>CAOLHI010003461.1:0-394382 GCA_948474755.1 Ctenosaura bakeri | reverse complement strand
CAGGAAAATATTCAGCCTATATTTTGTCCCCATACTAAGTTCAGACTGCTTTTTTTCAGGTAACCTATTTGCACAGTGCGTAGTATGCAGCAGTCAGTCCAATTTCTCCTGTAGAATCATTGACCTGATTGCTGTGTAGTTCTGTGGCAGGCTGCAGAAAACTTAGAACTGCTATCTTGTTTCAAACAAAGTGGGTTCCAAGGACAAGGTCCAGGCAATCGAATGTCAACATCAGCAGAATCTGAGCACAATGTAATCAATTCAAGCATGTGCAATCCAATGTCAGGATCAAAAAGCAATCCAGGTTCCAAAATGGCAGAGACCAACAAGAGAGAAGATAATCCAGATGAGGACAAACTAATGGCAAGGTCAATGGTCAAGTATGAAAAGAAAGGCTGATGGAGAAGGAGCCATGGATTTGAGGGAGAAGCTAGGAGAGGCTGCAGCCACTTTGTAGAGATTGTTTCTAGAATCCTTCCTTATGTAGAACTGAGGCTTATAAAGCTGAACTTAAACTCTAGGCCTCAGCACCACTCAGGACCCAATACATTATCAGAAGTCTTCCTCTATGAGCAGGACATTGTTCATAAGGAAGCTGTGGCTCCTCATGACTTTCTTCATATAAATAGGAACTCCTCTGAGCCTTGTCTGTGCTTTGATTGGGATTGGGTGGTATGGCACAGCTTCATTCCTCTCCCTCAGCACTGGCCTTCTCAATTGTCAGGGAGGGGATTCCACTACTCCTTCTTGCTAAGACTCAAGAATCTTTAGGGTGGTCTGCTTGAAAGAAAATCCTTCTAGTAGAGGCATGCCAGATCCCAGTTAGTTTCAAGAGATCAGTCTCTAGTGGGTGAATTTGGAAGAGTTAACTCTGTAGTCACATATAAAGAAGCCTCTGAAAAGGGCTGAGAATGTGATTTTAGCCTTTTAGTAATCCTAGGATCAATTCTTGGCATCTTTTTTAAAAAAAAGAAAACCATTTTAGTTACGTCTCAGGAGTGCTGGGAGAGATCACTCCCTGGAGACTTCAGAAATCCAATCCATCCAAATCATTATATAAGGCAAACCAATGATCTGATCTAGTGTGAAGAAGCTTTGTATACTCAATGTTCATATTCTGTGAATTAAAAATAGTTGGTTAACATGTTGTAATATGGGTTGTCATTTAGGATAACATCCTTTTGATGAATGCCATATGTGTCACACACACAGTTACACATTTTCACTGCTTACAGAGGGAATTAGCAGTTGTACCAGTAGCTGGAGAACCATGTTGATTTCATGCCACTTAAATTCTTGGCTTCTGGAGAGTTTCTTTTGTGCCAAGAAAGTGTGAGTGGAATGTTTTAGAGAGCTATCTGTGCCACAGGGCCATCTGTTGTCTAGGTAAGGGGTTAGGATCATGTGGCCCTCCAGATTATATTCGACTGCAACTCCTAGCACTCCTTCCTATTAGCTATAGCAGCTAAGGTATTGGGATATGTACTCAAACAACATTTGGAAGGCAGCATGATTCTTGTCCCTAGGATAGCCATCCCTCCAATAATTCTAGGCTCCAAGAACATCCCTCAGAAGCCAAGTACTGAGGTAACAAAGAGCACAGAAACAGCAGTTATCTCCTTCTGGCACTAATGATTTTTTCTCTTTTTCTGAACTGCTATTTCAAATTGTTCTTTATTTTTTAATTTGCTGCCATAGCTATCTAAATCTCTACTAATTGAGCAGGAAATTGCATATTTTAAGGGTTCATGGGCTAATAGATACATAATTTAAAGAATACTGATATGATACAGCATCATCATTGCCTTCAAGCTGGATATCTGTTAGTGAAACAGTAGTAGACCTAAGTCCCAAATTTCTTTGTTAGAGGGTCCATGACACTCAAACTATCATGCAACCTAACATTCTGTTTAATGTAAATACCAAACTGGCAGCCAACAACACCAACACAGACTGACAGAGTCAAAAGGGACCTTTCTTGGGAATGGATTGCTGCCCACTCCCAAAATACTATGATCCTGATGTAAAACAGATAGGGGATACATTTATTATTCAATAAACAAAATCCCTTATGTGATAGACAATGATACATTTAGCTATCACATGTAGTAATGCCCTTTACTTATTACAGAGTAAGATACACAGTAGCAAGGTACATATGACACCAGTTCTCTGAATGCATCTTTTATGTGTTAGTATAAAGGAGTCATTTTGGTTTGTGGTCTTTGGGATTCATTTATTAATGACAGTATGTCATTAAAATCATCATCATCATCATCATCATCATCATCATCATCATCATCAGGGAAAAACTGCATCAGCAAACCAGCTGCATGTATTTTACTTTTGTTCTACCTTCAAGAGTAAGATAGGGTTGCAACAAGTTTGAAAACTGATGAGGAAAATGACACTTAAAATAAATAATAAATTTCCCTGCAGAACCTTTTTTAAAGTAGGAAAATATTACTTACACTTTACATTTAAATTTCATACCTGTAAATTCATTTTTAAGAAGAAAAAAACCCTAACTGAATATTTAAATTACTTTAATAACTTGTTTTCATCACAGTGTTTTCAGGCAGGTAATTACATTGAAAAATAAGATCACTCATTTGATGATCAAAAGCACATTCCCCCATATCTCACTTTCAGGTGCACCTATTTCAGCAGAGAGAAACTATCCACTGAACATAACAAAAGATCCATCTTGTAAGCTTGAACATCCTGGAACTTGAAAGTTACAGACTGATGAAAACACGTTCACAGTATCCAGATTGATGGGCACACGTTGTCAGTAAAGATATGCTTACTGGAAAGGAACACCAAAACAATGTGACAGCTATAAAGGTTTTGTGCTTTGAAATTTTTCAGGAAGATACTATTTCTCTTGAGTGATGCTTTCAGTTGCTCTGGTGGTGACCTCTCAGGAAGCTTGTAGCATTTGAGTTGTAATGGCACCCATCAAAATGATCCACACTTCTTCTGTGAGTCAGAAGATTCTCTTGTGGATAAACTTGTTTGCAGGAGATTTTTTTCTAGGCTTAATCAAATACTTTGCCCTGGCCATTGATATCTTGCTGTACTACTATTAATTCCTAATATGCCATGGGAAAGATATACAATGGGGAAACTTTAAATCATATTGCATTAATTGTTTTAAAATGTTAAAAGATTTTAGGGTAGCTGCACAGGCAATTATTAAACTGCCCTTGGTTCTTACAATACTTTACTCTTAAAAGGGTGATAAAGACATCAGTCACTGGAAAAAAAGCTATGTTTATCCCTTCTAACAATCATAAACAAGAGACCTTCAGCCCAAGGAATCATATTAGTCTATTTTCATATGTTTGTGTATTGAATTGTATGTCAACATAAAATAGCTGATTGCTTAATATTAAAATTGAAAAGTCAATATTGGCTAAGTAGCAAGAGATTCTGGCAAACTGTCATAAAAGTTATAAAAATGGCAATTCTTTGCTAATGATAACAAATCATAAAGAAGAAGCTAACAAATTGCTTTGGCATTGATAAATTGTTGCATTAGCAAATTCAGATATTTAAGGAATATAGGCAAGTCACCACTGAGTAGGACTGATGCAGTAGGATTGATCCTCAGAGTCAAAGTTCAGAAACCTGCTGCCAGCCCACCTTTCCCAAATGAATGTGAACTGGTGGACTTCACAAGCCTTTGTAAACTGCTTGGGAGACAAAACTTCAGGGAGACAGCCAAGGAATTTATGTTATAGCAGTGGATCAGAGAAAGTGTTGCTGGCATCCTGCAGGATTAGACTTATTGGTCTAAATAACCCAGGAATTTATTTACCTTGCCCACAGTCTTCTTCTTAGTCTTCATCATTTTGCCAGGAGTCAAGACTAATACTCAGTTAGTATTTTTACTCTAGATTCATCAATTAACACCATGTTTTTCCCCAACGTGTATTTTTCTATCAGTGGGATGCCTCATCATACATGAGGATTATTTCATAGTATTCTTCATAATTCAGTATTCATAAATTCATAATATTTCATGCATGAGAACATGGTCTTGTGTGCACAAAACCCCTGTTGAAGTCTGATCTGCAAGACAGGATGGGGAAAGATAGAGAGAAAGGCTAAACTCCTACTGGCAGTCCCAATTAGAACGAGCCCATTGAACCAATGGGATTCCCTTAAATCTTGACTGCCAATTCAATAATTGATTCAGTGGGTTATTCTAGCTGGATTCAGACCAGAATCATAAATATGTGCCAGGCTATCTGAGTTACCAGAATTACATACAGCAACTAGTTTTCAGTCTCTTGAACTGCAGTCTTTAGGTTCAGAAGAAAAAAGAATGAAAATCAGCCAATCCATCAGTTTCACTTCTGCTCACATTCACATTTGTGAAATCACAAGTTCTTTGTCAGATATATGAGGAAATTTGTGTTGGAAAGTTCTTATTAAAAATACAAGTAAATGTGTTTTAACCATTTGCACTAGTCAAATTCAACAGGGAGAACAAGTCTTTTACTCCAAATCTCAAGTCAAGTTTCAAGTCTCTACCTTTAAGTCTCACATTGAGTCTCAAATCTTTGTAAGATAATTTCAAGTCAAGTCTGGGAGACAACTTTATATCTATATTCCAGAATTTATGGACAGAGTGGAATAAATTCAGTTTTAACAACTTAAGTAGAGTCAGCCTTCCACATTTGTGATTTTGCCATCTGCAACTTCAGAAGTGGGGAATGAGCTCCTTCTTATTCCCCCTTCCCAAAGCTGGAGGCTTTTGTGTCAATGTCCATACAAGGATCTGCAGCTTCAGAAATGGGGAATAGGATCCTTCTTACTCATCCTTCCTGAAGCTAGAGGCATTATCAGAAATGGGGAGTAGGATCCTTCTTACTCCCCATTACTGAAGCTTCAAAAGCTTTAGAAGGAAGGTTTCTTCTTCCTCAGGCCCATTGCCTAACACCTTTGCTGGTCGCTTCTGAGAAAGACACTCTGCTCTCTGTGGGCAAGTCTTGCCTTCTGCTTAAGAAAAGTTTTAGCTCATTGCCTAACCTGTTTGCTATTCCCCTCTGATAAATGTGTCTACACTTTGGGCTTGAGACATATCATATGACCAGCAGGCAAAAAGAAATGGTAAAGTACCAGTAGTAAGGTTTCTGGATGAATGTGTTATGTTACTGAACCAAGGATAGCAAGTCAATCACTAAAAATATACAAGTCACAAGACAAATCAAGGCAGTGTGTCATTTATTGCCAGGTCCAAGTTAAGTTATTGAAGTGACTTGAGTCTAAGTCAATCTGTAACCCCACTATTACGATCATCTAATTAGCTTTATATGTGTGTGTGTATATATATGTGTGTGTGTGTGTATGTATGTATTTATACATATACATATATACACACACACATATATATGTACACACACATGCATGCATTACATATATATTGGCAGATATGTTTAATGGCATAAAATAGATATCATACACAATGACTGGATAAGGCCATGTGGAACAGGACTGACTGGAAAAACAGGTCAGAGATGATCTCAGAACATGGCTGAGTTCAACTTAATGGCTCTTTCAAGGAGAATAAAAGGAACCTCCTGAAAGAGCAAAATGCCCTGTGATTTGCATATCCTCTGGAAAACAAAGCCATAAACATTGGCCACCAAATTAATTTGGCTCCCAGTTGTTGGAAACTTCAAAGGAAGAGTTTTTGGTTGATAACTCTGGTTCAGGAAAACAGGAAGATTTCAAACAAATCCTCACACCTATTCTTTTCCCGATCCTGGTTACACTGCCATAAAAATCTTTTACTCCATATGCCTGATTTGGCCATTTGTTCTTTCCTAGGAAAAGGGTCTGCCCCCCCCTTCCAGGCATGCATGAACTATGTTTCTGTTCCCTTTTGGGGCTTTAGCTAGCTTTTCTCTCTCTCTCTCTGTTTCTCTTGCTCACTGGCCAGCTCTCTCTCTCTCTCTCTTTTTGTTTTCCAGATCTGTCCCCGTGTTTTCCCAAAACAGCAGCCTTCAGGATCAAGTGCAGTATATTTTTTCACTGCAACTCTTCCTTCTCTTAAGATTATCAAACTCAGTAGTCCATGTGTGCTTGTGTGAGTGAATGCTTTGTGTTAGTGTGAGGGAGTTTTGCCTATTTACCAAATAAAAGACCATTTAAAAGGACACTTGACTTCTCTCTTTCTCATGAAGTCTGACCCTGATCTCACTGTGTTGCCCTGCACTCCATTTTGCCAAGTTCTGCTCTGCTAATTTTTCCAAACTTAGTAAAATCCAGGTGTCTCCAAGGATCCCAGCAGCTAGAATAACAAATCGACTTGAGTCTACATCACTGACTATTTCTACCATGGAGAGAATTATATTGTCCCTGTTTTCATGTAGCTGTAAAAAATGAGGACACCAAACGTAACCCCGTTGGTTCTGTTTTAACCTCTGATTGCATTGGCATATATCACACTCAGTCTCAGAGGAAGGCAATGGAAAATCCTCTTTGAACATAGCTTGCCAAGAAAACCCCATGATAGGCTAATGTTAGGGTTTCCGTAAATCAGAAACAACTTGAGGGCAGTCAGCGTATGATATTGTCTTCCTTCAATCACTGAAGAGGAAACTATCCAGTACCAACTTGTGCAATGACCTCCTGGCAACCCTAGCTAGAATGGCTGTGGGATCATAATTGAGTGCCTTCAAGTTGGGGGTTGCATAACTTGTCTAAATGTCTGCTCCAGAAATAATTATACAGGAACCTGCCTCTTGCCCAAAAGAATAGGTTGAAATCCTAACTCAGCACCACAAACATGATAGAATGGGAAAGGGTTCAAATCAGACTTAGAATTCACCGGAGAAAAGATGTTTTTCCAGTATTACCTGGTTTACTTCCTGATTTTTTGTTTAAAAAAAGCCCTTTCTTTGAACCAAAACAGCAGGGAGCATGGTGAAATTGCCCCTCCTCTGCTAAAGGATGCAGGTGGCCATTAAGTATTTTTAAATTTTATAAAAATCCAAATAAATTCAATGTGCAATGAAGGTTTCAGTCCTGCATGTCCAATGAAGGGTTTGAGTGGCCCATGAACTGGGGCAGTTGCTCATCTCTGTACCAGTTCTTGTGAATGAGAGAGAACATGAAAATGGATTGAGCAATGAGGGCAAGTATAAAAACTAAAGTGAATTCAAACAAGTGATTGAGGCCATTTCTACATGACATTGCTATCCTACAACAGCAGTGGGTAGTTTCCGGTACAGGAGTTGTGCTACAGCACAACATCATCACTATTAAGCCACTATCCCATCCTCAAGCATTACAAAACCACCTTATACCATTTCCAGAAAAAAAATCCATTAAGAGCCTCCTTTAGCACTTCAATCCCATCAGCTGGCTCAGTGCGCTACCATAATAATCCTAAGTAGCACTTCTTGTTGTCCGAGATCCAGAAGTGGACAGGATGTGGGTGTGCCTAGTTTGTCCCTCCCTCAGCTACTCCTATGGTATGTAACTTTAAAATCTATCACCTTTCCATGTTTATTTTATATTTCTCCTTTGAGTTTTAACTTTATATATATTTTTTAAAAAACTACATTTTTAAGCATTACAGCACAAAAGTACAGTAGTGTACTAGAGTGTCATGCCATTACAACATTGTTGCACTAATATTGCTTCCAAAAAAATAACCCCAAAAATGACCAATCAAGAGCAGTGGGGTGGGGTGTAGATGGGGAAAAGGAGTGACCAAGGATGCTGTAGTGAGGATGGAACACCAATAGCAATACTGCTACCTGTCTGCTTAAAGTGGAAGGATATGCAAGACAGCATATCTAACCTGCCACCATCATACAAATGGGAATGCTGGGATTGTAATAGAAGACCATGCTAATGGTATATGGTGCTGAAAGGTCCTAACTTTTTTTCTTTAAATGTTCCTCATTTGTTTCTATTGGGGTGCAAAATGGAAAAAAAAAAGTCTGAAATAGTCACAGAAAATTCAGCAGAGGGTGGGACAAATGAGATGCACATCAGTATCTTATTTCTGAAATTTGTTTTTTAAAAATGATATGATCCTGCAAAGGAAAAGTAGAATGCATGAAAACTCCATGCCATTGAATGGAAAACGGAAATCAGTTGTACAAAATGAGCATTTGGATCACCATGGGATGCCCATAGGATGTATATCCTTTCAAATTTCTTGTAAAATAGGAACCCCTTCCACAAAATCCCTAAATTTTACCTTTGACTGCTGCCTGGAAAGTATAGTAGAGATCCCAAGTATTTTGTGCTATTTAGATGGAAAACAGGAAACAAATTTAATGTAGATAATGAAAACCTCTGAAACAGTTCTGAATTAGTTATGAAAACGGATAAAGAGCAAGTGAATAAATCACGGAAATTTTAACAGTGAAAATGAACAGAGAGATATTTATTTATTTATTTATTTATTTATTTATGCACAGAGAACTACACACAGACTTGTGAACAGCATGTTATGTTCTGGTTTAAATGAATTCTAAAATGTGCTGGATGCAGATTTAAACAAATGAGGTGCGGGGGGGGGACATCAATGAGATAAAATTATTGCCTGGACATAAATCCAGGGAAATAATATAGCAGTTTCATTATATTGAACTTTTGATTAAAATCAGCTATTTTCATTGGTCTTCTCAAATATTTTATGAATGGTGCTTTTACATTTCTCTGTTCTTATATGTCTGCATGTGTAACTGAATTATACATTGCAGCTATATCACATACATAAGGTCTCTTCTAAGGATGAGTGGTTTCATCACCTGTTGGCTTCAATGTTAGTGTGGCAGTTAACCTCCTGTGAGCCTAGTTCAAACTCTGAATGACCTTTTCAAGGTTCTATCCACATTTCATTATAGGTTTGCCACATTCAATAGTTCCTTTTAAATTCAGACTGAAATACAGAGCAGATTCACTATTCTATTAACACCGTAGCCCCCAGCTCTCTTAGAAGTTCTGAATGGGTTGTGGTTAATGATTGGTGTTCCTCTTCTGTTTATTTTGTTTCTTTTCTTCCTTCCCTTCATTCTTTTCTTCCTCTTCTTCCTCCTCCTCCTCTTCTTCTTCTTCTTCTTCTTCTTCTTCTTCTTCTTCTTCTTCTTCTTCTTCTGATTAATAAAACTTTTATTTTAAAAGCTGCCTAAAATCACCATCATAAGTGATTTTTATAATGAAGGATGATCCTGTAACATTTTAAATAGTCTTTTAATTCTGATGCAATAGCCACTGTGCTTGACAATCCATGTGAATATGACGGTATGTTCAGCAAAAATATGTGCTCCTTAGCTGGACATGAGAAAAAGTGAGGACAGAAAATAAAATTCATTTATTATTAGAAGATGCAACACACAACATTATTTGTGATTGTAGGCCTGCCTATATTTACTTCCTCTTTTGCATGGGTAATGTATTAGTGACCAGGTATAAATATGATCTTGTGAACAATTTTGAAATATCATGGAGCTTTAAACAGAGTTACCTGAGAGAATTCTTCTTCTGAAGAAGAAGTGAAATGAATCCCCTGCCCTGCCAACAGTTTGAGAACTGTTGAGAATTCTTTTTGTGTATCTTGAATAAGTATGTTCCACTTTAATGAGATTATTCTGATGCTTCAATTAAGGCTTTGTCACCAATTTTCTGCCCCCTTTTTAACAAAGAATGCTTTAGGATTTTCAGCAGAGTTTGTCTTCTGTAGATTTACTAGTGGCATCTCTGTAGGAATAAAGTGAAAAAAACTAAATTACTTGATTCCCTAATAAATCCATGAAGATTAATATCCAATTTTGTTCATCTTTTCTTGCCAGATATGTTGGGATTTAGCCAAATGAAATTAAAAAGCAGAAACAGGAACTAAGTACCAGTAGTTTTCAAACAGGAATGAAGGACTTAATTATATGTATATGTGTATATATATATATATATATGTATGTATTTAACTGGTTGACCTAAGTTGGAATTAAAGCATTAACATATTTCTCAAAATAATTTATGAACTATGCAATTAACTAACTAATTAATTAATTAAGAGATAATTCTAACAAGCAAATAAATTTTGTATTCCTCAGAAGGTACTTTACTCAAAGCCTTGTTCTTTTGAATTTTTGCAGAACTACTACTTTCTTTTTGTTACCCGCCCAGGGCTGGGTAATTAAAATATTTAGATCACATGACTGAAACCACTTATTTTAGTTCATGATTAGAGTTAATTACTTTCAGAGTTAAAAGATATTTAAATCAATAAGTAGTAAGGGCTGTCTGAATGAGGGGAAACTTCTTTACATCCAAAGAGCCTCTCCTATATTCTGCATTAGACAGGAGACTCTTTCAAGAAAATGATGTTGAAGCTCTTAACCCTGGGAAATTTTGCTGGGAATCGTATGGGAAACAGCTAAAGAAATGTCAGGAGTAAGGAGATGAGATTATAGGGAGGGAAAATGGAAAGAAATGAAAGCATTTTTGGTGGGGTGGATGACAAATATATTTCTTCAAATAATAATGCATTATTTACTACTTTCAGAGGTTCAATGCAGGGATAAGAGGAAGATGGAATAGAATCAAACACATGGAAAGCATTTTTCACCTTCATTCTGGCATTTAACTTAAAGTTTAAAGGCAATCTAACATAAACTTAATGATTAAGTTTTCCCCTTCTAATGTAAATGCAATTGAAATTAGATGTTTTTAATGCTTATTGGCATTTTAATCATACATTCAACCACAATCTGTATTAGTTATGCTTTAGTCACAATGAAATTTCAGGATTTCAGTTGGCTATGAGTAACCTTTACCTTGATTTCAATGGAAGCAAAGCATAACTAACTTTGTTTGTGTCAAACCCATGATCTTTATAGTTACATTTTTTTAAAAAAAAACCACTTTCTTTTATAAGATGAATGTCTTTTAAATCAGCATTTACACATAAGACATACTTTTCTCTCTGTTCACTTGGGGGATAAGTTTACAGTTCTCTGTTCCAAACTAAGACAAATAAGAGAGCTATTAAGATATACTATAAACTAATGTCTACTATTGTTTCTATACCCAATAAAAGTCAATTCAGTCAAGTCCTTTCCCTGTTGTTTTGAAAAACAAACAAAGCACATCTTAATTCTGTATTTCAGGCACTATTTTTCCCAGGAGAATAGTGGTTATTGTAATTCCAGATTAGTGGAAATGTGCACAGCTTATTCATCCTGTGCATAAAACTGATAACCCATGCAATTGGGACTGCTTATTTATTTCTTATTCATTTGTTTCAGTCTTTGTGAGTCAACTGAGCGTTCCCCATTTGTAATGCGATTCTGGAAAATTATTTTGCATAAGTAATAGTAAACACTTGGCACCACTTCCTAGAAGAGAATGAAAATGATTTGTACAATTCCCAGTGGCCTAATGAGCAGGAAACAGTGACTGCAACCATGGCTAAAATTTTGGCAACAGAAAAACCTGCAGATATCATCTGTACTTTGACTAGCAAGTATCTAGGGATTCATTTGGCATAGCCTTTCTTGCAGTTTACAAAAATGTAAGCAGAAAACTTGGTGGCCAGGAAGCAACCAATGGAAATAATGCTTTATTGGTGCAAGGTACTAAATAACAATTTAACTTTTTAAAAAGAGAGAATATTTAGGTAGAAATAACAATTATGCTTTTATGTTGTAGCTACTCAGGGGAATTGCTATGTAGTCTTATTTTATTTATGCTTACCTACAGCCCAGTATAAGATAATATTACACAGAATTAAAAATTAAAAAAAAAAACTATCAAATTTCAAGACGTCATGGAGAAACACTGGGATTACTCAACAACAGCAAATTCCTATAAACGCAATTCTCAGTGAGACAAATGATACCACCCCCCAAAACAACGGGAGTTAAACATGAGGCTGAGCTCTGAACAACCAACAGAATCACAAATGGAGGCTAGCAGAAACTCAGCTTATACAGTAAATAAGCAGACAGTTATTGTTAAGGAAACCAAAGTTTTCAAGTAACTGGGTCTAGGGATGAAATAGAAGGTCAATTAGCTTTCTCTCACATTTGGATTGTTCAAACCTGAAAACCTTTCTTTCTAAACTATGAAGAAATATGTGACTTCAGGTAAATTTCTTCAAAAAAAAAATGAAGTGAAATAAAATTCTCTCCACTTACACTAGACCAACTCATCAGGTATACCTATTCTTGACATAGAGGAAGCCATTATGTACCTGCCTGCACATAGATGTTAAAAACAAATGAGATGGCAATTTCATTCTTCACTAACATTCTTGAATTTGAGGAATTCAAATCTAGACTTTTTAGTATTTAAAAATATTCGTCTATCCAAATAAAAGAATCTGAATATGAGTGAAATTATTTCCATCCCAAATATATAGTTTTTGAGATTCTTCTTTAAAAACAACTGAAATAAAACTTACATCCATCTGTATCTAGGATGTTACACTAAGTGCCTTTCCAGACTACATTGTTATTGTACTATTATTCCACTTTCAACATGCTATGGGACCCTGGGCTTTTCAGTTTAGGAAGGAGCATTTAGAATTCTCAGCCAGAGAGCTCTTTGGCCTCAGGAAACTACAAACTTCAGAATTCCACAGGATGTTGAAAGTAAAATAATGGCACTATAACAGTGTAGTGTGGAAAGGCTCTAAGACTGGAAAGATCTATACAGAGTCTATACCTTAATGTTATCTACTGATCTTAGATGCATTGCTGTCATCTCGGTGTGTGAGTACAGGATCCTGATTAGTAATTTTTGCTCTATTAACATGGATTTTTATGCTGTTTCTGAACATAAGAATACAGCATTTTCTATTGATGCTATACAAACAATCCCGAGGTGGGACTCATATAGTCTTCACACTACTGTCCTATCCAGGACACGTAATGGTGAAGAATGCTAGGGGATGCAGTTCAACAACAGCTGAAGCACCACACAGTTCTCATCCTTGATATACAGAACTCAGCAGTAGCCCTTCTATTCTGGTAGAATGCCAAGCATGCTTTCAGACAACAAATATGCCAGTAGAACTCCCCAGATAAGCTGATGGAACATACACCCCTTCATAACAATCAGATCCTGCAAAAATATAATTGTTAAACAATCATAGCTCTTACATTATACATCAGCTTTGCACTGTCAAAGATCAAGGAATCTATCATGAATGCCATCAGCATAGTTCTTTGTAATGGCAACAGTTAATAGTAGCTGCTAATAGAAATAGGTAAATAAATATCACACATGCGTTTGACCTTCTCTACATAAAATATTGCAAGCCAGGAAATAATTACACGCCTCTCTGCCACTCCTTGGACTTGGATAGCAACAATTACCAAGAGTCACACAGAAAGAAATATGGGTATGAGAATAGCTACCTTGCATAGCTACAGCAGATCAGAAGAGCAGTCATTAAGAACACTGCAAACACTGTTCCCATTTCTGTGTCTGCACATGGTAGTCATCCTTGCTCAATGAGCTCATTACAAAAACAAAACAGCTTTGTTTGATAATGCACTGTGGTGTATGTGATACTCCACAGGGACCACAGCAAGGGTCTTGTAACCTCTGGCCCAGTACACAAAATCTATGCACTTCCCATGGAAAAAGAACATCACACAGTACCATACAGTACAACAAATACAGAGCAAACACCCTCTGGGTTTCTATTCACTGATCTCATAGCTAGTAAAAGGGGCTACTCTAGTTAATGGAAATGCAAGATAACAAAAATATGTTCTTTCTCTGATTTCTTTGTTTGAGAAAACTATATATATATTTTTTTTCAATAGAGTGCTATAAAAGTGTCATTACTGTGAGCTCTTGCTTCATTATATGAGAGTATTTTCTGGTATTTGAGCATATGTGCCTGTCTATATTCAGAATGGGGGGAGATTTCCTTCAGTTTA
Organism: Ctenosaura bakeri; assembly: GCA_948474755.1. Classification (NCBI taxonomy): domain Eukaryota; kingdom Metazoa; phylum Chordata; class Lepidosauria; order Squamata; family Iguanidae; genus Ctenosaura; species Ctenosaura bakeri. The sequence goes on along the minus strand of CAOLHI010003461.1, from coordinate 380,457 downwards.
TAAGCAAACTCATCTCTTTACATTTACTGGCTTAACATCTGAACTGGACAGTTACTTTTTTGCATTTTTTGCACTTCTCAGAATTTTGTTATGACCTCTTCTATATATTTTTTTAAATGCACAGAATTGTAGCTAGTATGAAAAACTGCATCCAAGAATGTAAGCATTAGGGACAATAACTTTCCAAGATTCATGTATTGGATAAAATTGCTTGAAACCTTTGACAGAACTGATAATTGATCACAAAAATGCACATTTTCATTCAGTCAGGTGTTTTTAAAGCAAACTAATGCAGGAAGGAAGGAAAAAAGAAGATACAAACTAGTGTGGGCTGAAAAAAAGGTATGATTTAAGTAAATAGATTTCTCCATGATTAGTGTGCTTTTACAAAATGTTACAGCTTTTGGAAACTCAGTGATCAAAGTGACAGTCCTCTAATTTGATTTCTTCTCATGAAAAGGAAACAAGTTTCTATGGCATTAATATTTATTTACTATTAACTTGCATTTTAATTAGAATGGCAAATATTGTATTTTTGTTTGGCCAAATAATCATATTTCTGCTTGTTTTAGAACTGTGATTCTGCACAGATCTTTTTTAAAAACAGATTTCTAAACAATTTCTGGAATGTTCCAGTTCCATTAGTCCCCTAAAATGAAACGTAGCAGAGAGCTGTGATTATAGTTTGTCTTTTCTGGCATAGCAGTCAACAACTAACTTTATTGTATGAGAAGTTACTGATGCATATGCAGCAGTGATAGCTGCAGTAACAACATTGATACATAATATAAAACATGGTATAATATAAAACATGAAACCAGATGCTAGCCATCTCTTGGCAATGAAAAGCAGAAATGGCTGAATCAGTCCATTTTCAGCCTGTATCATTTTCATATGTGCCCAATCAAAAATCCGTTCTATCCCATTTCCACTTCAGTCTATGTTTTTGTTAAAAATTCCACACAAAAATGTCCATTTAAATATGTTTTACAATGTTGATGTTTTCATATGTCTGTTTATTTTATTTAGCACAATTTCTAAACCATTTAGGGCTGAACCATTTGTGATATAATGTCTGAGTTAGTGTACGACAATAGAATAGCAATTAGACTTGGAATGATAAAATAGCACATATTTTGTTTAAAAAAAAGGGGGGGATGCAGGAAAAAAAGAAAAGCCTGAGTAAACAAGTAATTCTTCAAGAGGCATCTAATGCATGTAATAGATGCTATCTTCTATGCCATCATGAAGACAGTGCTCCAAAATAAAGGTAATACAATTTTTTAAAAAAGCACAACCCTTACTTCTTGGTCATGATTGTCAACTGGGAATAATACCTTGAGCAAATATTCTGTAAATTACTTAATTCTCTTTGCAGGTCTACAAAGGACAAAGGCAGGCAACAATGGGCATGTTTTCTGTCTTGGGAACCCTCTGGGAGCTACTCAGACTGGCCAAAATGCCAGTCAATCCTGAAAACAGCTGGCTTGATTTTGAAAAAAAATAATGGTATTTTTTATGCTGTGGGGGGGGGACTGCAATCTATCCAAAAGGTGACTTGCTTGCAGGAAAAACAAGAAAACCTATAGGAAAAAAACAATTCATAGAAGAGGGGAGAAAAGGTACAGTCTAAGGTAGCGAAAGTGGTTGAGATCTGCAAAAACAGCCGTGGGGCCACATGTGTCCTCAGAGTCACATGTGGCTAACCTCTCATCAAGGGAAAGATGGTCTTTCTGATACAGAGTTAAGAAAAGGACATTTAAAAATGGCTCAATAGCTGGTTGGCAACCAGTGTGTTTCTCTGTTGAGCAATTAATTAAGTAAGAACATGATGGAAAGGGGCAACAATAAAATCATTATCCACATACTAATCTGGGTAATATGGGTCAATTGATATTGACATTCACAGAAATCAAATTCCTCAAATCTTCCAATGAAGAGGATTATGAGTAGCAGCAACAGTAAATATCAAGGAACAGCTTGGTGGAAGACCATTGTTTGTTAAACATGGAGCAACCATTGAAAATGACAGCCCTGAATAAACAAATTTACCTTCCTCCCATGGTATGTACTGAGATTCACCAATGGGCTGTGGAATCTTTCAGTCCAATGGGTAAATTCAGTCTCAGAGAAGAACGCATTCTGTAAGAGTGAGTAGAATGAAAGAAAAAAAGGTGAGATGAAAAGCAATAATGTTTTTGTGATTAAAACTTTTATTGCCAGTAATTAACCCAACAGAGAAGTATACCAAATATTTAGAATGGGGAATTGATGACCAACCATGAAATAATGAGGCCAGGTACAGAGAACTGGGTTAAATAAGGACCACTTTATTAGACCTAACCTATTTACATTGTTGGGCTGGAAATGGAGCAAGAGGAAGGAGAAACCTGATGTGGATTTATCCAACTCCTCATCTTTCCCCTGGTTGTAATACTTCAGCTCCAAGGGCAATCCAAATACTTGGGTTGCTCCCCAGCCAGTCATAATTGGAAAGTAACCCAGGGAACTCTCACTCAAGATGCATAGCTCTACAAATGAGAGATTGGCCTCAAAGGTAGTCTGTTCCTCTACCCCCTAAAACACAGCACCCTAAAAAGGGTGTTCCAGAGTCCTACCCTATATCAAAGGGGATGCCAAAGTTGATGACCAAAGTCTTATATCCTCCACCTACTACCTGAAGTGGACAAGTAGCTGCTTAGTCTATTTTCCTCACCAGGCTCGCCAACACAGCCCTCACCCCCTGTTGCAAATTTGCCAGGAACAGCATATTCTTCTTCTTCTGACAAATCAACACCATCAGCCCTGTAGAGCTTTGGCTGTTGGAATTCTATGTTAGGGTGGGAAGAAAATCACCCAATCCTCTTCTCAGGACATTGTGAGGCTCCCCGTTCACCCTCCTGAAGATATGATCAAAGTGCTTCAAATTACTTGCCCCCTGACAAATGTGTCAGGGCAAAATGTCAGAAAACAGACAAACAAACAAACCAGAACTACAAGGGAAATGGTGGCTGCAAACTAGTTCAAACAAAAATGCAGCACCCAGAAAAGGAGTGTCACCAAAGTGCACAAAACAAAAGTGCCACCTGCATTCAACTTGAACAAAATGGCCACAGCCAAAGAAGTACTCAAAATGGTGGCCGCACAGAGCAGTAAAGAAATCAAAATGGCTAAACCTTGAACCCAACCCACCTACACAAAAATGGTAATGGACATAATGCTGCGGCCTAAAATGGCAGCATGAACGAGAAAGAACATACCAAATGGGCATCCTGTCATGTGCTGTGATCTGGCACCCAGTGCCAGCCACCAATCACCATGGTCTCTGTCAGGGAAGCTTTCAAATAGTTACCCTCCCCTGCAGCATCATTTGCTGTGCAGGTCCAGTTAAGAAACAAAAAGCAGAAGTTAGAAAACTACCAGAAGACGGTGTCATAGGGAATGGTGTGCTGTCCCAGGAAGGCAAGATTTGATTCCAGGAAATGAAGTTACCACACTCCTGATTTAGCTTGCTATCTAATGTACATATTTCAGAGATGAAGAAAAAAGATGGAGCAGCTGCTCTTAGTATCCAACATAGTTCTTTCATTATGTACTTATACTCTTATGCTGTGTCAAATAATTGTTTATCTATCTCAACCCAGTCAGTACAGATTTCTAGTCTTGAGCAGTTTATGGACGTTGCCAGTCTATGCAGCTAGCCAAAGGCATAATTAAACCTGTGTTCCACTGACAATTCAGGATAATGATGTTCAAAAGCTGAGAATGCTGTTCCTTCCTATAACTGTGAAAACTCCATGTGCAATCCACCTATTAACCACAGGCTATTACTATATGAACCTAAAATAGTCATATGTTTGATTTGTTTAATGTCTGTAGCACTTCTCAGAAAGATATTTCTCTAGTCCAATTATTCTAAACACTTTAACAGCAGGAGATACACGTCTGTAAACATATGTGGCTTTCCACTGAGCTATGGACCACTCCTGATAATAGTAGTGTGATGTGAATAGTAAAATGCAAAATATAGGCTAAAGTAAAGCCCATCCCTTCCTCTGACATTCCTCTGGTCACTGGAAGCTTTCCCAAATGTAAGGGTGGGATATGCTTTATAATTGTTTGGGACAGATAAATGTTATGAAATTTCTTTTGTATAACAAAAGTCAATGTCTGTCGTTCCAAAAATGTGGAAATCATTTTGCTGATTTCATACTTTTTTGTGCAGAGAGCTTTGAGAATTATTAATATCCCTTTCTGAAGCTCCCATAAAATAACCAAGCTTAATGCAACCACAGTGCTGGTAAAAAGTCTGCAATATCATTCTGTTTGTTTCTTTGGGAGAGACATTATGTGTAGCTTTAGCTTTTCCTTTGCTTTGTGTTTATTCCCACCCTCCAAGTTCAGTAGAAGTTAAATATTCAGCTCTTCCTTTGAACTTTCAGGGAATCCCCCCTCCTTGTCTAGGCCTCCTTCTTTTATAAATCAAAATTTGTTTATTGAATGTTTAGAATAATATAACAAAATAACACAGAGAGAGAAACATCAGAGAGAACCACAAACACAGAATAATTAGGAGATCAATAAACTGTTCAGGAATACATAACTGACTTTACAATGACCTTTTCCAATAAAAGAGATGAGGAGTGTAGAGGCCATACAAATCTTAAATGCTAGTTAGCCTGCCAAGTGAATTCAAGTAGGCTGGTAGTGTTGACTTAGCTGTTCTAATTGTGCAGAGCTTGGCAGATCACAGAATGAAAGAACAGTAGAGAGAACAAAAGGCACAAGCACAACAAAGAAATATGCTTAAAAGGCATACACATGAAAGAAACAGTTGGGAGAAACAATACATAGAATTGGGAAGTTAAAACTGAATAGTTAATAAAATAGCAATATGATAATATTCCACTAAAACCTACAGTGGAAGTATACAGTGATGTATTTAAGTCTTTTACTTCAAGTCTCAAGTCAAGTCTCAAGTCACTACCTTCAAGTCTCAAGTCCAGTCTCAAGTCCCTGAAGATACTTTCAAGTCAAGTCTCAAGTCTGGAAGTCAATTTTATACCCTAACCAAAATTCCAGAATTATTGGATAGAGTGAAATAAAGTCATTTTTAACAATTAAATTTTTGCAATTTTGCCATCTGCAGCTTCAGAAGTAGGGAATAGAATCTATCTTACTCTCCATTACTGAAGATTCAAAAGCTTAGAAGGAAGGATCCTTCTTCTTCAAGCCTGTTGCCTAATACATTCACTGTTACCTTCTGATATGCAGCGGGGACAGGCTGCTGAGCAGACCTCAAGCCCACCTCAAGCACATTGCCTAACCTGTTTGCTGGACCCCTCTGAGAAATGTTGGGTTTGAGACAGATTGTCTGTCTCATTGGGTTTGAGACAGATTGTCATGTGACCAGTAGGCAAAAAGAGATGGAGGTGTTGTTCAAAGTCACAAAGTTTCTCAATGAATGCATTATATTACTGACCAAAGAGCAGCAAGTCAGTCATTAAAAATGTACAAATCTCGAGTCGAGTCAGTGCATCATTTATGGCTGAGTCGAGTCTGACTTGAGTCACTGAAGCGACTTAAGTCCGACTTAAGTCCTAGTCTATCAACTCGAGTCTACATCACTGGAAGTATATCACACAGGCAGGACAAAAAATATGTTTCCACTCTGTTGTAATTGAACACAATGTCCAGAATCCTCTTGGTGACATAGGCTGGTGCAATCTGGGGTTAAGGCTAGCTTATGTTGAGAATATTGCAGATGGAGGCATTCCTTACCTCCTTCTGTAGTCCCCCACCCTCCAGAAAACAGCTTCCTAAAACAGCAATACACCTTCTATGACTGCTTAGTGGTTGCAGAGAGGGTCAGGGGTTGTGCTTGGCTGCTGTTCTGAATCTAAGAGAAGATAAGAGCTATCACCCTCCCAGACCTTTGGCATGTATGTTAGAATCATTGCTGATTATCCTCTGTAGGATCAGTCTTATATCACCTATAAGGTCCTGCAAGACCTGCTATAATCCTCCCAACACTAGGATGGCCCGTGCTCCATATAAGCATGAGTTTCTCTTGTTCTTTAATAGCAGGGACTACATCTGTGGTACATCAGGAGCACAAAGATATATTACTATTTAATATAATTGTTGGGAAAAAGGAAAGCTCTTACTCATAGTATTCTATATTTTGACCCAAGAAATATAAACCCTATGGGTAGTTGACTCATAATAAAAGGTATATTTAGGAAGTATATTATTATGCAACACTTTCACTGTGGCAGTACCTTTCCACAGTGGTGGGATTGTGTGCTCTTGTGAGGCAAGAGGCTATGTTAATGGCAGTAATGCTGCTAGTAGGATCTCCTGTATCAGATAGGCTTTTGTTGAGGAGCCAGACTAAATGTGCCAAACAGTTACTGGACAGTAGCAGTAGTGTATGGGTTGTGTATGACACTGGTACAGTATCTCAAAGACAAAGGCAGTGGCACCAAAGTTAACAATTGTCAGTACTGTGCAAGAGGAGGAATGGTAAACCCCTTTTGAACATCTTTTTCATGAAAAACCTAAGATGGGACAATCTGAAGTGAAACAAGAAATAGTGCCAGAAGATGAGCCTTCTAGGTGAGAAGGCAGTCAGTGAGTTACAGCAGATGACAACTATGAGTAGTGTTGTGGTTAATGGTGTAATTGAACTCAAACTGAAAGGACATTCAGCTGAGAGTTGAAAAGAAAGTCCAAAGCTTCACAACACATATTATAGGAACATGGAACATGATAAGCATAAATCAGAAGAAGGTAGATATAGTAAAAGAAGAAGAAGAAGAAGAAGAAGAAGAAGAAGAAGAAGAAGAAGAAGAAGAAGAGAAGAAGAAGAAGAAGAAGAAGAAGAAGAAAGAAAGAGAAATGGAATGCATAAATATGACAATACCTGGGTTGATTTAGCTGAAGTGGAGAAGAGTAGGACATTTTAGTCAGATAATGACACTGTTTTACTCAGCAAATGAAAAACTAAGACAAAGTGGGGTGTCATTAATAGTGAGGGCAGATGTAGCAAAAACAGTCAAACAGCCGTACAAAGTCTGACAGAATAATATCAATACCATTCATAACCCATCAATATAACCATAATCCAAGCTTATGCTCTGACTTCAGAGGAAGAAGAAGAAGAGACTGTTCTGGAGTCCAGGAGGAAACTGATCACATACCAAAACAGGACTTGCTGTTAATCATAGTTGACTGGAATGAAAAACTAGGAAACAGAGCACAATCAAAGATTATAGCAAAATTTGGTCTAGGACCAAGAAATGAAGCAGGAGAGTGATTTACTGAATTTTGCAAGGTCAAAAGGTTGATCATTGCAAACACATTCTTTAAGCAATCGAAGTGGCAATTGTACACATGGGCATTACTTGATGGCCATTATAGAAGTCAAATGGACAACATAATTGGAAGTAAAAAATGGATAAGCTCAATTCTCTCTGCAAAAACAAGACCAGAAACAGATTTTGGATAGACGATGAACTACTAAGATCAAAATTTAGAGTACAGCTAAAGAATACTAAAACAACCATTGTGCCAAATACAACCTGAAGAACATACTTGTAGAATTTAAAGACAACATAAACAGTAGATTTGCTCTATTAAGCTTAATTTGACTAGGAGCCAGAACACAGGACAGAAGCCAGGGCATTATCAGGGGGAAATGCAAAAAGACACTATCTGCAGTCAGAAAGAAAGGGGATGACAGATTAACCTTGTCAAGCAGCTAAGAACAGAAGAGAAGCAAAAGTAAAAGGTAAGAGAAATAGAGTCAGAAACCTGAAAGGAACTGTTCAATGACTTGTGCATAGGGACAAGAATAATCACTACAATAATCAATGCAGAGAAATAGAAGATGACAACAAAAAAGAAGAACAAGAGACCTCTATCACAAGATCTGAGAAATCAAAGGGAAATTTAAACCAAGAATGAGGATGACATACAACCAGCACAGGAACACATTATTATTTGACCAAGTAGAATTGAAAAGATGATGGAAATAATACACTGAAGATCTATAGAAAAGAGATGAAAGAATGACAGATTCATTCAGGAAAGAACCACTTGAAGATGAAATGATAATTTCTGAAAGTGAAGTGGAAGGTGCACTCAGCCAGCCAAATGAGATGAATGCACACAACAAAAGTAATATAGAGACCCAAGGCAGTGTACAAAGATTTAAATTATTTTTTTCCTATGTAATATTATGTATGTTTTATCATTTGGAGCAAAATCATACAGGAAATCAATTCTAATCCTTCCCTAGAAGCCAAAATGACCAAGCTGAAGCTATACTATTTTGACCATATCATGACATGATGTGACTTGCTAGAAAATTAATACTTAGTAAAGTAGAAGGCAATAGAAAAGAGTAAAACTGTGTTAGAGAAGAATAGACTGGATAAAGGAAGCCACAAACCCAAGTCTGCAGGACCAAGTCTGCAGTTCATGGCAGGGTGTCCTGCAGGTTTCTCATTAATACAGTCACTGTAAGTGACTTAATGGTAGTTAGCAATGGCACAAATCCTTTGCTGATTAAAATCTTCTGCTGCTTTACCAGTGAAATGAGAGTAATAGCATCCTACTGTGCATGGCTGTTCTGAAAATGATTAAGAGAAAAAATTATATACTTTTAATTATAGCAGTAAGTATACAAAGGATAAAAAAAAATGTTGTAGAGTAGGGGAACAGACACAGTTCAACAGAGTTATTCCTGAATTTTCTTTCCCAGAACTGAAGTGAGCAATATTGAATGATATACAGCTTGAAAAATTAGTTTTCTGGGCTGCACCTCTGAGATTATCCAGCCAGCATGGCCAGTTCTTAAGCACATGCACTGGCCCAATGACAATTTATAACTAATATTTTATCAGTTAATCCATTTGGGAGTTATAGCACAGGTATTTGGGATTTCTTTTGTGTGTGTGGTAACGTGATGGTTTGGTAAAACAATCTGTTTATGATCCGTGAGATAAATCAGTAAGATTACTGTCATTTAATTTGTGGATCATAAACTATTTTACCAAATGTTCTTTGGTTAGTCTTTTGGAAGAAACCAGTCTTCTCAGTGGGATAGGATGTGATCCGGAAGATACTGCCAGACTAGGAAGGGAGCTATAAAAAGCAGACACAATTAATTCCATTGTGTATGTTTATTTAGCACTGGATGTCCAGCCATGTCTGGGTCTCTCTCTGCAGAGCCTGGTGTGAAGCAGAATATTTCATTTCATTTCAGATGACATCTTGTGTTAAAACCCATGACAGTTTAATTTCAGTTAAGTATGGCTAACAATGTGGCTTCACAAAGGAAACTAGCAGTCATGCAGTCATTGATTGTATATGTAAATGATGTAACCCATTGTGTTTGGTCATTGTGGAGCTTCGTATTATAAAACCTTCACTGCTGTCACCGTCTTGTCTGACAGACATTCCTAAAACATACTGTATGTGGTCATGCAAATCTGTCATCATTACAGCATTTCTATTGAGGATGGGAAGGCAAGACCTTTGCAAGGTTCTTTTATCATTGTTAATGTTGTGCCTTAAGAATACTGAGTGAATGTCCACCTCATAATTCTCTTTACTAGGATATCTCATATTGGATTTTTAACATTAGTGTAAAAGTCACACCTCTATTGTAGCTCATTTTTAGAATGTGATTTCATGGAGGATTTGAAGAAAGAACTTTGTATAAATTTGGTGTTGTACATACTCAGATTTACTGGAAGCTGTCTTATACCACATTTGACTATGTGGTATATCCATCTAAATAGTCTCAGGAGCAAGTAGCTATGGGCTTCCAGATGTCATTAAACTTTAACTGTAACAGCCGTAGCCAACAAAGGAAATGATGAAGGGTTACAGGAGCCATAATCTAACAACACCCCCGAGGACCACAATGATCCACTCTTGATCTATCTCAGTTTTGTCTTCATTGAGTATAAGCAGCTATACAGAGTTTTAGATTTATTTATTTTATTTTTTTTTAAAAAAAATCTTTTCCAGTTTTACCTTGAAATGGCTGGAGTTTAAGGTAAAATCTGTAGGCTTATTCAGTCACTGAACTAGTCTTTCCCTAGATGCTTCCACTGCTGATGGGATGTTTTCCCTTTCTCTGTTTCTACCTTACTGAGCCAAAGTGAAGATACTCTCACACACCAGACAATCATTTCTCTGTTTTGAGCTGGACAAAAGAACTAAGAGTAGAACAGAAAAGATCAGTCCTGATTGTTTACAGATTTTTATGTCTCATTTACCAGATGCTTTCTGCAAAGATATTGCAGAGGTTACAGGCTTCCCCTGCTTATCTGAAATGTTAGGGAACAGAGCACTGTTAGAAAGTGGAACTAGTTGAAAAGCAGAACCTAGTCTTTGTCAGTTCTTCTCTTCTTCTTCTTCTCCTTTTGCCTTCTTCACCAAGTGACCCTCTGTGATTCCCTCATGCTCCTTATAGAAAAAAGGCAAGAGAGAAGAACAGATGAAAGAGTGAACCCCACATCAAAAGAATGGTACATGTTTATAATTTGTAACAGTTGAAACAGCATATATATATATATATACACACACACACACACACACACACACACACATACACATACACATACATACATACATACATACATAAAAACAAGTTTCAATAATCAAGAGATACCTGTATTTGCTGGCTGAATGACATCTAACAATAATGAATGAAAGTAAACTCATCAAGTAACACCAAGTAATGAGGGCAGTCATATTGATTCTTGTTAAATGACATGAGTCTGCTGCTCATTCAAAGCACAAGGAGTTAGGGCCAAACCATGCAAAGCTTCAAAGAAGTAACTAGCAGTTGCACCTCTTTTTTTAAAAAAAATTAAAATAAATGCAGAAGGGAAGCAATTCTTAATTGCAATGAAAACATGGACCCTTTCCGCAGCTTACCTTTTTGCGGAGCTGTGGTGCGGGGATCGTGCAAGCGGCCTCTGGTGAGAGGCTCTCGCATCCCCGCTGCTTCAGCTTTGCATGAGCTGCCTGCTCCTGCGCAGGCAGTGAGAGAGCCCCGCCTCTTCCTTCCACAGAGCGGCCTGGGAGTTTTCTAGGCTGTACTGGGGCAGGAAGTGTGACTGCTGTGGCTCCGGAAGCTCTGCACGACAGCAAGTGCGTGCAGGACCCTGGGGCAATGTGTGATTGTGCACAATTTTTAGCTGAAAGCTGAAAATGAAAAAGTGCACAAGCGGCAGCTGCCTGACCCTGGAGCATCGCACGATTGTGAGCGTGTTGTGCGGATCACTCCTCACAATCATGCGATGCTCCAGGTGCCCTTTCGCATGGCAAATGCCGTGTAAAAAAGGTCGATGGTGGCAGGGCCACTCATTGTGGTTCTTATCTGCATCCCACTCCTGTCCTTGTAATTTAAATTGCCAAAATATGTCCCAAGTGTGCTTGGAAGTAGGAATACTGCAACTGACTCCTTTTTGCAAGAATGACAGCACAACTAAAACCTGATTCTCCAGCATTCTAAATTGCACCGAGAACATCCATACACAATAGGCTCTTGATATCCACTATAGTTTGTTCCACTTTCTAACCGATGCTTACTTGCATGAGGGTGAAATCTCAGTCAAGATCCAGCATGGGGAGACAGAGTGTAAAGTTATTTTCAGGCAGAATTCAGGCCCACTTTCCTCTTCACTCCTGCACGATCCACCATGGTCTGACACAATAAAGTAGTGTCCAAAGGCAGAAGGGGTTGTCTAGAAGTGTCACACTATACCCCTAAAACTACACAAACAACAACTCTTGGCAAAAAAATTGAATTTCAAAAACTGAACTTTGGACTCAGAGCCCTTGAGAAGCGTCTATTCACCTCTGATATTCCGTTTACAAGTGACATGTAAATCAGATTGTGACTGCAATATCATAAATCAGAAAGGTTTATTCTTGCTCTGAACCCTTATTAGAGGGTGGGATAAACACAGATAGATGCATAAACAAGAAAGGTGAAAGGGAAGACAGAAAACCTTGCACTAGTGTCCCCCTTTTTTTCTTTTCATTGAAATGACATGCTGTTGCTGTTGGAACAAGCTCTCAACTTATGTTGTAGTTATATGGGTCTGATGCTTGGCATATGTTTACATAATCACAGGTAGCATAAACTGACTGCATTTCCTTCATCCATCTGTCCTCCCCCTCCTACATATAGCCAGCTCTCAAAAACTGCAGAGAACGCCTACAATAATGGAGCTCTGAAATATTCCTATTATTGTTTCCAAGAGACAATAAAAAGTTTTTTTTTTTCTTCCTGCCATTCACACTGGAAGCTCTGGGACATTGTCAGCAGCAAACTCTGATGTTTGATTTGAAAGATGGAGCTGCTTTGCCATGCCAGCTAATTAAGCAACATCTCATAAAACTTCTGTCAGGGTTATTCTAATATCCATCAAAGACAGAGGCAAATGAGGAGCACCAAAATTGGCTTGCAAAAGGTCACAGACCAAATCATTAGCTGAGATGTGAAAAGAATCCAAGGCAGCAATCCAAAAGACTGCCAAGTCAGCAGCATAGCCTCGGTTTCTCCTCCCATTTCTTTATGGCCAGAAACATGTTCATTTCTTGAAAGCTCTTGTTTCTGCAAATGACAGAAGCATGTATAATAAGTGATGAAGGTCATAATGTCATGAGCTTGATATTCCAGCTTGATCATTTTAAAAATTTCTTTATATTAAAATAAACATTATAATATTTAAAACAAAGTCATCAGACATATAAACACAGTAAACACAGTCATCCTTAACCTTTCATCATTATTACATACATTGACTTCCTCTTCACAAAGTTTGGGTCTATGTTAACTATAAATTCTGTATCTTTTCATTTAATATAAGAAATGGTTCTACTTATGTCATCTCCTTATAGTATTTGCATATAGAATTAGCTCAATAAAAATCAAACTTCCATACTTGCTGTCCTTGTATCTCCCCAAGTGTTCTTAAGATAGAACATAACTGTGTCCCATTCATTTGTAAATCTTTCAGTTTTTTCTCCTTTTAATAAAATTGTAAGCTTTGATCAATTTGTGGGTGGTATGCATGTATAACTTTGCATCTTTTAATAGAAAGATACCAATACTACCCTACGTAGAGGGCTGATATGATAGTTATTGTCAGAACAAACTGCCCTTGAAGGCTCAACTGGTGCCAGCATTGGTTTCATTTCATCTCTCATCATCTCATTTAGTTTTAAGCATACAAACTGTTTTTTCTAAATAACTCTTTTAGCCTTTTAAACTGTTTTAACCTGTTTGAATTAGTCAATATGCATTTATCTTGTTTAAATTATTTATTGATTTTAATTTAGAATTGTATAAATTGTTTCTCTGTTTAACACCTTGAGTTCTCAAGATAAATAGGTGAAATAAAATATTTTAATAAATAATGACCAACCTAACTATGTTATTTGTGTTTTGGCTCTGAATGCTAGACAACAACGTTATGTTCCACTTTGACCAACTTATTCAAACAGGACATAGTTAAGAATGTGTTTGAAGTTTATTTGATATGAAGAAAGAAATATGTGTGGTTCTATAGTACAATTTAGATGGAAACAGTTCCCACTTTTTTCAATGGGTCTTAACTCCCAATGCACATAAGATTGCAGCCTTACAATTTTAACATTAGCTGGAACTCATCCTGATTATTATTGCTGTTATATTTTTAACTAAATCGGAAAATCTCACTGATTTATTTAGCATCTTAACCATGCCCTCAGGATATATTCCATATTCCTCCCTCCCCTCAAAGGGATGTTTTCTTGTTTCAGCAAAAATCTCAGCCTCCTACTACATTTGTTGAACAGCATTACACAATTCCACCTTGTGGAAAAAGCAAAGACATGTATGTGGAGGAAAGGAGATTGAGAATATATTGTGCCTTTTAGAGCCACATTTCATCTTTTTCAGTATTCCTCCCTTTCATCTTCCTGCCAGCTGATGGGAAAATTTCTGTAGAAGAATATTTATACTTGTAATTCTCCAAAGCCTACTTGCTGGCTTCTTGCAGTCTTGAAAGTGCTGTTCATACATTCTTTTCCTTCACAGTGAATGCAGACTACAGCATATCCTTAGACTTACACTACCTTTTTCAGAGCATCACAGACACTAAATAACTTTGCTCAAAGTCTATTTATGGAATGAAGAAAGTCCTAAAGGTAGGATGTCAGTGCTAGTTTTTCATGGTGCTTTCAGAATGTCATTTCCTTGGCACAACTGTTGGTGTAATTAAGTATTTTCCATGCAGTTAAATTGATTCTCCAGCCTGAAGTTTATAAATTTGAGCATTTCTTTGTGTATGCATTGCTCATCTGTGAAACACCACTCCCACCTTCCCCAGAACACTAAATTTTCATAGAAGCTTATGGGAGCTGCTGGGTTATGAAAACAGAGAATGCTGATATACAGTCAGGGGATACAAGGGCTGTTCTGTTATTTCTGTTCTCATTACATTGTTGACAAATACATGATTCATATGGGTTAAAGGAGACACTGTAATAGTAGTAGTAGCAATAATAATATTGTGGTAAGAGGATGAAGCCAAATAAGTTCATTGTAGTTTATGCTGTCATGGGCTGTACACCTTCCTTGAAGATCCCAGTAATTATCAATGTGAAAGGGCTGCCAGGTCCCTATACCTCATACATCTCCTCACCATTAATATTTATCAACAGCAGGGGTGGATATTTATGGCCCTCCAGATGTTGGTGAGTTGCACCTTCCATGGCCCATCAACCTTTGCTATGCTGACTAGGCTCTTGGAAGCTGCAGTCCACCCACATCTGGAGGGCCAGAGTTGCATGCTTTAGGCTATGGGAATAGACTGCTAACTGCTTATTTTCTATGCCAAGACTGTCAAACCCTAGAGATGATGCTGACATCAAGAACAACTGAAGAGCTTCTTTTTTGGACTAAACTCTCATAATCTCTATGACTATGTTGTCTAGGAGGTGGGATCAGGAAGATGTCATCCAAAAATTTACCTTTTTAAGTTCTGAGTAAGCGTGACATCAGTTCATAATTTCCTGAATACAAATTTAACAATTATTTTTTATTTCTTTTAGATAATAAGGCATTAGCTTAACAGGTGAAGAGAAAAGAGAAGAAAAAAAATATTTTTTAAACACTTGAAATCTTCTGAGACCACTCCCACACAAAATAAGGAAAGGTGATACCTCGTACGGGATTAGATTCAGAATCCACTTCAGCACTTCAGATAAGCTTGAAGGGATCCTAAGTCTCTTATAACTGCTTTTGAGGCTACCCTTCCACCAGTTGCAAATGTTTGTATTTAAGTTTGCATGTGTACCCCACTGGTTATAACACAGCACCAACAAACACTGAAGTTTTGTCTTGTCTTTTCTTGTTTTTGTTTTTGGCAAAAATCAAATAAAATTTCCAGGACCAGTGATCTCTTTTGAAATGGATGAATTCAGTCAAATTTCAGACAAATTGGTCCAGATATTTTTGTGAAACATTTTCACAGTTTTGATCATCTGTATCATCGTGTACTGGTTATCAAAACACAGCCAATGAACATTCTTTGACTGTCTCTTCGAAACAAGGCCATGTAGGGGCCAAGCTGAGAGTCAGGGGCAGCTGAAGGATGATCAGTGTTGCTGGCTTTTGTGCCAATTGTCAACTATTCTGTTCTCAAACCCAAGGATGAATAATTACTATATTTTTTTCTCCTTGATATAGAAGAATATGAATGTTTTTTGCACAGATTCTCCTCCTGTTCTATTGTCTGAAAGTGTTGCAGGGGATTATCATGCCTGTGCAGTGTTTTACACACACACACACGGAGGGGGGAGTACTTCTGTCCTGCAAAAGCAGCAAGCTACGTGCACCGAGGGGCTGTGATGGGCTGAGATTTGCAGGAGCACCAGTGCACAAGCAAGAAGCAGGGCCAGTGATTCTGTATTCATTCATTCTCTCTGGGAGATTGAATACTGAGACAATAGCACACAAAAGTCTCACATCTCTATTTTTCTTCCTGGTGGTGATCTCATTTGCCACAAAGCCTTAAAAAACAAAACAAAAAAACAAATACAATACATATAAAAAGCAAACACTATATAACAAAACTGCAAATACCTAACTAAACTACAACCAACTAAAAAAGACCCCTACAAATAATTAAAACGTTGGTTCCCACCCTTGTTACAAACAGCTCCTACTAAACATTTACATTTAAGTATTAAGTCTTTAATTAAAATGAGAGTTAATTCTTATATTGCCTGGTTTTTAAAGGCAGGTTTTAGGGAATGGAATCGGATATAGATTGTAACTATGTCATCATGGTTATGTCTCTCATGCAGGATCTCAGACATTTTTTTCTATCCCTATTGGCTATATCAGAACATAACCAGCAACATTGACCTTTGTTCAGCTGTTCAGGTAATGACCAAGAAGGGGCAGCCAAGTGAGGATTTCCATTAGTGCTCTAGATTCTGATGTAGCTGGTGATGACAATCCTCTCTCAACTGCCCCTTCCAGGTGCCTTTGTTCTGAAACAGCCATGAAGTGGCTAGGTTGGAGCAACTATTCTGACATAGTTGGTGAAAGCAACTTCAACCTCAACTTGCCTCCCTGACATGGCCATGTAATGGCTGGAAAGGGCACGACACATCCAAACAAAGATCTCTCTCATTGGCTATATTCTGATTGCCAGTGTATGAAGACGCAGGCATCCTTGGGGATCTCTCATTGTTGTGTACCAGATATCAGAACACAGCCAGAGATTATACATGGCTGCCCCCATCCTTCCCTGGCTATGATATGGGCAGAAAGGAAAAAGGTGAGTCCAATCTAGGGGGCTATTAGTTGTCCTGCAAACTATTCAAAGATGGAGGAGGGGGGAAGAATTAGAAAGGACCTTCAGGAAGTTTTCTTTTTGGGGGTTTTCTGACACTTAAGAAGTCTCCCCACTTTTCCCCCATTTTCTGCAACCTCATTCTATAAATATTCTTTCCATCTATCACCAGAAGAAATGTAATTGTTAGCATCTCTCTCTTGATATTAACTGATTCTTAGACTGATTTTTGTTTGCTCAGTCACTCCACTCACTCTTATGCACACATGGCACCCATACAATGAACTTCGTAGAGCAAGATGGAATGGTACAACCTGAAATGCCTACTATTTGTCTATTTGTTCAAAGAAATCTGAATAGAAAGTCCCAGAAGAGATCCAATGTTTATGTACAGAAATAGAATTTTTCTTCTGCTATTCCTGGAACGTAATTAAAGGCTCATGGAACACAAAAGACAAGCTTTGGATCAGGTTTTTAGATGCAAAGGAGCAAAGTAATTTTTGACTGCCTTAATTCCGGGACTCTGGAATGGGCATTAAAACTGTATTTAGACTGGATTTCTAAGACTCTGTTTTTCCTTTGGCAGAGCAAGCTGGTAAAATGCTAATAGAGAAAGCATGAACAGCTCCAAATGTATTTCATGCCAATGGTGAGTGATCTAGTTGTGATGCTGGGATGCTTACCAACTGGGCTGACAAAATAAGTACGTAAGTAAGTAAGTAAGTGAATTCAGCTTCACAGAAGGATTAGTTGGGGGGGGACTTCAGAAAGGCAAATGTTTGGGTTAAATCAGGTAGGCTGAGGACAAAGTGAGGTTGAAATGCAGAGCAGGTAACAGCAGGAAGGCAAAAGGCAGGAGGGAGAGGAAGGGAAGGGAGGGGAGACAAATCTTCCATCAGAGAAGAAGCTTGCACTAAATGGAAAACATCAAGCATTGTCTGGTCTTGCCAATCAGCCAGGGAAAAAGGCTGCCCAGAAGGAATGATTATAGCTTTAGAGCCATGATTGCTCCTCCTTGCCTCTGAGTGTTCATTAGGAAGTATGTTACTATTCCTTTCTTTTCTGCAGCTCTAGAAGATGCTACTAGACTTTGTTAACTGATTGAGGAGGAAAAGGAGGGGGAACCATTCTAAGGAGGAGAGAAACTCTTCTAAGGGCATCTGTGTTACCCCTAGGCTGCTTAATTGCAATGTCTTGAAGTTAACAAGTTCCTTTTTCTCTCACAGCCCTGAGGTTTTCTAAGAAATTATTAAAACTAATCTCTCTTGTACATTTCTTGTGTTATGAATAGTAAAAAAACAATTATATCAGTATTTGATTTCTGAGAAGACAGTATGTATGGTGGGTGTGGGTGTCCACCTCTCTTTTCTTGAGCTCAGTTATGTGTTGGCAGCATACATTACAACAGTGTATTGTTAAACATTGTTGGCATGCAATCAACTTCCATTTTATTTTACTGTTGAGTGATTTGTTACAGTAGATGAAAATCATTCAGTACCACTGACAAATAGCAGACGGTCCATAGTCCTGAATTACTTGTGGGCAATTTTTGTAATGAATGGAGACTTAATTTCAGCTGTGTTGTCTTGGGAATCTTCAAATGGAATTAAGTAGGACTGGAAGAGAATGAAACGGATGATAGAGGAGAGAAGGGTGTATTTAGGTTTATATTACAATTTGCATTTTAAGAATGCATTACACCTTTTTTAAATAGCAAAATCTTAAAGTGAATAGTCAGCAAGTATATTGTGATGTGCCCTAAAATATCGGCTGTCAACTAAAAAACTATCAGACTACAAGTGATTTTGTTTCTACCACTTAGTGTCTCAGTTAAAATAACACATCAGCTAATTTCTGTCACAATAATGCTAAACTTTGGGACACAGCCTAAAAATATCTCTTTCTGAGGGTATGTGTATGGCCATTTCCGCACTAGACTATTATAGAGCTATGATTCCACTTTCAACATCCTATAAATCCTGAGGTTTGCAGCTTTGTGAGGGAACGGCCAGCCCCTCACAAAACTGCAAACTCCAGGATTCCATAGGATGTTGAAAGTGGAATCATAGCGCTGTAACAGTCTAGTGTGGAAATGGCCTGTGTCTGTGTATGTAAGCATATATACACGCTTGTCACAGAAATTGGGATAGCACTGAAAAATGATTGCCTGTTTGAGCAATTTTACAGGGATCATTTCAAAAATAGAAGAAAGTGTTTCCCTTATTGAGAGTGCTGATCTGTTACATACTGTCCTCACTCTCAATAGACTTTGTATGTCATTAATGACATTATCAGGAAAGTAATAATCAGGGTCAATATGGCTGCATTTCACAAAGCAACTCACTGCTAGGAGAGGACTAGTTGCTTCTTCGCTCACCACTTCCAGTCCACCGTGCCTCAGAAACCCCTATGTTGATGGGGCTTGGTTTTGTTTTGTTTTGGGCAGAAGAAATCCTGACTTGTGAACAGTCTTCGAAGATTTGATAACTTTTTTTGCAGCAAGGAAAAAAATGGTAAAATTATTTCTTCTTTCTTGCCAGAATGAAGCTATAAAGTCTCTCGTCGCTACTGAAGAAAACATTATGGATGGCTTATACTGATTGCATATGAACCAAGCACATTGGGGTTTTTTCCCCTACTGCATATACATGTGGAATGTGTGTATGGTTTATGAAGAATATTCATTACTATTCACAACCTTGATTAAAATAAGTGTCATTGTGTTTGAAAACAAGAGCACAACCAAGACTATTTACTCTTTGGGATTTTACTGGGAAAAAATCCTCTGGCCAAAAATACATATGATTTTCCCACTCAGAAAACGTGGCTTTATTTATTATTTACCTCTATCTCACCTTTCTCCCAGGATGGGTTGAAAACATGTATTTTGTGCAGAACACACTGATTCCTTCACAGAGATCATGTATGTGTATGTTTTGTGCAGAAAAACTTCTGCATGAAATCTAAACATGATTTTTCTGTATTGGAATCTGTATATTTGCACAAATTACCTAAAGTTGTGCATTTGCACAACAATTCTACAAACTGTGAAAACAGATGGATTCCTGTGCGGGGGGGGGAGTATACAGTTGTCCTGCATGTGTTTCCTATGCGGGGGAAAAAAGCATTTCCTTTCCATAAGAATCAGTATATTTTGTACAAAATACACACTTTCTGCCCAGACATTTGTTTTCTGTGCAGCAAATTCATGTCTATTTTTCACAAATGAGTTTTCCCCTGTGAAGTCCCAAAGTAGGAATTGAATAGTGCTCAGAAATTGTGCAGAAACCCTTGTATTCCCACAGAGTCAGGAGAAAAATTGCTGAAAATATTTGTTCCTGCATGCAGGAACAAAAGAAGCAGAGATTTATATCCCTAGTGCAGAGATGTCACAATCAATTGCCATTTCATAGAGTGAGAGGGAAAGAAATGTGTATAATTCCATGTATTCCATATATACAAAATATATGTGGCATTCTGCATATGGGTACATGTTGTATCCCACATGAGAGATATTTCTTTGGATTAATTTTATGATGTATGGCATGATCCTTGCATAAAATACTGGAGGAAGCAGAATCCTCAACTTCTTCAGCACAGGGAAATCTAACCTACCAGTAATAGAAATTCCTCTCTGAAAAAGAGTTCTTTCCCTAAAAGACTGTTAAAGACAAGTTATTTTCCCATCTTTTAGAAAAGTTATGAAAAAGATTGAAATATTAGCCACGTTACTTTAATGCATTAATAGAACACATCCACATATTCTAGGGTAAAGAATTATAAAAACCTGCTAGAAAGGAAACAAGATTTGTTGAAAAGAAAATACAATGAGCCACATCCACAACAATTCCTACTTTATGTCCAGCAGCTGTTTTAAATGAAAGTAAAGAGAAAGGGGGAGGGAAGAGTTAAAGCTATTCTCCCAAAATCACAGTTTTCGCACTAAATCTATTCAAGCATTTTGTTTCAGTGTAGAATTAACATGCAAGATATGTTGGAACAGGTGTAGTTCATCACCCCTGTCTCTTTAGACTGAGGCCCTTTCTGCAGGATGTCGTCATCTTGCATTGGGGACAGGAGAAGTACAGGACCCAGATGATACCTATGTATGACATCTGTGTTCTGTCATTGTCCCGTCCCCAGGTGGTGCAATCATGCTGCAAATTATTGATGGGTTCTTCTCATCAATGACTGGTGATCTTGCAGCCCTCCCACTACCCTCCCACATTTATCTGAGCTGTGGAGAATCAGGAACCATGATGGCCGTGTTTCCTGCCTCACTGCAGCCTGGGACAATGCCCAGCTGTGCTGCGGAAGGAAGAGGCATGGCTATCGTGCCTCTTCCATTCCCGCAGGCAGACAGTACAGAGGGGAGCACTTCTGTCGCACTCCCCTCCTGGGAGAGGCTCTACCGGAAATGCTGTAGGATGCCACTGGGATCAGGGAGAGTGCAGAAAGGGCTTGAGAGTCCTTTGCAACTTATCAGGTAATCCGGATTCTGCCTGAGGTTCTGTTATCACTTTCTGGGGAACTGGGTGCCCAATTTGTGATGCTGGGTTAAAACCAGACTGGAAAGAGTTAATATCAACATTTCACTTATGAATTCTTATGTATTGGAATCTCAGGATACTTATAATGGGATATGCAATGGGCTCTTTGATAACTGTTCAGGCTATTTATTATATGCTTTCATATACATATAAACATACACAGTCTCCTTATGTAGAAATGCAGACATGTCAATAGGTGGGTGCTTGCTTTCATTATATTACATTATTACATTACATTATATTGTACATAAAGCATTGTGCATTCTATGGTATATAGGATGGTGATGATGATGATGATGATGATTAATTTCTATCCCGTCTCGCATCTTACAACATCATCAGGTTCTCTTATACTTTCCATAGTGTCTGTTAAGGCACTATACAGACATTCCTTAGAGGCTGTGACTTTTACAGAATTCTATCCCTTATATCGTATCCGTAGCCATCTATGCATCAAGGAACACACTCTCATCTATTGTGACACTACACATCTGTAAACAGGCTCCTGTGAACATATAGGCTTCCAAAGAGTTAACAAACTTGAGTACTGCTATCTTAGCAACATCTTTTACATATCTATAACCATTTATAATGGACATCCATTACAGTCATAATGTGGCATATCTCTATTTTAGGATAAGCCCAGATATTTGTCTTATCAGTACTATGTTTCAGCAAGTCTAGAAAGTTTATCATTTATCAGGAACAGCACATCAGTCATAAGAAGTGTTCTTCACTGGTGCAGACTGCAAAGCAGTCTAACTTGCTAGCTTTATCTTGGTTCTTTTTATTCTCACTAGCCTCACCCAAACTATCAGCTGTCCCGTCAAAAGACTCCATATCTAGGTGCTGACTATCCCTCAGTTATAATATCCAGTCACAACAAAGATCTTTAAATATGACTTCACCTTAATTCACTTGGGGCCTTTCTGCCCTACACTGTTAAAGTGCTATTATTCCTCTTTCAACATCCTATGGAATCCTGGGGTTTGCAGTTTAGGGAGGGGCCTTTAGAAATTCTCAGCCCAAGAGCTCTTTGGCCTAAGTAAACTACAAGCTCCAGAATTCCACAGGATGTAGGAAGTGGAATAACAGCACTATAACAGTGTAGGGGGAAAGACTCTTGGAGTCTTTGGCTACCTGCATCAGCTGTTACACCTCTAAGAGCATTTTTCTACCAAGTACCATGCCAAAGTGCCATTTCACCCTAAACAGTACTAGTGCTATAATTCTACTTCCAACTGTCTTCTCACTTTTTAATTCTCTGCCTTCCCACTTTTCCAGACATTTTGAAGTGTCTTGGTTTTTCCTCTCCTCTTTCCATATTTTTCCTTCATCCTTGGCTTACTTCAATTGCCAAAAATTAAACTCAAAGTGCAAAAGTACTTTGCATTCAGTTAATTTGAGGAGAGGGGAGAGGAGAAGAGAGACTAGAATCGTAGCCTTCCCAGGGAAGAGCAAACTGCTGCACTCCCTCCAAGCTTGTGTGTTCTTCCTCATTAATAAATTTTGCCATCTTGACCAAACTCTGATGTTACTTGCCCACATGTGTCCCAGTTTTCATCTGTGAAATGTTTGAGGGTATGCTGTAACCACCCTGGCAACATCCTATGGAATTCTGGAGTTTGTAATGTGGGGAGGCAGAATTAGTGCTCTCTGGATAAGACTCTAAATACTTAAATATTTGGTTCTCAAATCAAGAGAGAGGAGAAGTGGGCCCTTTGGATTGCTGTTCAGGCTCAAAGTCCTTTCTGTGAGGGTTTCTTTCTCATAGCCATCTATTGCTGGCATGATGCCATTGGAGATGTACTGTGTATATACTTTCCCCTAAAACATTTTCATGTGAACATTTGAATCAGAGAATTGTATTGCAAAGTTCAGAGGGCTGAAAATACTGAAGTTCACACATTAATTCAGAAAACACAAATTAAGTAAATTCACCTAAAATACAGGACATATTTCTTCCATATCACTACATATAGCATAGTTAACCACCTAAGCAGCCAAAGCTCCATATTATATGTCAAATGTAAGGACGATGGGCCTTTCCACACTACATAACTATTGCAGTATGATTCCATTTTAATTGCCATGGTTCTGTTCTATGGAATCATGGGATTTGCAGTTTAAGGAGGGATATTTTGATCTCAGTCAGAGAACTCCAGTACCTCCCAAGACTACAAATCTGAGGATTCCTCAGAGGCAGTCATGGTAGTTAAAGTGGAATCATAGTACAATGGTTATATAGTGAGGAAAGGTCCCATGTTAGTTCTTCCTTGTCTTAATTTTCTCACACAGAAGAAAATGTACTTATTTATTCTCATGATATTAATTCAGAGAAACTGGCCTGATATATATTTTCGATTCAACATACACTGATTAAACATTATATCTACCCTTTCTTCCTTTCCATAAAGGAGTTTGCAATTATTCTTCTGACAAAACATTCCAGCAAGAGATAAACAAAGGGAGCAAATGTGCACTGTGGCTCCAAGTTAAATAGATGGATGCAAACATTTGTTGCTGTTTTTTTAAAGCGTTGTGTTCAAATGGAAGGCCCCAGGAAGATGGTGTTAAACATGAGTGATGCCTACAAACAAAAGCTCTTAAAAGAACTGGAAAAGAGTTTGCCAAAAGCGATGCTTGTATTTGATCAAATAGTGCGTGCATATCTAGGAACCAAAGTAATGTTAAATGAATCAACAACTGGAGTTTGTTCTGCAAGCATCAGTGTTATTGCAGATGCTTCAGAGAGACAAATCTTATTTGGAAAACAGTTGCAATATCAGTCTTTTAGATACTGAGACTTTGTTAATTTTTTAAACATTTGTGGCCCTTGATTGGTTGGATATTTGTAACAAAAGCAGTATGTAAAGAAGATGGTATTCTCTTTATCTATTAATTCCAGGGGTGGGGAGGGGAGACTAGTGAAGTAACCAAACAAGCTTGAAGTGGCATGTAGTATCTACGTCAGTGAGACATATTAATTTTTAAAATGGTCAGAATCTAAACTTTCAATGGCTTTTATGACTACATAATAGTAGGGATGTCTTTCATGCTGATTATAAAATTAAGCAGTAGACTTCTTATTGTGAGGTAGAATTTCATTTTAAGAAGCTCTTTCTACAGATCATAGCAAATCCTAGAGACCTATATAACAGTAAAATCACTGGAATCATTTATTGATGAGGGTGTATAAAAATGTATATCCTACACAGCCATTCAGGGCAGCCAGTATGTAGCATCAAATTTTGGAAAAAAATAATCATGCAGCATTTTCTGCAACCTTCAAAGCCAGCTCATTGCCACTGTGGTGTAAAAATTAGTAGTGTATTTTTTTATTCTTGTTGCATGGTATTTTTTGGTTACTTAACTATTCTTAAAATAAATAAATAAATAAATAAATAAATAAATAAATAAATAAATAAATAAATAAATTTGTCTAATCCCGTAGAGCCTTCTAAGTTGGCCATTGGCCATAATAAAATTCAAAGAGAGCAATTTTAAGAAAGATTTCTCAACAACTGTGTCAAGGCATTGCCACATCATATCATGCTAGCACAATACCTTCCTCCAAAGTTATATTACCACTCTTTGTTGCCAATAAACCAGATCTTTTCTGGTGGCCTTAATCATCTAAGAAGAAAAGGTAAAAGATATGTGACTGATCTTGTGCTACAATATAGAATCATAGAACCATAGAATCATAGACCTGGAAGAGACTCCAGGGACCATCAAGTCCAACCCCCTGCTATGCAGGAACACCCATCAAAGCATTTCCAACAGATGGTCATCCAGCTTCTGCTTAAAAACCTCCAAAGAAGGAGACTCCACCATACTCCGAGGCAGCATATTCCACTACTGGACAATTCTGACCATCAGGAAGTTCTTCCTGAGGGTTAAGTGGAATCTCCTTTCCTGCAGCTTGAATCCATTGCTCCTTGCCCTAGTCTCTGGAGTAGCAGACATCCTTTCAAATATTTAAACATGGCTTTTATGTCCCCTCTTAACCTTCTCTTCTGCAGACTAAACACACCAAGCTCCCTAAACCGTCCCTCATAAGATATGGCTTCCAGACCCTTCACCATTTTGGTCGCCCTCCTCTGGACACATTCCAGCTTGTCGATATCCTTCTTGAATTGAGGCACCCAGAACTGGACACAGTATTCCAAATGAGGCCTAACCAATGCAGAATAGAGTGGTACCATTGCCTCCCTCGATCTAGACACCATACTCCTATTGATGCAACCAAGAATCATGTTGGCTTTCTTGACTGCTTCATCACACTGCTGCCTCATGCTCAGCTTGTGATCTAACAAGACTCCTAGATCCCTTTCACATGTACTGCTATCCAGAGACCCCACCCTATATTTGTGCATTCCATTTTTAATGCCTAAGTGTAAGACTTTACATTTCCCTCTGTTCAAATTCATTTTGTTAACATTGGCCCAGTTCTCCAATCAGTCATGGTCATTTTGAAATTTGATTCTGTCCTCTGGGGTATTAGTAACCCCTTCCAATTTGGTGTCATCTGCAGATTTGATCAGCATGCCGTCCACTCCTTAATCCAAGTCATTGATGCAGATATTGAATAGCACTGGACCCCAGACAGAACCCTGTGGCACCCCACTAGTCACTTCTCTCCAGGATGAAATGCAGTCATCGGTGAGCACCCTTTGGGTTTGGTTGGTCAACCAATTGCAAATCCACCTAACAGCAGCCCTGTCCAGCCTGCATTTTACTAGCTTCTTTGCAAGAATGTCATGGGGAACTTTGTCAAAGGCCTTACTGAAGTCAAGATATGCCACATCTACAACATTCCCTTCATCTATCACGCTTGTAACCCTATCATAAAAGGAGATAAGATTAGTCTGGCATGACTTATTTTTGAGAAATCCATGTTGACTTTTAGTGATTATGGCATTGCTTTCTCAGTAATTACAAACTGACTGTTTAATGAAGGTATGTTTAATGAATATACCTCCTTTTCTCCCAAAGTGGGACCCAAGGTAGCTTCCAAAAAAAGAAAAAAGTTTGAAAAAACCCCAAAGACCTTCACCAATATTTTACATTGGCTACTTATTTATGTAAGTGTAAGTAAGCAAAGTCTCTAACCCACTTTAACAGCCAGCAGCCAGATGGGGTGAGGAAGGTCTGTTCAGCTGACAATTGGAGCACAAGGAAATGACATTCCCAGCCCCCTCTGTCAATGAGCAAGGTTGTGACAAGGACCATTTCCGCACTAGCCTGTTATAGCGTGATGATTCCACTTTCAACATCCTCTGGAATCCTGGGGTTTGCATTCCAGGATTCCAGAGGATGTTGAAAGTGGAATCATTGCGCTATAACAGGCTAGTGCGGAAATGGCCAAGGACTTACGATGGGTCCTGTTGATGATTGTTACTGATTTGCTCACTGGTGAAAGGGGTTGGAAATGTCATTCTCGTTGCACCCAGATAAGTAGCTAAATAGACCTCCTTTGTCTATCCAGCTGTTGGCTGTTAAGGTAGGCTGGGGGAGTGATTTACATAGTCTTACTGAATACAGAGTAGTTATAAATTCAGAACTCTAGGTTATGGATCTGTTAACTGCAGTACTGAATTCCAGCCCTTCTCTACATTGTTAGGCTATACAAACAGAAACATACCTATTACTACAGGACAAACAGCTGCTAAATGTTCACCATTAGCTTCTAGGTAATCATGGAATCCAAATTGGACTAGATGTAATTTTATTTTAAAGTATCTATAGTGAAAATGAACATATCAGTCAGCAACTGCACATTACTTAGCAGCCTTTGTATGCCTTCATTCAGTAATTTCTGGTTTGTATTGTGATGACTTCTTCTTCGTGTACTTCATCATGCCCACTCTCTTCCTTCCTCACTATAACCTGCATCCATTTTGCTTTCTTTCATCTCTCTCTTCTGTAATATTATGAACAAGTGATTTGAAAGTAAAACTATTTTATGTTTTTCACAAAGAAGACTAAGATTGTGTCTTTCTCTCCTGATCCTATTTGTGTATGGGTGTGTGGGGGACTGGTTATGTTCGGGTCCTGTCCTGCCAATGATTACTTTTCTTGAGAGACCACTATGGCCATTTCTACACTACATTGTTATAGTGCTATTATTCCACTTTCAACACCCTGTGGAATTCTGGGGTGGGTAGTTTACTGAGGCCAAAGAGCTCTCTGGCTGAGAATCTAAATGGTGTCCCCTAAACTGCAAACCCCAGGATTCCATAGGAGGTTGAAAGTGGAACAATAGCACTACAACAGTGTAGTGTGGAAATGGCCTATTTCCTCACATTTCCCAACACTGAATCCACTTCCTCAGCTTTCACAGGCTATTGGCATTGTAGACCATTCACAACTTGGAATAACTCTGACTCTGTGGCATGAAAGTATGAGGTCTGATCATGCACAAAACATCTCTGCCACCTTTCAACTGCAATTATTTGTTTCATCTTCACATAATTAGAGTGGCAAGGAGAAAGAAGAAACCCTTGTTGTGGAGACGTAGTTGTTCTTGACTGGTCATGATTCTTGTGCACAGGTGAATGTACAATTACCCAAATTTCGCTAAATACTTTGGTCATGGTGAGAAGCTATACTGTATTGCACTAAACATATGACAGAGATCCAGACTGGTGTAGTTGTTTGACTGCTGGCTTATGATTCTGGAGACAACTGGGTGAGATTGGGCAAGTCACACTCTCTCAGCTTCATCAAAAAGCAAAGGCAAACCCCTCTGAACAAATTTTGCCAAGAAAACCTCACACTAGATTCTCTATAGGGTCACCATAAGTCAGAAATGACTTTATGGCAAAAGCACATCACACTATTGGTGCTGGCAATGCTAGTAATTATACATTCATACAGTAAAAACAGGAGTGTTTCAAGATGTATCTGGAGGGAGAACATCACTTTTTTTTTTCAAAAACAGTGGAATTTCTGCAACAAATTATCTAGTGTACAGTAAAATGTGGACTGTGAAGATAAAGTGAAAAGAATTTCATCTTCATTTCACCAAAAGGATGATGAGGAAAGGATTGAACATGAATATACTGATATTCAAAGGTACAATACTTTTAAAGGTACTAAAATTATTTAAAATCAAAAGATTCCCACCCCCATACTCAAAATCATCTTGCAATTTAATGCCATAAGATTTCAAGATATGCCTATCTCAGAAAATGCTACTACTTTTCCTGAAATGATAAGCATTTTTGTGTTATTTTGCTAGATAGATTCATAACAAGGAGCTCTTAGAAACAGACTTTACTATAGCGCAACAATTTGGAAAGCAAAAAGTTCTTGGAACAGTGACATATCTCTTCATTCAAAATATTCAGAAGGTACACTTTTTTCATCAGATGTGTTCACTCTACATGGCTTGTTAACTCTAATTAAAGCATGGAACAATTTTTAAAAAGCAAATCATACTCATCTTTTTTGGAATGCCCTATCAGTATAAAGAATACTTTTAGAAGCCACTATTGAATGCGGAATATAAAATATCACCTCTCTAGGACAAAGAGCCTCAGATTTCTATTTTCCCCTTTAAAATGTGTCTTCTGTATCAGTGTAATTGGCTTTTTCATATCCTTGAGAGTAGGATATGTGATGAGTATAGAGGAAGTGGTATCATTAGTAGTAGAAAGCCACCCAGTGACAGGTTGCTAGACAACTAGCAAAAGATACTTCAGAGGAAGACCAGCCCCTTTTACTGGGAATCTGGGTGGGGGCCTCAATGAGAATGTATTTATAGCAGGAACACTAGTATGGTTAGGAGGGAGAGAGAGTTTTCCAGAAGAGTCAAGCTGTCAGGTTCAAGGCAAAGAGTGAATCCTTCAGCCAGAGGAGTTCTCATTCAGTTGAGGATAGTTGAATGGGAGAGCTGTTTTCTCAGAAAAAAACCTAGAGAAGGAGCAGCAGAGAAAGCTCACTGTTAAATCTGGTCAGAGGAAGTGGCCTAGATTTGAGAACATGGCCTTTGGCTAAAAGAGGGAATCCAGATGGCTCTGTGTGTGCGTGAGAGAGAAAGACCTGTGTTTTTGTGATGTTATAAAAAGACAATAAAGTGTTTAAAAGTATTCTTAAAATCTGTTTGCACTTGGACATATTTATTAAAATCAATATTTTTTTCTGTTTGTTAATAAAGATTATATTATATTTTCTTATAAAGCTGGTTTCAACTGAATGATTCTCAGTAGTTATAACCATCTGGAACCACAATACCATTTAATTAATAACTGAAAGGCTTTGCCCTGGTTCCACAAGGGTAGTGTTTTGGGGAAAGCCAGAGCTGTGTGTGGAGTGGCAAGGCACCTTGACAGACTTGGGAGAAAGATGCCCTTCCAGTCTGAGCAAAGAAAAAGCAAGACCAGGTCTTGTCTGTTGTCTCCACAGATAGTATACCATTTCACTTTTTTTTCCCAATAATCTAGACCAAACGTTTGAAAAAGTCCAAGAATAGTACAATAGAAATGGTGCCATAATAAAAAGAACAGCACAAACAAACTTATCAAAACTACTTGTCATATTCACCAACAGACATGTATCAAAGTGAATGATTTGTATAAACTTGGATTCATACTGTTTTTTAATTTTATTTTCACAAAATAGATCCAGGGAGACTAATTATCTGTAAGAGATCCCTCTTCCTCCATCTTCTAACATATGTGTTATATTCCATGATCCTAACCATTAACTGAATTTGTATAATTATTGCACTCATGTTAACATATATATGCCCTGATGACTCCCAGGCAGTTTGAAGCGGGGAGCCTCTGGTTGTGAAGTAGACTAATACTAAGATTATGAGGAATGTCTCAGATTTATTTTTGTTTAAAGAATCTACTCCTATTGCTAGGGCCTTTGTACAAACTTAGTACCATCTGGTTATTTACATTGATATCATGGATGTAAATCTTTGTTGATTTCATTACCTCAAGCAAGACCAAAAAATGTTATCCTTTTTCTCCTCACTGCAACAAAGTTGATGGGAACTGTGCAGTTACTGAAGAGTATTCACAGTTAGGGACTTATCCTGTGCCCCCATCCAACACATTTGGATTCTTCCACGTGTGGAGAAAATAGCATTTCCTGCACAGGAAACAGTGGTTGAGATGTCAGGAGACATGCATGTCTCATGTAGCTACATCTTTGTAGCTATACTTTCCCTGGGCTACCAGCAAAACCTATCCTGTAAGCCACACAGCTCTCTAAACAAAACTATTTCCAGCTTATCTCTAAGCAAGGGGATCAGCGGTGGCACATCCAGCTATTTTCTTCAACAGGCATTGTTGGGAGTCCCTGGGGCATCCCTGCAGATGACATCCTCACAGTACGTCCAACTAAAGGAAAATAACTAGATGCATCACTGTTCACAACTTAAAAATGACCATGTTGGGCCTGTTCTGCTTACAAAGTGGGTTTGGGAGTGAGATTTTGATTGTTGCATGGTCAAAAGAGACATACAAGCTATACAATTACCAAAAAAGTGAGTTGCAATGTCATAAAGCAGATCAACATCATAACATACTAACAGGATGCCAACCAGCATTCTCTACAAAGGAAACAACTAAATTATATTTTCTGTGCAGGAAACCATTCTGGGGGGCGGGATCTATATGTTTTTTGCACAGAATATGTCCTAAACCATAAAGATTCTCACTTGTCTAGGATTATTCTCATCAGGATTTCCAGACATCCCCTCCAACCATTTTGCAAATATCTTTGAATATACTTTCTGTCACTTATGAAAGGATCAAAGCAGAGCAGGGACCATATATGATTTGTCATTGTGGCAAGCTGAAAAGGTCTTAAGTATCTCTAAGTGGGGAAGAAGGAGTGAGAAATTACGGTGTAGGATGAACTGAATCCTCTCTCACATGAATATTACCAGGAGATCATGGGGAAAATAATTCCTCTGCAACCTTCACAGACTGTAATATGATGGCAAAAGAAATTCTTGGAAGAGATCTTCTGCCAGGATTGCCTGCCTAGATGACATTTGCAGGTGGCATCACACAAATAGCCAGATCCATTGCCCTCATTGTAAGTGTGTTATAAAACCCCACACAGCCAGTTTTGAAATCAGTCTGGCAGTCTTTATAGCCAAGCAGCTTACAATACATGTACAGGGCAGCTACATTCACAGGACTGCAGCTGCTCTATTGATGTTTTATTTTATTCCTAACACAATTACCATACCACTGCCTTGAGGCCATGGATGATGTTACTGTTGCGAAGATACCGTGGAACAAATAAGGGTGTAGTCCATGTGCTCTTTGAAACTGAACTATGTTCACACCATAAAGGAGGCACAGTTTTCCACAGAAAAGCTTGTTATAAAAAAAGTAATGTTGGTTTTTATTGCTGCACAGACTTTCTTCTTTTATTCTATTCAGCCTTTGTCACTAGATAAAGATGCTAAAGAGAAGACATTATCTTCCAAAGCATAATTCTTTTCCTACCTGAAAAGTTTGATTTATACAGATGGCCTTGTGCTCTACTAAAGAGAGTAGTGAATGGCTGAAGTAGATGGATTGAGCTCGTAAGTTTTATTTCCACAGATTCTGTGAAACCAGGAACATTTGTGAAGATCAAAAAAACAAAAACAAAACAAAAAACAAAGGCTCAGATAATTTGTGCATGCAATTTTTATACAGGAAACAATGTACAAGGTTATGCTGCTTTTCTGTGGAAGAAAAAATGTAGTATATGAAGAATCACTGTCATAACATAGACAAGGCTGCATAAACAATAAACAAGGAACTAGGAACTCAGTCTGCCTTCAAGAAGATTCCCATTGGGTTCCCAGCATGGTTCTTACTCTTTGTTTATTATACATTTTTTTCTGTGAAACAAAGACCCTCAAGCAAAAACATGATTATTCTGGCTGCCCCTGTTATTGTATCTCAGTAGCTTACCAGCATGTGAAGTTTGGAAAGGCAAGCACGAATGTGTAGCTGAAGTCTATAGGAGAAGTCTGCTACTATCCCCTTTGCAGAAAAAATTGCTTCAGTATGAATTGCTTCTGTTCAGGACACCAAGATGTCATGCCATTTTTCAGGGTACTCCATTTCAAGACACCATATTCTGCCCACCCGACTCATCTGCTGCAATCTGCTAGCATTCTGTGTTCACTGTGCTTGCTCAGATCTTATTGTGCTGGTTTACAGGTTTCCTTATTTGGGTAGTCTCCTCCTATTTTATTTTTCTAGACTAGAATAATGTATGTATGTGAAATTCTGCATATTATTATATTAGTTGCAAATGTTGGCTGTTGTTTTTTATTACATTGTCTTCCCTCCACATTTGTGGGTTTGACCTTCATGAATTTAATTATTTGTTAGGTGCGTGTGCACCTTCCCCCCATTCTCCTCCTCTCATTTCCTTGCATTTTGCTAGGTGCGGAAAAGGAATGCAAGCACCTAGACAAAAGACAAAGGAAAGTGGGGAGAAGGCCAAGCACACCTCCTTTCCCCTCCAGAGCTCCCCCACCCATTCCCTTGCCTCTGGCCCCAGTGCTGAGTACTTGTGCTGAGGCAAAAGGTGGAGGAAAGCTCACACAAGCCTTCCTTCTCCCCTACAGAGCTCCACTCACACATTCCCTTGTTTCTGGCCCCAGCACTGAGAACTCACACCAAAGTAACAACAAAGGAAATAGGGGGAAGCTTGTATAAGCCTTTTTTCTCTCCTCCAGAGCTCCCCCTCTCATTTCCTTGCCTCTGGCCCCGGTGTGTAAAAGGCAAGGGAATGGGAGGGAGGAGCCCCAGAAGGGAATGGGAGAGAAAGTTGTATTGAGAAAGTCATTCATAGTTTTTCCACTTTTGCAAGGGTTATGCACTTTAACCCTTGTGAAAGTGGAGGGGCTAATATAATATAATATTAGGTGTTATTACAATAAAGGTATTATCTAAATGTTGATTTGCTTCCCACCTCTTCTGAACCAGAAGGGCTTTCTTGGTTTTATAGTAAGTCCAAAGAGTTCCTGCATCCAAGTGTTACAATGCACTCCTTCAGTTCTTTTTTAAAATGAAGAATCCTGCTGAACTATCCCCCCACCCTACATACCTTTTAGTTAGGTAACATCCTTTAATAAAAAATAAAGATGAAAAACAGTAAGAAAGAAAAACAAGACGTAAATGCCTGGTGTTTAATGCCAAATACCTAAGATAACTTTGCATATATAAAAGAAAGTTAAGGGCTGTTATTGAAAATCTTGTTTCAGATTGGGGGAGATGATACATATTCCCTCCTGAGAATGAGCACAGCAGGTACATTAATTGAATGGGGCATCCCTTTGCAGTCTATAATCTGCCCTGTCCTCATACACCTTCATTATTTGCAGTATAATTAGGAATCTAATCCCTCTTGCATTTACTTCCATTTGCTTTTTTTTAAAAAAATGTATTTGATACTGCTAAGCACTCCTACTGATACTGATTTATTTTGTGTTATTATGAACGACTCCTAAGGATCATAACCATTAAGCAGAAAGTTGTTTCATTCCACACAGATACTTAGGGAAGCAGCAAGTGTTGTGTTAGGTTATTACAGGAAACATCATTCCAGCCAAGCTCAATGTCACCTTACAAAGAGCTGCTGAGAGGAGAAAAATAGTATATCATTGGACAGAGAAATATCTGGCTCTTAAGGATTTTTATAGATCTGAACATCATTCTTTGTGAATGATTAGATTCAGCCAAAACCTCACAAAGTAAAATTGTCCTATTATTTTCAAGTAAGGAATCTAAGGAAGGAAACTCAAGTCAGTAGCTCTGACATAGCCCAATTTTCAGTTTTGAAAATAATCCATAGTGGATGCACAGACTGAAGGATCTCTCTCTCTCTCTCTCTGTATGTTTACAACAGATAAAAATATCATTCAGATAGCTTTCAGGGTTCTTTGAATGGCTATATTTAAGTACAGACTTGGATGAATATGTCACTTCTGATACAGAGTGACAATTCTGTCAATTGCATCAACAAACATGCAAAGAAGCAGTAAAAAAAAAAAAGGAGAAGATCTGTACTGTACCTGTGTTATAGCAACTACAGAGGTCTTTGCAAGCAAGTTGTTGGTGCAATTATGTCTTAACACTCTGAGGGATCTCTGATTAAGGTGAAGTTATTTTCTATCCGCTAAGTGACTGGCAGTTCATCACTTGGTAAAGAACAAAACCAGATAACTGAGATCTCTAGTCGTTCAGAAAGTTTTATCCCTTTAGGTTAGAGGGAATGTTATCAAACAGCCTGAGATGGCATAATAAATGGCCAGAAGAGATGCAGGATGCATCAAAAATTCTGGGAAACCTTGGCCGCAGTTAAGATCTTCAAAATCAACAGTTTGATCACAGAAGTTTAACAGTAGTTGCAAGTATATTTTTGTTGCAAAGAAAAAGTTGACAATTCATGTAGTTCCAGTTAAAATAGGCTGGATATGCTTTGTTATCAGAATAACATAGAAACAACTTGCTGCTTGATAAGCAGGATTCTGGAAAGTTTTTATAATCCTAAAACTCATCATGAAGTTGGAAAAAAAAATATTATGTTACGTTTAAACCTTTAAAGATCCCTTAATATGTGTATGTGTAGACATTCCAATGGCATAATTAGAACTCGAATGCTTAGTCAGGGAAAACACATTTTTAGTGGAGGTGTAGGAGCTGCTTGGGGTGATTGTTTTTCCACATCCCCTGAAAAATAATCCAGGTCTGTGCTGATCTAGTAACAATGGAAGAAAGTAACTGATCATATGCATAGAAATGATGCTCTGGCCACTTCCTGTTCCTGTTTTGTAAGCTCTTAGTCAAGATGTTATTTACATGTGGAAAATAGCCACATTGTTTTCCATGTAACAAGCTTCCTTCCAATTTTAGTGGTTCAATATATGGTCAAAACTTACAAAGTCATTTTAAGAAGAATGAGGGTAATGACTTGTTAAAGCCTTCTGTAACCAAACATGGTAGAATGGTTATATGGGACTTTGAGCAGCTTACTTCATTGCTCAGTTCTGGGTGGTTTCAGCATGTCATTATGTTCCTTTTTCTTACTTTTTATTCCTATTTCTCAAACTCATTTTATACCATCATTGGTACCATTTAAAACTGATATCTGCCTGAATTAAACTATGTGTTAAAATATATATACCATGCATCAGCATTCATGAAATCTATAATTTTAGCCTTCCTTATAACCAGTATTTTGCATATGCATCTTATGAAGGCAAATATGAACTTTTGTTTAAGCAAATATAGCTGAATATTTTGTGGGATTGTTTGCTATTTTTTAAGTTGAAAAGAGAGAGCTGGTTGATATATTTTGCATGCTATGTTCAATGGGAAGAGGGTTGAGAAAATGTGTGAGTTTCTTTTTTGAATTTTTAAAATCTCAGGTCCATTCTGTCCTCAGTGCAAAGACTAAGGCTGTGGGTGATTTTTTAAAAATGAAATTCTCCCCTACAGCACTAATCAAATCTAGGCTGTACATTCCTCCCAGCATTAAGAAGACCATATGTTACCTACCTTTCCTAATCAGACAATCATGTAGTGAGGTGTTAAGTATGAAGAAAAAAAGAAGTGAAAAGAAAAAGAGATGGCTACTCTGATTCGACACAAAGATACACAAAGATTCAAACTCAGGCCCTTTCCGCACAAGGTTAATACAACGCAGTAGCATCGTATTGTCACTTTTACATCTGCACGTTAAACCGATTTGACGTTGTTCTGTCCTCTATGGTTCCACGTGAGTTGAGGTCTTAGCAAAGTTGACGTTGACATTAAACCGATGTATTGTAAAACCAGAAAAACTCCAATGTTAACAACCCAAACCATTTCTGCTGCATTTTTTCCTACGTGCAGAAGCATTACATCAGTTCACACACTTGTGCTAAAATGTAGCAACAGTTTCTACAACTTTTTTTTTTTAATTGACCAATCAGTGGTGGCAGACTGGAGCAAGGGAGGGGAATAGGAGTTCCATGAGAATTGACAATGCTGAAGCTACAAACGTATTTCTTTGCTTACTTCAATAGAAAGCAGAGGGCATGCAGATAGGAGAGTAAGTTGAAGTAAGAAACACCTGTCGTGACACGCGGTGAAATGCTCCTTCACTCTAGTGTGGAAATAGCCTCAGACTTTCAGAAGCTGAATGCTCAAACTCCGGGCCTGGATACATGAATCTGTCAGGTTTAGTTTCTTCCATATTCCATTTGTTAAAGTTTTAAGTTCTTTCCATTCTGAGTATGAAAAAATGCAACATTTTATAAATTCTTATCAAAAGCAAACAAATGAAATTCTCACTCATCCCTAAGCCTAAGTTCATCCCAACCCTGCTGCTACAAGAAAATACATTTTGTGCCATTAACATTTTTCAGAGCTCTTATTAGAGTTTTTTATTAACAATTCATGTATTGGGTATATCTTTGAACGGAAAAGGACATAGTGAATCAAGATATGGAAAGACCCAGTTCAATATGTACCAGTCTTTTTTGACATGTACCAAAGGAAGTAAACCTATCAACAGTAGTCATACACACTGTCTCTCTTGCCTTGAAAAACAGATAATGAAATCATGTAATGAGGTGCTATGCATGCTATAACTGTCATAGGGCACACTTCATGTGGGTATGATTTTTCCATTAGATGTCATATGATATATGCTAAATGTATAAATGTCCCGAGAATGAAGAATGCCTTTTCTTCAGTTTCCATGAACCTAAACTGCTGCATTTACCAGAAACGTGAGTTGTGAGACAGCTTTGAAAAACACAGAGCTGTTGTTAATTTATTTGTTAGACATTGCCTACTAAATTGTTACATAAATGTTAAAATTCATGAATTTACTTTTCCACATTTAATTTCTAATCCTCCAACCCTTCAAAACATTTGCAAACTCAAAGTGGGTGTACCTCATGATTTATTTTCATTCTGCTTTGCTTCTGCACTGAAATTTGCAGGGCAAATTTGCAGGGGGGAGGGACAGGGCAAAAATGCATTTCTTAAGTGATATAGGAGGTTTTAGCTACTAACATGTCAAGGATCTGTAAATACATCATCTGTGGCTACCAAGGCTCCAAATGAACATGTCCTTAATGCATTCAACATCCTGTTACACATTTGTGCATGTGATAAGGCTATGCTTCTGTAAGGGATTAAAATTGTTTAAAAAAATCTGATTCTTTCCCTTGAATTTGGATAGAGGACCGTGTTGAACTCTAGGATGCCCTACAGAGGACAGTAATCTAAGGGAAATGGATAACACCTAACCTCCAATAACAGAAAATAATATATAACTGACTGTGCCTCAATGAATGTAGCCCTACTTCAGACTTTTATGTTTTTGAATACATGTAGAGATGATAGGAAAAGCTGAGTGGTAAGTAGCTACAATCACAGTGGGTGAAGAATAATAATACCATAATCTAGCAGTGGTTGTCATAGCCACATACAGTGGGTTTCATGGTCTAAAAATTGCTGTAGACTGTATCTATGCAAAACTATACTAATATTTTTCCCCAACATTATCACAAAGCTGTGGCTGCTTCTCTCTAGGGAAGTGATTAGGTGAACCACCTTGGAGACTGACTCAAGATTTTGGACGGATGACATGTCACATGTTGTTACTATGAAGTAGGAAGTACTGAGGAAAAAAAATCTGCTTCAGAGGGCAGAAAGTGTTGAAACCTTACACACTGTACCTCTGAAAATAATGGCTGGATACTCCTCCGATGACTGAGCAGGAATCAGCCATCTTAGACATAGAGGGCAGCAGTGTCTGAATAATATATAACAAACTAGCTGTATAGCCATAAGAGATGAAACAATATTTCAAAATAGTTCAAAACATTGAACAACTTTTTTTTCTGTGAGTGTGAGACAAGGACTGATGAAAATCTTTGCAGCTTGAGGCTTATTCTACACAAGTTTTTCATTATGGGGCACAGAAAAAAGTTTTTTTGTGTGCAGAAAACACTGTATTTTGTGTAAAAACAATGTAGCACTATATCTATATCTATACGTCTATATATCTATAGATAGATAGATAGATAGATAGATAGATAGTATAAAATAATAATATTTCAGTACAGAAACAATATTTTCTGTGCAGAAGACACTGTAGTTAAGAACTCATTCTATATCATGTATGTATTTTTTTTTCACAGAAAGCAGCAC
Source organism: Ctenosaura bakeri (assembly GCA_948474755.1). Lineage (NCBI taxonomy): Eukaryota > Metazoa > Chordata > Lepidosauria > Squamata > Iguanidae > Ctenosaura > Ctenosaura bakeri. The sequence goes on along the minus strand of CAOLHI010003461.1, from coordinate 341,844 downwards.
TTTCTGTGTATGCAGTATTTTGTGCATAGGAAACAAGAAAAAAATGAGTTCTTTTTTTAGAAAAATATATTCATCTTATAGATAAGTCCTGAACTCTGAATTCTCTCATCAGTCCAGGATTTTCCTTGGCAAGGTTTTCCAACACTTGAAAAAAAATGAGTATTTTTTAAATATTCTTTTCATCTCTTCTTTTTATGGCTTTTACTGATTCCCAACACAGTTACTTAGTGTTGTTTCTGTTGATGTGAAAGAAAGACCATTTTACCTAATGAAAACATGCCAATCAATTGGTAATCACACACTACCACTTCAATTGGAAGTCCAGCTTTGTAACCCATGCATTAATCTGTGGAAATTCAGTCATAAAGCCTGGACTTTGAAGGCTTGTGTTCAGTCTGAAACCATCCATGCCCAAAATTGATATCTCCTCCATGTTCTTCATTCCTGTGAAGCACTCATTGCTGCATTTCAGTAACTTCCATTTTTGTAACTTCTGTGAAGCCCACACTGCTACATTTTGGTAACTTCTATGATGTTATCCAGCTATGCTGGAAGCTTGACTATTGGTTGGAAAAGCGTGGAATCTTACATTCTGTGAACAATCCCAAAATTAAGAGTATGCTTACATCTTGGCCCTTTTAGAGTGATGAAGAGAAAGTGGGACTATGTACATAGTGAGGCTGCTATTACTTTGTAGTTTTCAACTCCTTAGATTACCTCTTCTGGGACTAAGATAAAAACTAATATGAGTCCTAAGCCAGGCTTCTGCCATTGCATCCAAATGCCCATCCGTCTAGCTTCAGCAACCAAATGGAGAGGTATATCTTTTTCCTATCTCTGTTTTCCAGATTTCCCTACAAGTTTCTTACCATTACTATCTTTCTCATTTGATGTTTTTAGCTGTGTGGGCTGATGTGTGGTACCAGATCTAATTTTAACTAAGAATAAGGAATTATTTAGCCAGTAAGAAGATAATACTACTCTACCCAATGACCAGAAAATACACAAATGTAAGATGGACTTAGTACGTTTGTATGCCACCAACAGGATGCCAGCTATAGACTTGGAGCCTTTCCGCACTACACTGTTATACTGCTATTATTCCAGTTTTAACATCCTGTGGAATTGTGGGGTTTGTAGTTTACTGAGGGCAAAGAGCTCTCTGGCTGAGAATTCTAAATGCCCCTCCCTACATTGCAAACTCCAGGATTCCACAGGATGTTGAAAGTGGAATAATAGCACTATAACAGTGTAGTGCAGAAATGGCCTTGATCCACGTTACAGGTACAGAATAAATTGAGGAAGAATGGGTCTTTTAGAAGAATAGGTCCAAACGCTAATTGAAATTGGTGAATGAATAGCATGTGAAAATGATGATTAGATCCCAGTCTCCATAGTTATATTTACATTCCACACATCTGTATAGGGTTGATGAAAGTTACAGTAATGAACTTAACATTGAATTTAGACATATAAGAGACATCATTCTACTTCTAGTATATAGTAACAAATTTACTATATACTGTGATACAAATCTCCACTAAAAAGCTAGTTGTTCTTTTACTCTTCGCTAATTTATTGTTAGTTTATTTATTTATGTTAAGCAAAATTACCTAAGGTTTCTGAAGCTATCAATCAGAATGTTGCTTTTTCTAATAAATCCCTGTTCTGAAAACACATAGATCTCTTTGCTCTGATCTATACTTGTGAAGCATGAAAAGAAAGATCAGCTTTTTAATTGGAAGATGCTTTTCAGTGTTGCCCAAAGGTCAAAACTATCAATTAAGAGACGTATTTGTAAAGAAGTAAACTTGCCAGCATTGCAATATATTCTGAAATGGCTAATTTGTTCACTGTAATAAGGCCATGGCCATCTATTGATTAATCAATCACTGTTGTCTGCTTGATGATTATATCAGAGGAAGTGTCTTAATTTGATAGCACATCATATGCAGAACAATGTCATATATCACAGAAATGTTTATCTCTGGAAATATAATAAATGTTTAACTGCTGCTAGTGTGAAATAGAAGGTCTCATTGGTACAGAGCAATCTCATTAAACAGGACAGAGTATACTACTGTTGTATATTTATCATCAATCTCGCCAGCTGTTTTCCCCCCTTAGTTCCTCCAGCTCTCAAGGCTTTCATGCAATTGTGGCATCTGAACTATTACATCTGTGAAAATTTGAGACAAAAGAGTAACTTGTCATGAGGAAAAAGAAAACAGAGGAATAGAAACATGGGCTTTTCCCCCATGACGATACTGTCCCGTGTTGTCCCATCACAATCCCGGCAGCACCTCTGCTAGGATGGGAGTGTGTTCCCCACAGTCCTCTCTGTATGCTACTGACTACCTGCAGATGGGAATGCAAAGGACATGCTCCATCCTTCCACACTGCAGCTGGCCTTCTTCTCATGCTGTAGTAGGAGAGGAAGCACATAGATTGTAGTTCCAGCCCTTCTGCATGGCCATCTGCAATGGAAGGCTCACGCAAGTGGGGGTCATTGACAGAGTTTCTCTATCAATGATATAGCCTGTGATTGTGCCATCTGGCAATGCAGGAAGGGTGGGACTGCAACAACATCATGTGGAAGCATCATTGCGGTCCTGCTCCTCCTGCATCCCCATACTGGGTTGCCATCATTCTGTGGAAAGGCTCATAACCTCCAACTGTCCCCATCTGGCAAGGATGGTCCAGAGTAAACCTCTGCCATCCCATTTTTTTCAGTTCCTTTAAAATGTCCCATTTTTTCTCTCTTTCTTCCACTTTTCTCCTTCATTCTTAGCATACTTCATTGCTGCAAGTTCAGAATGTAGTTTGCACTCAGTTAAATTAGAAGGAAGAAGTGGAGAGAGTGTTGACCTTCCTAATAGGCTCATTAGGATTTTGTTTTCTTTTTTTCAATTCCTAAACTCAAGGCTTTTGACCCCATTCTGATGTGCCTCAGTTACATGTGCTCCATTTTTCATCTGGGAAATGTTGAAGGATATGTAGGGAGTGTCATAGAACCTAATCCCCCCCACAAAGGATGCTTGGGATGGAAACAGCTGGCTTATTGAAGGTCCTTGGGAGATTATCTCCTAAGTGGTGGTCATGGTTAAGGCCTCTGGTCTCAAACCGAAAGGTTATCGATCTGTCGTACTGCTTACACTTGTCAAGTTTCTCTCCTGAATTATTAGCATCCCAAGAATATCATCTCCTTCCAACCCAACAAGCTTAGCAGGAATCATTTGAATACCACCAGAGTATATTTTTGCATAGTAAAGTTCAATCATTTTTCCTTCAAGTAGGTTTTCTTTAGGCAGATGGGATTTCACCCACAGTTTCTGGTATGGGTCATTTCCAAAACACTATTATATTAACTTTCCCAGTTCAGTGTGCCTCAGGAAGTCTTGTATATGGATTAATCTCTCAGTTTGTTCTGTAAGAAAGTCTCTGTTGCTCTGGCCCTCAATTACCTTATCTGCTCTTTGCCATTGAACCCAGTCTGGAACATGAGAATGGCTGTATACCAGAAAAGATCGTTCTGTACATCCTCCAACAAAGGCTCAAGAGTTAGCAAGTTCATATATTAGTTGCTGTAGGGGACCACTGAGACAGAGCCCTGCAATCATGGGGTCAAATCAAATAAAGAACAGAACTATTTGTAATATTGTTTTCTGGCTAAAACATTTTAAATTGCTCATGTTGGCTTAAATTTGAATGGTTTTCATGAAAAAATGTATTTGTAACAATAAAATAATATGACAGAAAATAATAGACTAAACTCTTCTGCTTGGTAGGCTAATTTTCTTCATGTAGACAGCTTGTAGGGTTTTGTTTTGTTTTATTTTTTGGTGTGGTATGGCAAAACTTTTGGACCTGTAGGTTGACCATTGGACCTCTGAAGAAGCATTTTTTTTTTTTTTAAAAAAAAAAAAAGCTCTCCCATTCGATTCTCAAGATTCTCTCCCAGAGCTAAAATAGATGGAACATCTGAAGTGCATTTTATCTCTTGCATTATTGATTTTATTTTTTTAAACACACACATACAAATAAATAACCGCTCCACTAAGTCTGCCAGCACATAATGCTGTAGAGATATCCCTGGGCTTCCAAGGGCTCTGGCAAATTGGTAAGATATCAGACATGGCACTAATATTAGTCTTCTTGCCTGATAACTAAAAAGGTTAATAAAGTATGGAGAGGAAACTCACCAGAATGTGGGCCATCCCTGGTATTCATAATGCAAGGAATGCAGATGTGTGAGACGTGTTAGTGCATCTCTGCAGATCTGCCCAGGGGCGGGCTTCCGGCTGGCGCACTGCCCTGATTGGCAGAGCGCCGCTGGAAGCCACCAGCTGCCATTTTGGGTGCCGCCGAATGCCACTGAAATTCGGCGGTGTGTGGAGCGGCGGAGCCGCGCTCCCCGCAGGGACGGAGCAGGGACAGAGGAAAATGCACGCAGGTAATCTCCGCCCCTGTGTGCACCGCCCCGTTTCGGCTCCCCCACGTGTGAAAAGGGCCTCTGTGTGGAATTCTGTCTGGAACCAATGCAAAGATAAATGGTTAAAGCACTCCAGAATTCCAATTAAACACACCATAGCAAATATCATATCTGGTTTAGTTCTTAGAGTCCCTTACATAGGGCCAGTGGTAAACCATTTTCTGCCATCTGTTTCAAGAATGAGCAGACTTCAGGCTTGTGGCAACTTGCTTTTTTTTTTTTTTTAAAGCATGCTTGAAAACCACCAAGCAGAGCTAGGTAAAAACAGTAGCTCAAATGGATGGCCACTTTCTCTTCTCTTCTCTTCTCTTCTCTTTTCTCTTCTCTTCTCTCTTTCTCTCTCTCCTCTCTCTCTTTTTTTTTTTTTTTGGAGGATCAGGAGGTTGCTGAGCAATAAGCCAAGAACAAAATATTTTGTAGTAGATATTTACAAGAACAACAGCAATAAAGGCATTTTTTGTCAGTTAGGTTGTTCTGCTCTGTTCTAACTGTTCTTTTCCCTAATCGTTGCTATTGTTAGATATCTGGGGACCAGAAACCCTTGCCAATCTACTACAAATAATGCAGAGATGTCAGCGTGGGCTTTGTCCACTATCACTTTACCTTCTGAGATTGCTAAAATAAGAAGAAATATTTGAATGTTCCCTTGCAGTAAATCCTTCACACTGATCTCAGCAAACCAGCATGGATTACACCATCAGTTTTGGTATGAGTGAAAGGGAACACCTCATCTCCCATTTTAGAATGCTTGATAGGTTGGATCCTAGCATCCACCTCTGAAAGACTCCTTCAATCAGAGGAAGAGAGCATTTGAATAAACTGCAACCCTGTTCCATATCACATAATATGTTGCTGCTGCAGTATATCATTCATTTTAAGGACATTTCATTTTCCTTTCCATTTTATCTGTACTATTTTCTTGTACAGTGCATCAAAAAAAGACTTGCCAGCTTAAGTTATTGAAAAGTTCCTCAAAATACATATGGAAATATCTGAAGATCACATTAAAAAATAACATTTTACCAAGGGAATAGTTAAAGTCACAGTGGGTAACTAACATATTACATCATGTAAGTATTCTCTCCAAAGATGTTAATATGTTTATTGATTTCCAGTGAATTTTGGAATGCAGAGTCACATTTTCCAGCTCTGGAAAATTAATGCTCAACACATGGACAGTTTTACCATTGTAGAATGTTTCTACCAGTCCCTGGATGATGTAGTCAAGGCATTATATAGAAGTTTTCTGATGTATAAATGCTTTGTACATTACGCCCATGTGCCTCCTTTGAACATAAGGCAGCCTAAGCTAGAGTGATAGTTTTCAATTATGCTGGAGCTTTGAAATTTATTGTGATAATTGTTGTCCACTAGAATTTTCCATCTGATGAATTTTAATAGGAATGGATATTGATTGATTGCTCTACCCTATAAGGGTAAAATTACTTTTTTTGGTCAACAGCTTCCCAGAATCCCTTAGCAAGCTGGGGGATGGTCACAGTTGTCTCCAATAACATAATTCTTCCAGACACTGCATGAGGGTTATTCTCTTGAGTTTCTGCTAAACATATAAAACCAGAGAGGTTTGGGGATTGGTGGCCATGTACTTGCTTTGAAAGCAATGCACAATTCTATTATATTCCATAGCATTTACAATTCTGAAGTGGTATTCTACAGTTGCATTTTTATTTTGGTAAAAGGGCCAAACAAAATGTCAGCATCTCTATCAGGAGAAGCAACATTCTCAGTAGACATTTATTAGATAATTAAAAAAAAAAAACAGGAAAGAAAGCGAAGAACTATGCCCCTTTCTGTATACCCCATAGAGTCGTTATCATTGTGAAGCCCCCTCCACTGTTTCTAAGGAGGTGTATCACTTGTCTAGATAATATAATGCACAGACCTCTTTCTCCAGTGGTTCCCCAAAACACAATAATAGGATAATAAAATATGCTTCATATAACAGAAGAGCTATAAAATACTGAGTCTTAAACATTTTATACTGTAACATGAAAAAGTGATAGATCTGTGTGTGTGTGTGTGTGCATATAGTGACTCTGTCAAACTGTGGCTGTTAGAATTCTTCATTTATTTATTTCTAGAGGGGGGAAAATAGAATCTCACTGGCCATTTCCGCACTACCCTGTTATAGTGCTATTATTCCACTTTCAACTTCCTGTGGAATTCTGGGGTTTGTAGTTTACTGAGACCAAAGAGCTCTTTGACTGAGAGGTCTAAATGCCCCTCCTTAAACTGCAATCCCCAGGATTCCATAGGAGGTTGAAAGTGGAATAAGAGCACTATAACAGTGTAGTGTGGAAATGGCCTCTGTTACATCGGTATGGATTTCAGGTGTGTAACAGAGTAAAACTTAACACAAACATGTACACAGTTTGTAGATTTGTATGTTCCTGGTTTTAATAGTATATGTACTAGATTCATGATAAAACTTGCAAGCTTTGCGTAAGCCAAAAACCAGTCATGATTTTAAAAGTATTATACAACTGCAATTTCCACATGCAAGAAAAAGGAGGGGGGAACTTTGATGATGTTTGATGTGGATTTGTGATTGCACATGCAGCAGGGAACTGGGATGGGAGCAGTATGTACGTATTGACAGAAGTAGATGAGAAATGTCCACAGTTTTCATTGGTTTCAGTTTCATGGACTGAAACAAAGATCAGATTATTGTCTCATACCAACCCATCCTGCATTCCAGAGATAAAGTTAAAAAGGTACGGGGAGGACGTGTCACAATCATGGTCCCACTATAGTATGAACATGGCATATTTCTGCAACCTGGATGTGTAGCAGGAGTATAACATTCCAAGCTGTACTAGAGCTTCGGAGTGATATTCTCAAGAATGCTTGAAGCAGAGGTGTACAACCTGTATCTCAAAGGGCATATGTGTTTTCCCTACTATTGATCCTTCAGTACAAAGCCTGGAATGTTATTTTTCTTTAAAAAGGGAATGGCATATGCTTCAACATTTTGTAGAGGAAAACTGGGACACATGTGGCCCAGAAATGTCCAAGTGTGGACAAGATGACAACAGTTATTAATGAGGAAGAACACACAAGCTAGGAGAGGTAGCAACACTTTGCTTTCACCTGAGCCTACTGGGAAAGGAAAGATTCTGCCCCTTTCTTGGCTTGCTCCCTGCTGAGCTGAATGCTGAGTTGAATGCAAACTACCACTACTACTTTGAAGCAACTAAAGTAAGTTGAGAAAAAAGGAAGAAAGTAGGAAAAGGGAGAGAAATCAGGACATTTTAAAAGCAGCTGAAAACATGGGATGAAAAAGGATTAATCAGGATTGTACCTATGAAATCAGGACAGCTGGATTTACCTTATTTATTACCCTGAATGCCCAGAAAATTGCTATTTGTATTGTCGTTGCCATCCAGAATGTGACTTATTGGGCTACTTGATGCTAGCATTTTACCATTACTGTTACTATTATATCACTGAAAAATAAAGGGAAATCTTCTCTGGTTTTTCCACTTGGTCAATTCAAATATTGCACATTACAGAATAGTCCTTCTATAGCACTTTCTTTCCACCCAAATGTTGTTCCCTAATAATAATAATATTTATTTGTATCCCGCCTCTCCCCATGGATCGAGGCGGCGAACAACAATAATACATTAAATACATTAAAAACATTAAAAACATACCCAATCTTCTCCACCCACCAACCCATCCAAAACCAACCCCCTAAAACACACAACAATTAACAATTAAGAACAATCAACTGACTATTAAAAGAACAGCAAGACAGTTGGTGGGAGGCGGTGGAGTTCTAGTCTGGGAAGGCCTGTCGGAAGAGAGCAGTCTTGACTGCTTTTTTAAAGCAGTCAAGACTGGTAATATGTTGGGTCTCCTCCGGCAGGCCATTCCATAACTTGGGAGCGATAGAAGAGAAGGTCCTCTGGGTAACCGCAGCCAACCTAGTTCTGACTGGCTGCAGTAAGTTCTTCCCAGAGGACCTTAATGTGTGGGGCAGATTATATGGGAGAAGGCGATCCCGCAGGTAGGCTGGCCCCAAGCCATGAAGGGCTTTAAAGGTAATAACCAACACCTTGTACTGTGCCCAGAAACTAATAGGCAGCCAATGTAACGACTTCAGAATTGGTGTTATGTGGTCAGTTTTAGGTCTACCAGTGACCAACCTGGCTGCCATATTCTGAACTAGTTGAAGTTTCCAGACTAAGCACATGGGTAGCCCTCTGTAGAGCACATTGCAGAAGTCAAGCCATGAAGTTAACAGCACATGCACCACTGTTTTTAGATGTTCCAGCTCCAGGAAGAGGCGCAGCTGGCGTATCAGCCAAAGCTGATAGCAGGCACTCCTGGCCGCCGCATGTATTTGAGCTGTCATCTGAAGTGGCGAGTCCAGGAGCACACGCAAGCTGTGGACACAGTCTTTCAGGGGAAGTGTGACCCCGTCTAGAACAGGTTGACAAACCTCCATACCTGGGCTAGGGCCCTTAACAGTGAGTACCTCCATCTTATCTGGATTCAGCTTCAGTCTGTTTTTACTCATCCAGTCCATTACCGCTTCAACACATTCGTTCAGAGGCAAGATGCCACCCTTAGTTGATGCTATTATCCGAGGCATGGAGAGATATATCTGGGTGTCAGCAGCATACTGATAGCACCTTGCTCCATGCCTCCTGATGATCTCTCCCAGCGGTTTCATGTAGATGTTAAATAGCATTGGGGACAGGACAGCGCCCTGAGGGATGCCAGATTTAAACTCCTTTTTCGAGGAGCAGCTGTCCCCAAGCATCACCATCTGGTATCTATCTGAGAGATAGGACCGGAACCACTTAAGTGCAGTGACCCCGATCCCCAGCCCTCTCAGGCGTTCCAGAAGGATACCATGGTCTATGATATTGAAAGCCGCTGAGAGGTCCAAGAGTACCAGCAGGGTCACAATTCCCCTGTCAATACCTAGGCAAAGATCATCCACTAAGGCGACCATGGCAGTCTTGACTCCATATCCTGCCCTGAAGCCAGTTTGAAATGGGTCTAGATAATCTGTTTCATCCAAGACAGCTTAGAGCTGAAGACCAACAGCCCTCTCGATCACTTTGCTTAAAAATGGAAGATGGGAGACTGGTCTATAATTATTCATATCCAGGGGATCTAGGGAGGGCTTTTTTAGAAGCGGCCATATAATGCAATTGGATATGGGGTGGGATTTGTAATCCAACACATCAAAAAGTGTCAATTCAGCTGTAGTCCTATATAGTTCTATATACATTTGTTCAAGAACCATGAAATCCAACTGCACTCAGGTTCCAGCTCAGACTAGGAGGTAAAACTGTGTCCATGGAACAACAATACACAGTTGTTGAATGTCACGTTGCCTCCTGGTAATAAGGTATTGCTACTTTAGCAAAGCATCTGAATATGTTTAACACAATATTGTGTGTACTGTATCCTTTGCAGTTTGTAAACTCCTCCCCTATACATAGGTTCTCAGTGATGAGGCCAATTATACATTCGGGTAAAATTCTTTTTCATCTTTGTCAGCCTAGCTGGAAACTAGGGTTTCCATTTCAGGATCATCCCAGACCCTGAGGTTTCCAGGTCAAAACCTGAGACGTAGGGATGGTCCCTGTTAATACCATGTAATCACCACTAATATCAATACCACTTGCTCACCACTTGTAATTCAAACATACATATTTTCCTGTTTGGAGATTAAGATAGAAGACCTGGCTGAAGACACTGTTCCCAGATCATAGCGAAATGCATTCTCCTCACCTATTTAGTAAGATGAGATAAGGTACATTTGACCTATCCTACTTCCTCTCAGACAGAAGGTGGATGCAGAACAGAACAGAAGGTGAACCCTGACATGGCAACTACTGAGAGGGAAGGAAGAAGCTAAATAAATAAATACAAGGACATCCTGGAGAGTCTTTGCAAGTTGAAGCAACAAATCAATTTATGCTCGCAAATTGTAGCAACCTGTTTCTATCCTAGTTGAGCTGGAGATTTGGACACAGTGCTTTTCTTTTTTCCAGAGTTGAGATCAACAGAACTGGAGAATGTGTACCCTTGTGGCAACAGCATTGCTAACTTTTATTCACAGCTATGTAAGAAGTGTCAGGACTAGTCTGGGAGAGTGAGTCAGCAAATCAGGAATAGAAATATTCCCCTATTCCTGTGTTAGCTCTCCTATTCAAAGACTAGGAGTGATTTCAAGATCTAAGGTTCATCCCAGGATCCTGACTTCCAGAAGCTGAATGGTATAGCTGAATAGTCTGGTGTAATTGTGATTGGCACACTCAGAATATGGAAGTGAGACTTGTAATTATTATTTTTTCCAGTAAGTGCCTAACTGCCCCACATATTCCTCCTGATAAGTACTAACTTCACTCTTTTTACAACAAAAATTTACAGAACTTCACTAATGATAGGGGAAATGAGGCCTTGAACTCTGATCAGTAATTACAACATCCTTAGCCTATAAATTTTGGAATTCACCTTTATAGTAATTGTCCCATTGCAACCACCAAAACTGATTTTGAAGCCATGTAGCTCTCTCAACAGAGGAATTTCTGAGGTGCTGGAGAGGTGGGTAGTGGGCAATGACACACCCAGCCATCTACCAGTAGTGTGGTGTGATGCAACAAGCATCTCTGACAAGATCGAACAGGACCAAATTGTAATAATTTGATATTATCAATGTCAACTTTCTAGATGTAGAATATCGTGCTACAACAGGCTGCAGGATGAAAATCTACAATTAAGGCTTTATTTTTTTGAGAGGGGACTACTTATCTTCCAGAAAATGGCATTTTAAATCTGAACATTTAAATTTGAAACATGTCCATAGGCAGTGGCTGGAATCCTCTTGGGCAGTTATGAACACATAACCTAGAGTTACACATTTGTGACTTTTTTCATATTCATGATCCCTATTGTCATGTCCTGCCTTGGAGACTGTGACACAACCGGGTTTTAATGAGGGAACACCTGTGGCAACATCATTAGCCTATAAAAGGCAAAAGCTGACTTATCTCTTCAGGATCAACAATTGTGTGCTTTGGGACTTTGCATTTATTACTACTATTACTACCGCTATTATTACTACTACTACTACTACTACTACTACTACTACTATTATTATTATTATTATTATTATTATTATTATTATTATTATTATTATAAAATTCCAGATAGACTAAAAATTGCAGACATTGAGTATTGTATACATGTTACACAACCTTTATCCATATCATTCCCAGTCATCTCTTAAATAACTTTACTAATATTTTCAATGCAATACTAAATAATTATTTTCTTCCATAAATACGCTATTTGATCATCCCCTTCTCTCCCTCCCTCTCTACCCTATCTCCCCCATATTAATAGTATATTTTTATATGCCATCAATTTATCTTTTTTCCTTCCCTTCTCTCTCTATATCCCTCCCTCCTCCCCCTCAAGCCTTACTTTCCTTGTTATGTGTTTTCCCCAATCCAATCTCCTTTTAAAGTGTCTTATTCTAAACCTCTTTAGTATGAAATCTCTTTTTGCTATTGTAATCTACCTTAATAATCTCTACTTAATCTATATTCCACCCCTAGTATAAGAAGGACTTTGCATTTTTGATTTGACTTTTGTTTGGAACACTGTTGCTCTTGCTGGTGAGTAAGCTCTGCCCTGCTGGTTTGCTAGTTGGCTGCCTGGTCTGTCTGGGACACAACACCTATGTATGCCTAGTTTAGGGATCTATTGGGACTATGAAATTTCCCCAATCCCCATTTACTGGGCAGAAGCAATCAATGGGAGTCAGTTTTCCTGTCACTTAGGAAGCAGCTGACTGATATTTCCACCACCCCTCACACAAGTGGTCTCTGATGCAAAAGGACATTGCAACAGGTACTCTACTTCTGCCTGTTGCAATGGGGATCACTCACTGGAAGGGATTGGAATGTCAGTCAGATGTTTCCTAAGCAACAAGAGAATGGACCCCCATCACTATAGCAGCTGCTGCCCAGTAAGTGAGAACTGGGGAGAGTTAGGCCAGAAGTCACTGAGTAACTGTGTTAGACATTTGTAATTTTCCAAGTGAGTTCTGGCCAATATATTTAAGTGAGAGACCAGGGTTGTGGTCATGCTGATAAGCATGGACTTGGGAATAATTCCTGTTCAACTCAGACTTACTGTTCATTAAACTGGTGTTGTAGGCTGTACTACACACTTCATTTGGGTTCACAAAGTACAGAATCATAAAATAAACATAGCAGTCCTATGGACTTCCCCCTCTCTTTAGGTAACCAAGGAATAAGAGCCAAAATCCTGTATTGGGCACCCAGCAAGTATGTCTCTGTTCTGTCCTTCTCTTTCAGTGCATACAACCTGCCTCATTGCAACCAAGGTGCCCCTGAATGCTTATTTCATGCCTGGGGGAGGACAAGAGTGGCCAAGAAGAATCTGAGAATATTTCTGCAACTGGATACAAGAACTTCAGTACTTCATCCTCTAAGACCTCCAAAGAACCCCCTTCTTCTTCATAGATTTACCTGCAGAAACATAGCTGGATGTTGCTATGGCTACCTGGCTACCTCCTGCCCTCTCCCAACCATTAAACAACATGAGGAGTATCCAAGTGGCCTGGAGGTAGGTTGTGTAGGCACAGGGTTGTTGCAGACAGAGGTGCTGGATACTTCTGTCTACAACAACCATAAAGCAACACAGATAGATTTAACCAACAGGATTCTGGTCTTAGTTAGAATCTTTCTATCATGCTTCCTTAAACAATTTTTTTCTGTGTCTCTGAAGAATAAGCACTTATGTGTTGTCATTTATGGGGAAAAACTCCCACAGACAAACATTGCATTGCATGTTCTTTTTCATTTGTCATCTTTCTTTCTCTCTGATATGGGGCAAATGCTTCATAGGTTAAATTAATACATATATCCAGTTGAGACCCTATATTTCATTAACATTCCCACATGTTAAAACATAAACTCTAATGTATAAGTTCTTAATTAAATCTTACTGGTGGTAGAAAAAATGTTTTCCTAACTAGTAAACATTTATTTTGATGACTCTGCTCCCAAATCACAACTTCATTGACATAAAAGCTCCTGTTTTCCTAATGAGTTAGCTTGTAAGCAACCCCTGGGAAATCAGTTATTGACTCTGATGGCTGATCTCTGAAACTGCAATGTATCTTGCATTATATAACACTGCCATTTATAAACTCACTGTATGTTCATTAGCTGAATTCAAGTAAAATGTTTGCTCTCAATATGGAGCTACCAAAGATTGTTAGGAACAATCCAGTGTATACAGTATAAAATTTTAATGGAGTTATTCCTGATTATAAAGACCAAATAATAAACCAAGGGCAAGATCCTGCATTAAACACTTAGACACAGTGCTTTCGTTATGCTTTATTTCCTCATCTGACCCCTGAAATCTACCTTGAAAGCCAGTCATCTATCCTAAGCAACAGAGGTTTGTGCTGCTGGCAGTGGGATGCTGTAGGGTAATGTGGCCAGCCCTCTCCTACCAGCAAGTTAATCTGTGAGCAGCACAATCATCCCAGCAGCACTGTCTGCAGGGTCCCATCACAACTTTTCATTGGAACATTGTTCACTGGTGGGAGAGGGCTCATCATGTCATCCTGCAGTACTCTGCTTGCCAGCAAAACAGACCTTTGGTCTCTTGGGATCACTGACTGGCTTTTAAGGTAGGTTTCAGGGTCATTTGCAGTCTTGGCAATAATGCCACAATCACCAATGAGAATACAAAGCAGTTATGATAACCTAAGTCTAACTTACAACACCATAACTAGCAGGGTGCCACTATCATCAGTGGGCTATGTTCCTTCTGGATAAATAAAAAGAGGGTTCAAGGAAAATAATAAATATGAGAGGGGAAATTAAACCCCACACATGTCACTGGCTCTTTTTTAATTTAATTTTTATTAAGAAACAAGAAAACAAGAAAAAATGAACATTGTATAAATACATTGTCTCTATAATGTACATTCTTTAAGTAAAGAAGTTCCAAGTTTCCTTATGACAATCTTCTTGTAACCTAGGCCATTTCTGCACTAAACTGTTACAGCGCTATTATTCCACTTTCAACATTCTATGGAATCCTGGGGTTTGCAGTTTAGGGAGGGACCAACCAGCTCCTCCCCAAACTGAAAACTCCAGGATTCCATAGGATGTTGAAAGTGGAATAATAGCGCTATAACAGTCTAGCGCGGAAATGACCCTAGTTACATTCATTAAATCTTCTAAGTGAAATAAGATTAAAACAACATAATTGTATTTCTACTTTATTCTTATCCTTCCTTGGAATCCGTTCATATATTTGTATCATAAACTTCCTTTTCATTTATTATCCTTGTATTTAACTTTTGCTTACTCTGCATGACTCATTCTTTCCCCTCGTATAAGTACTACAGATTTATACATGCATACATACATAATTAACTTTCTAAATAGAGTTATATAATTGCAAATTCTAACATGTCTTAACCAACTGATAATGTTGCTGGCTTTTAAGAACTTCTTCTTCAACTGCTACTTCCCAAAATTTCAGGGCAAGAACAAAGATTCACTTGAACCCACTTGAACTCTGTTCATCAACTGCCATTGGTTTTATCTTCTTATTGTCCCCTACAGTTCTGAACAAAATTTGAAACCTTTTTAAAAACTCTTTTGCTCCCTGAAGTAAAAGAGGAAATGGCTGTCTCTGCCATTTCAGTTGCACCTATTAACTTGACTTGCATTTGAATCTTATTTCAACACTGGTGACAGGACAGCGCCTCCCTAGCAGTGAAGTAAGATTTAGCTGGCAGTCTGGTCAGTTTCTGCAAGCAAAATTGTAATGTCGTCTTCTGAGGCCCTTACATTCTACACAATTACAGTGCTACTTCCACTTTAACTGTGATGGCAACAGCCTATGGAATCCTGGGATTTGCAGTTTTGGGGAGTACTTAGAATTCTTGACCAGACAGCTCTTGTGTCTCACCAAAGTACACACACCAGGGTTCCATAGGATGTAGCCATAGCAGTTAAAGCAGGGTCACAGTACTGTAAGTGAGGAATGTGAAAAATTCCCTTGTTTTTGCATCTGATAGTAGGATGAATTGGCTAGATCTTGTGACGAAAATGAACTACCAAGAAAGTCAAAACAAGCAATAAACAAACGAATAAACAACCCAAAATCCACTCGAGGGTATCTAGAAGCTATTTTATTTGGGCAGTATACTAATCTTCCCAGTCTTCAATCAGACGACTAGCTACTATGTGAGTAATACTAATCTTTGAGTTGTGCTGCATGCCTGAAAATGTAAAACAAGTCACACATAGGCCATTTCCACACGGGGCGAGGAAATCTCCCCGTGACGCTCCCTATCGGACTTCTTGGCTCCCCAGTCCAGTCCATGCTGCTCCGGAGCAGTGCATGCTTGTTGATACGCACTGCTCCGGCACCCCAAATGGCGGCTTCCAGTTGGTTGAGGGTCGAGGGTCTCGACCAACCGCTGAAGCTCGCAAGCCTAAAGTCTGCCCCTGGCAGATCGCAGGCTCACATTGGGGAGAGCCTGCGAATCTGCATAAGAGAGCAGGCTCGCACTGGCGCGCTCCATGCTTTTGAAAGACCTGTTTTTAGTGGTCTTTCAAAAGCACACTGGACACCACTTGGGGTCATTCCAGAGTGGGCTGAGGTGTGGATCTACGTTAAGCAGGTCTGACCCAGTCCGCTCCAAGGTGCAGACGTCCTCCCTGGAGGACGCTCTGCCCCATTTTAAAAATCCTATGTGGAAATGGCCATAGTGAAGCCTCATGAAAGTCTTCCTCTTTCCAAATCTTGTAGTGGAAATCTTTCTCCTCTGATCTTGATTTTTCTCTCTATCCCCATCCTTCATGTGATTCCTCTATATTGATAGCAGTCATCTGAGGTACCATGTAAACTACAGCTCAGAGGCCAAAAGGGACAGAAGTACCTCTTCTTGCCTTACCTTCACACACTCTCCACAGTCTTCGTCCACTGTAGTTCAGGGTGGAGATACGTCACTGATTCCCCCTACACACACACTTTTTTTCCTACTTTCAACACAGCTAAAATCAGAATGAATATTATAAGCCAAGAAAGGCACTGATGGGATCTGTGTTCTCAATTTAAATCAGGAGCGAACAAAGTGGTCATGTGGTCAAGTGTCACCAGCTAGAGATTTTGGTGGTCCCAAGGGCCCCATAGGGTTCAAAAGTGCAAAATGATCTCTAAAACATGAGGAGGTCATTGTCCTATGCTACAGTCAGCAAGTTACCCAAGAGTCTGTTGATTGTAAGGCAAAGAGCTGTGGTGTAGTCAATCCAATCCAAGTCAATCACAGGAGGAAGGAACAAGAGCAAGACACTTATCAAATCAGTGATCCAGATAAACGAAGCCAACCAGACACAAAGTTGTCAATTGTAGCCACTACAAGGCCAAGCACATGCAAGAGTACATTTTTTTCACTGAGATAGAATGGTTGCAAGCAACAAAGACACAAGGGAAATGCTAGGAGATTTATAGGCAGCTGTCTCTGGACACCAGTTACTTAATGAGTCAGAGTTTTCTATTAAAAAAACACTGGGACCTACAAGGCCTCCCCTTATCTCTCCTGAAATTTTCAAAGTGTGGAAGTGCATCCTCAGTGTCTGTAATGTCCTGCTGGGAAGTTGGTCCTTCAGCTGCTTCAGCCCCCAGCTCCTCAGACTTGGAGAGGGTGTCGTTATCTGGAGCTATAAACTCCTGGCAATTTGGCTCCTCTGTGCCCAGTTCTTTAGATTCCAGAAGTGAGTTATGACAGGCATTTCCATCATGTTTAGAACCCCCAGGCCATCCCGGGTCACAACAATTATTTTGCAATTTTTTAAAAAATGGCCTCAACATGATCCAAAATTACCTCTGGGGGCACTGAAAGGGTCCATAATATGGTAGGTATGCCACAATGTTAACTTGAAGGAATTTATGAGTATTCTTCCCCCAGAAATGGATACAGTGTAGGTGCAGCCCCCCAGGGTCTCCTGGGGAGGCTAATGCACCCATCTAGACTTCTAACCAGTTGTTCATTCTTGATTTAAATCAATGCTTTCTTTATACTACAATGTTTGCATTGTGGTTAAATATGTTATTTCTTATCCCATGTTATTTTATCTGCTGTTACTCAGTAAAACATATGAAAGCAGAAGAATGAATAAAAAGTCATGTCTTGGTGCTATTCAGAAGTTGAATATTTCTTTCCCTGTATTCAACTGTCATAGTGAAGGACAGTCCCACAGTTATGATTCACAATGCCCTGTCCTTTCTAGATTTGAAAACTCAGAAAGGCTCAGTCTGTCAACTTTCTGAAACATACAGCCTTATCTGCTATTGTTTTCCCTCCTTCCCACATCCAAAAGCTCTCTGGCATTGCTTTGGAGACAAGCACCTCAAGTGAGGTAGTCTTTAAATTTTATGGGCATTCATTGGTAACCAATCACATCCTGCAACTCAATGGACTCATGAAAGTATATTTCTTTCTAATATTTCCTTGTAGTTTAGGAACATTATGAAATCAATGGTTGGGTAGACTGCTGGTGACTGAACATCTCTAGGGCTGTTGGAAACATAAGGGAAAAAAACTTTCTGATATTTCTTGTCTGCGTATGGATTATAATATCATTTGATTCATTTTCTTAGCAGAACTATCCAAAATTCATTTTCATTTTCATGAAGGACTGTTCTGTGACACACACCTTCCAACCTATTGAGACATCAGCATGGCTTCACCAAGTTGTCATATTTGGGCCTAAGCAGGAATGTTTGAATGGGCTATCATAATTGGTCTGTTTTGCCATGGGGAGATTTTTCATTCTATTTCTTGGTTAACTTGGCTATTTATACCAAGTATTGTGTCATTTTGAATTTAGCTAATTGGACTTCTATTCATTCAGATCTTTTGTTACTCTGAATTTGGGTTATTGAATATTTATTTGCAGTTAGGTGGCACAGTGCAATTCAAAGTGGGTATGCAAATTTATACTTCCTGATGAACATCTGAAGGATTTGTCCACCCGGGAATGTACTCATGTGTGTCCATTGGGTGTACTTCTTTTTTAGATTTGTCCTTGGAGTAACTGACATGTGGAATACAGCAAGGGCTAACCAACCCTACTGTGATTCAACTGTAACCTGTCCTATGTGTATCCAGTTGAAGAATCTGGGTGTGACAGGATATGATGAGGCATTGCCTCAAATGTGTCTTTGAGCTGAAGTGTTTCACCCTCAGATTGCCCTTGTGGGATTACCTCCAGGACCGCACAGTTTGATGTTGGTGTAGCTAACTGCTTTCCTAATTACAAAATGGTTTAACATAAACAAAATTAAGACTGTACTTAAATCCATTTTTTTTGTCCCATCTATTATTGGAAGTTGGGTGGGGGCAAAAACAAATCAAATGTGTGAGAAGGAAAGATTGATACTCTCAAATGACAGCCAGATGGCTTCAAGAAGTGTTCTTTTAAAAGCTTGGGTCTGAATTCCTGTGTATTATTGAGCTGTGTTCATGATGGTGAAATAATGTCCTCATTTCTTTTTTTATAACAGGCTCACCACCATCAACAACTAGACAGGTACCGGAACTCTTTATACTGAGAACAGAATTCAACCAGGCATATTGAATGTGGTGAATACAGATGTCTGAGAATTCTGTTTGTTCCTTTTTATTTTTAATACAAAGACTTATCAGAACTTCTACATTTCTCCATCAACAGGATGAAAAGAATTTGATGCTTTAGGGAGGATTTTTGAAACGAACAGAAAGTGGGTGAAAATGAACCTAAGAAACTCATCCATCATTAGCAGACCCTTTCTGGTCACTATCTTGTTGTTTCATCTTTTGTCTGCAGGATAATTTTTGGAACAGGAAGAGGAAGAAAACCAGAAGCAGGAGTGGAGCTGTTGCAAAGATTTCATTTCTCATCCAATAAACCAGTCTTGAAATTCAGTGTCATTCCTGATCAAACTTGTATGAATGGAAAGATTTTACCTAGTGTCCAGGAACAGTTGATCTCTCATATGTAAATAGTGCTTGGATATGGAAAATGTGCCCTTATTTATTCAGTAGCACAATACATGGATTCCAAAGGTATCATTCTTTTCATACACAATCATTAGTTTAAAAGTAAATACAGCACAACATGTCAACTGGCCCTGTGTGTATTTTCAATAATACACACTCATGATTTTAATAGCAATGCCTTATAAAACTGCAGTTTCCAAACCCTCTGGGAGAAAGAGAGAAAAATTATCTGTGTTTTTCTCTGAAAACATAACAGATGCTGTCAACATTAAAAGGGAACACAGACATACATTAAATCCCTTATGTCTTTTTAATGATGCAATTGTGAATTATGTTCTTGTTGCATTTGTAATTAGAGGGTAAAACAGATGGTTAAGACTTGTTTTAAAGTAATGTGTAGAGGTTCCCAGCCACTGAAATACTTAGAAACCACACTAATGTCTAATTGATTATTACAGACCAGGAGGACATATTAGCACATTTATTTTAAGAACGAGTGCTTGCGCTTGTGAATGGGTGCAAATTTGTTATGTACCATATCTATTCTGAAATGTCACTTCTCATGGTCATTAAGGCTAATTATGTTTTATTCTAGCACTCCCCCTACTCTTTGTGTTTCCGAATGCTCGCTGTATCCCAAATGTGAAGAAATTACAGTTGTATCTGTTAATTCATGCTACATTTCCCCCAATCAGGCTCATGTTATTTCTGCTGAAATAAACAGAAATATCTGGTTCTTAGGAAACATGTAGCACAATCCTTTCCATGTTTACCCAGAAGTTAGTCCCACTGTGTTAGTGGAGTTTATTTCCATGAAAGTACAAGGTTAAGTATGGATTCTCTCTCTCTCTTTATCTCTCTCTTTCACTATCTATCTAAAAATTTTTGTATCATACCATTAAAAAGACAGTGTACTTTGTATCAACACAGATATGCTGCTAATACATTACTTCCTGATTCACTGACATCTATATAGCTGTTAGTACTGTAACATGTACAGTAAAATTCTACATATGTCTACTTAGAATAACTGCAACGAGTTCAATGGGATGTCTCTATGGGTATAGGATTGTAATTTTGGGTTACAATAGTTTAAACCAGATTGGGGACATTGTGCTATGGAGAGCTCTTCACCCATGGAAAGGTCAGTTTTGGGGCAAAACCAATTGTGAGTTGACCCAAAACAAAACAAAAGGGTCAAACCATCCATTTATGTACACTCTTTATGTATACTCTTATTCTTTCTTTGTCCTTTTCCCTCACCACCCAAAACCTGCACTGCAATACCCCCGTCAGGCTGAAGCTTATTGGGACTTATGGAGGAATTATGTATTGGCCTATTTCTGCATCTTCCAGATGTTTGGAATTCCAACTGCCCAGCCGGTGCACAGGCACAGAAATCACCTTCAGCAAGCAGCACCAATCATTTCCCTTCATTCATTAGGAAAAGACCTAGTGGAGGAGTAAGTATGGAATTTTGGGTGTTGCTCTGACTGTTTTGGGAAAGCAACACTTTGAAGCCCCCTCCATCGCATATTTCCTGGGGGAAAGGCCAAATGGAAGAAGTATATACATGTTGGATTCCAGTCCTCAAATGTGGATTCAATTCCTTTGGGACACCAGTCACTCATGGTTCATCATTTTCTTTGTGAGGTGAAGGTGGTGAATATGTGTGTGTTTGTGTGTATGCATAATGCATATGCAAACTATTCAAGGAATCTTTGCTCATCTACTTGCAGTCTAAACATATGCTTCATCTTATATGTTTATCTGTGTGGGGAAGTGCAATTAAGAAGTTATTGGGAGTTGTCATGAAAACACAATGAAACATTACAGTGGTGAAGGGAAAAATTGGTATTGCTGGATTCATATGTGGGCATATGTTGCAGTGGCAATCATCTGAATGAGTCCTCATTGCTAGTTGTTACAAATAGGAATTTGTGAAAATTCTCCGACAAGAGTGGTGTTTTAATGTATTTCTGTTCTATATATCTCCGTAAACAAAATGGAAGGAGGCTCATTTTGTTTATATTTATTCAGGCCTGATGCATTCCATAATAGAATAAGAAATGTATTCCATAGTTTTTGTATCTAAAAACATATTCAAAAACTGTTTGCAAAATATTTATTTCTCAAATGTTTGTGTACATTTGAAATTTTCTAAAATGGACAGAAATATGCTTTGGACAAGGATATAATGGATCTGTTAAATATGCGTGTTTGATAAATGCGTACACAAATAAATGCTTTTTTGTTGTTTTTAAAAAGGAAAGAAAAAATCAATAATGAAAGAACATGGAATGGTTGTGGGGAGTGAGAAGAAAGCTAGTCCAACATAATTAATGTTTTCTTTAACAGATATAAATCTTGTTTGCTTGTTTAATTCTCACATGTAAGAACAAATAATTTCATATCTGGCCAAATTTACAAGTTTTTTGTGCATGTTTCCAATGATTTTTTTCACATTTTAGGACAATTTTTGAAAAAAATACAAACAAACTTTCTTTCTTTCTCTCCCTCTCTCTGTGCACACTGACTAGTCTCATTTGTGCAAAATAAACAAAGGTGTTGTTTTTTTTCTTTCTCCCAAGCAAACTTTCTTTTTTGAGTAAGGGAAGTCCTGAAATGTAACAAATCTTGTGGCAGTAAACCTATTTCTTAATGAGGTGTCTTAATGTGTTGAGATATTCTTTATCTTAAGGACAGGGCAATTTGCAAATATTCTTCAAATCTCTAGTCTGTATTTCTTGATTATACTGAGCTTTTTTTTTTTTTTATTGCTGCAGGGGGGCAGAAATAGGGCTAGAACAGGCAGCTAGAAATTAATTCCTGCTGCTGAATTTTAGGACATAGTGATAGACAAATGGCTAAATATGCTGCTTTGGAGATCCAACATTTCTTCTTAATGAGGCAAGTTGACATTGACTTTGCTTTGCTGTCTGTAAATCCAGATCTCCCTCAATCTTTGTAATGTCAGACTGGTCAAAGACATCAGCAAATTGCATGAATAAAACATAATACTAGATAATTGTCCTTGTGTGATAGGCTTAACAATAATTCCATTTATTCAATTCATTTTTTGACCAACATAGCATTACACGAACCTGAAACTGCTGCTGGAGCTGAAAACGCCATCAGGCTGTTATGTATGTGCCTTCAAGTTGCCTATAGATTTATGACAATACTATGAATTGCATAGGGTTTTCTTAGGCAAGGAATAGTTCTGACCAGCACTGGAGAAAACCAAATGCATTTTATTTCTGCTGTGTCTGTAGACATGTCTTCGTACAGAAATTATCATAAAACGGAATGATTTTTTAAAATTATTTAAATGACACAAATATGATGAAGTTAAAGGCAAGCTGTGGAGCTCACCAGAACTCTTCTTCAAGCTACAGTTTTGCCAAACAAATGGGGGGGGGGAGAAAAGAAAAAGAAAAGATTGTGGTGGAGAAACAAAAAATTGCTGTTATAAATATAATTTAACAATGGGACTAGTATGTGGCTAAAAGCCCTGGTGGTGCAGTGGTTAAATGCCAGTACTGCAGCCACAATGTTGTGAGTTCAATCCTGCAGGGCTCCAAGTTGACTCAGCCTTCCATCCTTCCATAGTCGGTAAAATGAATACCCAGTTTGTTGGGGGCAATTAGATAAACACATTGTAAACGGCTTAGGGAATGCTTAGCACTGAGAAGTGGTATAGAAGTGGTAACTGCTAACTAAAATCATAAAAGGCAAATATTTGTATGCAGTGCTGCTCAGTGGTGGTGTTTCATTTGAAGTAATGTATTCATTTCAAGTATATTCCTCCTAGACTTTAGGAACAGGTAAAAAAAACCTTTAGATTTGGAATCTAATTGTGAAATAGATTGTATCTCTATATATGAACCGGCCTGAGTTCTAAGATCCTCAAGGATAGGCTTTCTCTTTGTCCCAGACATGGATAACAGACACAAACTGTGAGGACTTGGTAGACAATCTTCCTGGGTTATGTCCAGGCTGTGGGTCTGCCTTCCATGGGAGACCTGGTTAGCCTCCGCAGCTCCTGCTCTTTTTCTGCCAACAGGTTAAGATCTTATTCAGGAATACCTTTTACTGATTTTTAATTATACGATGGGAAAGTGTTAATAGTGTTGTGCTATGTTTTATCCTTATGTTTTAAATGTATTTCAGATCATTTTTATCTATCTGCTTTTAACAGATAGTGTTTATTTTTTTAAAAAAATGTATATAACATTTTAGCTAGCTTCTATCTTGCAGAAACACATTTGTATCAATGCAGAGCATATTTTAATCTTTCTCAAATATTCTTATAACTGTGCGCCTGTCTCCAAATTCTTGCCTTTTGAAATTCTGTGGAATTTTGACACTTCATAGTAGAACAATTTTTTCCTCTATTCTGCCAATGTGTGTTTGGAACATGTCTCAAAGATAAAGAATGCCTTATTAGTTTATCTTTTTATCTTTATTTTATTTTATTACTTTATTTTATTATTTTATTGTTACCTCTTGTTTTTGCACCTGCAGTCCACTGTGCCATCCAAAAGTCTACCGTAGAAAGTTGGGGCATCAAGTTGCTTAATCTTTCCACAAAGGAGTTTGTATGATGATTTAGTAGAGTACAATAGGTTCCCCCATATCCACGTGACTGGTACACATGATTTTACTTATCCACACTGACATACAGTCTGAAAACATTTTGTTCCCATTTTTGCAGGGTCCACACATCATTATTTTTCATATTTTTATCAGTCGTGTATTGGCTTTGAACTGCAAATAATGGCAACAAAGCTCTCTTCCTCTTTGATTCTAAACTTCTCACTAGTTTTAGGGCCTTTCTCCAAGGTGCATACTTGTTTCGATATCTATATTATTCACCTCATTGAAAAAAATAGCATTTGTTATTATGCACATTTTTTGTTTTCCGCAGTAAGTCTGGGAACACATTCCCTCATGTATAAAAGGAGACCACTGTATTTATTCTGCACTGTTTCATTTTTTCACCTTTCATGGTTTAAACTCTGTTTTAATGTCTCTGTAGTTTGCAGAACATGATTGCAGGTTTGGTTAGAGGGGAGATGCTACAACTGCATTAGAATGCTGCTGTATTCAGGTTCCTCTCCAGAGCTACAAACTCTCTGGGAAACAGCTTGCATAACAATTAAAAACTCAAATCAAGAGGATTGGCAAGAAAAAATTAATCATCCTAAACCCATTAAGAGGTACTTCACACTGTGTTCAGCATACTCTCCATCTTAAATATGCTTACAGTGTGAACACCTTAGTGTTTTACTTTCCAGTACCCCATGGCTTTTACACAAATGACTCACTGCACTACTTTCCAATCAAGTTGAAAGCATGCAAGTTAGGCCAAAGGGGAAGACTGAAAGAAGGAAACATAAAACAAGAACAAAATAAGCACCGGGCTGTATTTAGTTCTTCTGACTCAGTGGGATACATCTACTCTATATGAGAGGTACTTAACTGATGCTCCTTCATAACAGACAAATATAGTGCTGTGATTGCTCTTTAATGGCCATGGCTATATCCTACAGAATCTTAGGTTTGTAGTTTGCTGAAGCACTAGAGGGCTCTGACTGAAAATTCTAAATGCCCCTCTCTACACTGCCAATCCTGCGTTCCATAGGATGTTGCCATGACAAGAAGAGGGAAACATAAGGGCTATAATTAATGTGAAAGATCCTTTGGTTTGAATCAACAAAGACAGATTAAAACCATGAATGTGTGCATCTGAAAAGTAAATTGGGCCTCAGAGTCATTAATGAAAAGCTATGTTTTGACTTGGTGCAGACAGGAACCAATGTTATCACCAACTGGACCTCTAAGGGGAGGGTATCCCAGAAATGAGGTGCCCCAAGAGAGAAGATCCTCTTGCATGTCCTCCACAATGGATTGCTTGCACTACTAGGACTCAGATGAGAGCTCCTCCTGCAGTTCTCAGTCCTGAACACTCTTTCTTTCTTTCTCTCTCTCTGTACACCCCTATATCTAATATATAAAAGTCAAAGTTTATTTGCCTGTGTCAGGTGAAGACCTCATATGATTGGCTGCCTAGGAAGATTCTATGGAATCCTGGGGTTTGCAGTTTAGGGAGGGGCCTTTAGACTTCTCAGCCAGAGAGCTCTTGGACTTCAGTCAAATGTGTATGTCTTTAATAGCCCAGTTGCTATGGGGACAAGGCCTAGCAGCAAGGAGGAGGACAGTGTATTCCCTCAGGAACCCAACCTCTGTAGGTTAATAACTCTGAATTCAAATTGGATTGGGGAATATGGGGAAAAGTTACAGGTACTGGACAAGACAGTTTGGGGAATTAGAGATACAGGATCTCAAATCTTTCTAACAAGTATTACCTATGAGAAAATAAAATTCCGGGCAACGCCAGGTATATACACTTGTGTGTATGTATGTATGTATGTATGTATGTATGTATGTATGTATGTATGAATATATACATATATATTCTATATATATATGGAAAAATAATCCTGCAAGTTGTCACTGTCTAGATAAGGAAAGTAATGATCAGACAGTGACTTCATGTGTTGATTCAAAACAAGTGCAACTTGAATTAGGCCTCAGTCTACATCTGTTCTAGAACTAATGCTTTCTCTGCATGCTTTATTACATACCCACACAAATTTCCAAACAAATAATAAAACTGTCACCGAACATCAGATATCACTCCAGGAGAGGGGATCTCCAGTCCACCAGCTTAATTCAGGCTGTACATTAAGGGAATCACTCACCTTCTTAAGCCCTGTACCCTTTCTCCAAGCCCTGTCCTTCCCATCGTGCTTTTTTCAACCACTGATTCAATTGTAATTCTTTATCTCACCCTCAGGTGTCAGTTGCAATTAGGACTCTGCCATCTTCTGGAAGCACCGTTTGAAGGGCTTAACCTAGAGCCAAGTCATAGAGATGTAAATTGTTTGGCAGGCAAAAATGAATAATTTCTTCACTGTGAATGAGACCAGAATAATTTCTGTGTAGCTTGTAATTGCTGTTTGTGGTTTGGAAATAATTTGTAGAGAAATACACTTTTTCCCTCTATGGAGAAACACATTTTGTCTGCAGGAAACATGCATTCGGTACAGAGGCAAATATTGTTTTTCTGGACAGCAAACACTTTTTGTGATGAAATTGGCATGGTATTTCTATGCAGAAGTAAACTTGCTACGTAGAAATAATTTTTTTGTGCATAAAACATTTATACGCAGAAAAATCATGTATATTTTCTGAGAAAATGTCTCCTAAAGTGCAAATAATCTTGCAGTAGCATCACAGCTTCCTGTATTCTTCTTGATGGGGTTTTCTGAGTGCTGGAAAACCCTTCACTTAGACAAGAAAGAAACAGCAAATGAGCAGCCTTTCTATATTTACTCAGTAAGCACTTGCAAATGCTGGTAAGAGCAGCTAGTGCCTCTTCTCCTCTTGGAGAAGAGGGAGTAAAATCAGACACACTGTGCATGTAACTGCTGTGGGAGCTATTTGAGAGCACTTCACTCCTTCCCTTTTCCCCCACATCTCTTTAAGTTGTCTGGTTGGAGGAGCATGATGGGGTAGGGGAGGAATTTGTCTTTCCTACCACAGAATAGTTTCTCATTCCTGTGTACCTCTAAGCTGCTACCACGGGGAATTTTTTTTGTCCCCGACCACACTTATGCACTTTGGGCTGGAGCTCAATTCTTCCCCCCTTCAGTTCCTGGCAACCTGGTTACTCTCCAGCCATCCTTTGGCTTCTTCTTCCTCCTCTTCTGACCACCACCAATGATGAATAACAAGGCAAAACTTTTAACTCATTGTACTAGAAGAATAATGAGCATTGTAAACCAGCAAATTTACTTGTTAAGCTTTTTGGGGGAAATGAGAAACAATAATGATAAGAATGACCCACTTATACAGCCAACTGGGTGAGAAAGACATTATGAGTGTCACCTCCGTGCATTGCTTCTGCACACAATTTTAAGGAAGTCAAAGGCTTTCACGGCCGGAATCCATAGGTTGTTGTAGGTTTTCCCAGCTTTGAGGCCATGTTCTATTGGTATTTTCTCTGGACGTTTTGCCTGCATCTGTGGCTGGCATCTTCAGAGGATCTGATCTTCAGAGGATCTTCAGATCATCTGAAGATACCAGCTACAGATGTAGGTGAAACATCAGGAGAAAATACTAATAGAACATGCCCTCAAAGCCCAGAAAACCAACAACAATCTAATTTTAAAGAATTTAATTAGGCAGTCAATAACATGTGATTTTTAAACAGCCATTTCCAAACTCATAGTGAGTGCCTGTTTGCCAGCAAATTCATTTATGAAATCTTGATGAAGTAAAGGGTAATTAAGAGTACTAGCTGGGATCTGTCATGTCAATGTGATAGTGACTCCATACTGAATATTTGTCTAATATTAGTGGCACTATCTAAGTTATAGAACTTATTTTGGTGAAAGGATTCAGTACCTTGGATTCCAATTTTAAAGTACAGACTAAAGTCCAGAATGGATTCAGCATTCCACTGACATGGAAGCCATCTATCACCACTGGTAACTAATTAGCATATAATTACTTATATTTAACCAGTTATTTCCAAGCTGTATGGCAAACTATCTCAGTCACTGGTCAACAAAGCTATGTATTGCATACATATGTGCTGCAAAATGCCTTATCAAAGTACCCACCCTATGGGTACATGCAGAAAGGGAAAACATAAGTCCCCCCCCCCCGAGGGCCATACATTTGACATAGCTAGAATTTCATAAAAGGTTCTCAGTTTACTACACATTTGATGTTTTTGTATATCCTGGTGTTTATTAGTACAGATTGACAAATATATTGTATATCAGACATTTGTGGGGGTGTGGTGCTCTTATTCATTATACATGCAGAGTGTAACATGCAGAGACAACAGGCCTGGCTACTTACTCCTGAAACATACCAAGGCACTGGTTCTGTTGTACGCTTTCTGGAGCAAGGAGCACAAATTTAACTGTTCATCTCACTGACTTATCAGTGTAGAATATCAACATTTTCTTTATGTCAGAGCAGTTCTGAAAGATGAATGAGAAAGGCTACCTATGTCATCATATCTGTGAATTTAAGGATAACATATTCTGCCAGAGGTCAAGTTCTCCTTAGGTATCAGTTTGCCATCTCCATCAGTTCTCATTACCAAGCATTATGGATCTTGGAAGAGAAACTATACATTCAAGTCTGACATAACACAGTTCAACTTAACAGACACCTTCAGAAACTGAAGCTGTATGGAGTAGCAATGCACAATGCCTGAGAGGAATCATAACATCTTTGCCAATAGACATTGGAAACAGATAGGGCTGTGGGTTGCAATTTCTTCCCAATCAACTTGTTGATTATATACAGAATTAGAAGCCATTCACACCTTTAGTTTTGTCTCTTGTTTGTTTGTTTTCAATCATTTGAAGACTCTGCGTTCCATGGACAATAAAATGCAAGGATTATATATAAAGTGATCCAAGAATCCACAAATACGGTTTCTATGCAGCAAGTTCATGGCACCTTAGAAACAAAATTCTTATAATAAATATAGTTGTTGATCAGACTATATGGATACTGCACAATTATAACATACTACACAATTATAGCACTATATTCCACTTTAACAGCTATGACAACATCCTATAGAAAGCCAGAATTTCTTGTTTAGGGAAGGCCATTTATAATTCTCTTTCAGAGAGCTTTAGAGTTTCAACAAACCACAAATTCCAAGATTCCACAAGATGTTACCATGACAGTTGAAGTGGAATCATGTGCTTATGATGATTGCTTGATTCTTATGTAATGTTTACCCATATAACTGTTATAACCATGGGAGGCTATGGCTAGTAGATATGTATTCTCTGAATCAACCACAATATATGGATGACCAAAGATATTGTCTCCTTATTTGCTTAGGGGTGGTAGAGAATTATGTTTTCATTATGATTTGGGATTGCTCTGGATTAAGTACAATTCTGACTTAATGTTCCTTTGTGACAAATCTTTCCAGTGAATTCAATGCTCCTTAAAACTGTTTATTTTGGACCTTGTTGAATGGATTCGTCCTTGACATAATTTTATGCATGAGGAAAGTGACAATGTTTGCAAAAAAAATCTTGTATTTCTACATATAGGGTGAGCAATTGCTGAACTTGAACCTGATCTGAATAATGTAAGAGACTTCAGATACATTCCTATGATCATTCTTGTCACCTCTAGGTCTAGTATCTAATTATATTTGAGACACTTTGGAAGTACCATCAAAATATATACCACTTCCAACTGTTAGATAAAAAGTAACACCTAAAGTAAGAGAAGGCATTTGTATATATAAGCAATGAATGCTAGGGTTTTAGAAGATGTATGAACATTTTAAACATAAAGGACAAAATATATGTCACAGATCTTTTAATATGCTAACTGCTTCACGGTGAGCTGTGAGTACAGACACTATTACTATAAGCAGAGTGAGAACACATTCGTATATCCAAGTGTTGAAAACAATCAGAATACTTGACATGCAAGAGATGAGAACTGCTTTTAATCTGAATATAAAAAGATAAATTTGAGTTCAAAACCATTCATAATGATGATGATTTTCAGTCAGGATAGAGATAAAATACAAACTACTGAAATAGAGGCAGAAATGCTGAATGTAATCCAAGTATGTGAAATAGCTGCAGTGAGTTACAATATGGTATAGTAGTTGGACTGTTGGTTAGATAGCTAGGAGAGAATGGAGGATTGCAGCCTTCATCCAAAGTGAATGGATATAATATTGCAGCCTATTCACACTGACAAGGAATTAATTCCCACTGCACCCAGCAAAACTTATTTGAAGTAGATATGTTCTAAGTAAAGTAATTCTTCTTTAAGTTTCTTCTTAAAGAAGGTAACAACTTTAACTATGTTCTTTCCACTGAAAAAAAAGTCTTCATAAACCACACAGTTTTTGAGGACTATGTGCAATTCAGGACTTACTCTGTGCAAATTCACACATGGTTGTTTTGCACTGAAAACAGAATGTTCTTCACTGGAAAAATATTTATAAACAGCAATATTATTTTTGTACAGAAAATACTGTTTCCTGCACAGAAAATATTTTCTGTGCAAATCAACCATCTGCAAGTTTTCTGTAGAATAAGTACCAAACTGTGAAGATTTCTCGGTTTCTCAATATTTGAAAAAAAATGTTTTTGACCATTTTTAAAAAAATATCTAAATGTTCTTTCCATCCCCAAAGTATAATAATCATAATCACAGAAGTATATGCCAGCCAAGCTGAATGGCAATTGCCTAGGAAATGAGAAAGTTGTAGAAATCAAATCTACTACTTCTCTATTTATTCCCCCTCCCTTTTCAACATTTAGCACCAAGGACTTTCCTGTTTTAATTATTAACAAATTAGCATTATAAACATGATTGGAAAACTATGGTAGATCAGTTTTGTTTTTAAGGACCCACTATCAGACCTAGATCATGCTTATAAAAATTCTGCTGACTAAATTTCTGCTAGGCTGGGCAAATACCCAATATGTAATAACAGGAAAAAATGTTTTCTTTCTCTGTTGAATTTCCATTGAAGCTTACAGTTCCATTCTTCAAAACCAAAGAAGAAATATTTTGCCCAGTCTTCTAGCATTTTAAAAGCCTGTATTAAAATAAAACAGGCTAGCCAGTTGTACATTGAGCTGCTCACAATTGCTACACTTCACCATCAATTTGTTCTGAAAGCAAAGCCACTCAAGTCTGGGGATTTTGAAATACAATATTTGTCAGGCTTTCAAGAGTTTAATAAAAGACAAGCAGTCACATAGTTAGCTTATATGGAGAACATACTTGGTTTACAAAAATGATTCTATATAACCAGTCTCAGAGCATGCCTGCTCAGAATTTAATCCTATTAAATTTAATAGAACTTACTCCCAATTAAGTGTGCATTCATTTACATTATTTGGCCAGTATCTTTTTGTTCCTGTTATTGTCATCAAGTCAACTTTGTGTTATGGTGGCCTTTAAACTTCAAGAGCCTCAGTCATCAATGACCCTGCTCAAGTCTTACAAACACAAGACCATGACTTCCTTGATTGAGTCAATCCACCTGTAGTGTGTTCTCCCTCTTTTCTTTGCTTTCCACTTTATCAAGCCGTATAATTTTTTCCAGTGAGTTGCATTGTCTCATGATATAGCTCAATATGACAGCTACAGTTTAATCATCATCACTTCTAGTGAGAGTTTAGATTTAATTAATTCTAAGACCCATTTGTATATCTTTTTGGCAAGCTATGGTATCTGTAGAACTCCTCTTCAGCACCGCATTTCAAATGTGTTGATTTTCCCTTTGTCAGTTTTCCTTATCATGAAGCTTTTGCAGGCATACACAGATATCAGAAATATTATCACCTGGATGATTCTAGCTTCATTGCATGCTTTAAAGTTATACTAATCATCTGTGATTATTGTTTTTGTCTTCTAAATATTCAGCTACAATTCCTCTTTTCCCTTTTCTTCCCTACCATTCATCAGTAGTCATTCCAAGTCTTTGCTATTTTCTGCAAGTAATGTAGTGTCATCTGCATACTTTATATTGTTGATGTTCCTTTCCCCATTTCTTATGCCTGTTTCCTCTAAATCTAATATCATTTCCACTCTAAACTATTATAGTGCTATTACTCCACTTTCAACATTCTATGGAATCCCGGGGTTTGCTGTTTAGGGAGGGGCCTTTATCTCAGCCAAAGAGCTCTTTGGTCTCAGTAAACTACAAACTCCAGAATTCCACAAACTGTTGAAAGTGGAATAATAGCACTATAACAGTGTAGTGCAGAAAGGGCCCACGCCTGCTTTCTGTATGATGTATTCTATATATAAATTAAATGGAAAGATTAATGAAATGCAGCCTTCTCTGACCCACTTCCCTATGGAAAATCATTCTGTTTCTCTTTTTAAACTATGGTGGTGTAACTATGCCAGTGTTTGGAGGTGGCAGTGTGATGTAAAAAGCTATGGGTACAGTGGCTGTAAGGAAAGAGAGGTTACTCTGATGTGGCTAATTATTTCCTACTTCCTCTTGCCACCACTTTGTAGCCTTGGGAAAAGTATAACCTTGGGTACCATTCAGGAGAAAGGCAGGATACTAAACAAACAAACAAACAAACAAACAAACAAACAAAAACACACACACACACTAGCAGAGTTCACCAGAAAGCCAGCATGGTGTAGTGGTTTGATTGTTGGACTATGACCCTGGAGACCAGGATTTGATTCCTTACTCAACCATGAAAACCCACTGGATGTCCTTGGGCATTCACACATTCTCGGCCCCAGAAAACATCATGATAGATTTGTCTTAGGGTCACTATAACTCGGAAACAACTTAACGGCACAGAACAACAACAACATAGTGCACCAACAGGATTACAGCCTTGGCTTCTTCCTTTACCTCAGAAGCATCTGATAACTTTTGTGACTTTCTGGTTACAGAATAAAGAAGAAAGTAGAATAAGCCTCCTAGCAAAATCAGCAAAGAATAACATATTAAAAACCCCAAAATGTTGTGTTTGTGGTAAAAGCTGGAAACTAATCGCCTTGGAATGTTCTTATGGAAGCCATAAATCATAAGTATTGTAACAAATACATCTTACTTTGTAAAAGGAAATCTATTATAACCTCAGTTCTGAAGATTTTTATCCTGGGGTTGATCCAAATATTCTCTTTAGTATTTTAAACTGACATTTTGTTTTTATATTTGAAAGGTTTTCATCCTCTTAAGAAAGTGGCCAGCAACTTTCTTCATTCAGTTGACATTCTTAAGCCAGAGATCTCTTAGATGTCTGGAGAAGAACTTAACTAAAGTATTTAGTTCCATCTGGCCATTGTCACCTTTTGGAATAGGTTGAGGGCAGCTGAAATATTCACCCAGCTTGGGTTTAAAGAAATTGCTAGGAAAAATTAAAAAGATTTATACTGAACACTGAAAACACAGGAATACATGTTGTAATAAGGACAGACAATACCAGGTGAAATGTGTTGTCTCTTACTTTAAAACCCTCAACAGTTCATCATTTGCAATGTACACCAATAGGATTATCACTTTTTTCCCCTCACAAGCTGCAAAGGGATCTATTACTGAATCAGGTAAGTGACAGGTTGAAATTCAACAGGCAGAATTTCTCCCATCACTGCACCCAAAATGCTGTACCTGCTAAATTTATTCAGCAACTGTTAAAATTACATGGAGCTTAATTTCAAACATAAAAGTTGTGTGTATAATACCACTAATGTCTAGAATTTACTTCTGACATAGAAAAATAACTTAAATAATTCCGAAGGAGGGTTTGGAGTGGGGGAATACATGAGGAGACAGTATTTTTGTCCATCATGCAATGGAAGCATGCACAGTGTAGGGTTTGATCATGGGATGCCTTCTCCAAAGTGTTATGAACGACTGCATGTGCATGCACATGTGTGTACATCTGTGAGAAAACTTTCTTCAAAGATTGGAATAAAGTTTTCTTTTTTTCTCTAGGTGGAAATCGAAGCGGTAGCCTCTGATCACATATTAAGTGCATTTCCTTCCCAATCTTAGTCAGCTCTACCATCAGGTATGTGAGATAATAACATTACTTCCTTTGGAATTTTTCCAGACTTCAGCAAACTTTTCAAAATAGCCTTTCATGTTTGCAATCTTGGGAACAGACTTAAAGTGAGAAGGTGCTTTTTGGTCAGTCCTAGATTGTACTACAAAATACATAAACTGATTATTGACACATCAAAACCAAGATGCTTTAGCTTCAGAATGCTTTTATCTTTAAGTCCCTTTTTGATGAAAAATTTAGTAAGAAATCAAAGGAGTGTAGCCATATTACAAGGCAGGAAGAAAGGAAGGAAAGGGAAAAGAGGAGTAAGTCAGGGCTCATGTACCTTTAAGAGATATTTGGGGAAAGGGATTGCAGCAGGTAAAGTTGTTAGGCTTGAAATTTTGTGCTCTGTAATATGCTAGAGAATTAATGTGTGTTAACAATTAACTGTGATATTAAATGGCATTTTAGACACTCAAGGCTCATGAAACAACCTTCCTTTTGAATTGTTTATTCTGCTCTGCTCTTGTTTATAATCACTATTTGTCCACCTAGGGATACGGTGAGGTCTGGTTAGCTTATCCACCCTAACAAAAGTGTTCAAGACACCTGCTGAAATTTCCTTTTCTGCATAACTCCTAGAAATGTGTAAGCCCTGCCTTATTTTCTCAGGTAATGACTAGAGATTGAATACTTCAACCAAATAGGGTTATTTCAAACCAATTGTAGTTTCAGATCATCTGTCATGAAATCATAAATAACATCAGACTTCTGACAATGTTTTTATGTTTGAAAGAAGGATAAATCCTAGAACCAAAGAAAATGCATAGCTCTGTCTAAACCATAACAACTAATTATAGTGACACCTACTGAATAAATTAAACAACGATCATTTTTCAACACTTTCTTCCTTCCCTTTTACTTTAAGTCAAGCAGTTCTCTAAAAACACCACAGCATTGCAAAGATCTTCCTTACTAGTTTATCTGAGAAGTAGCTCATCACTAAATTCAAATGATTGGTAGATGACCTGACCAGAGCAGGTGACAATAAGATCACTCATATAACTGCCAGTTTTGCCAAGAGGCAGCATAGTTCACTTAGATGATCATGATTTGTCAAGTGCTACCTAATATGGTGATTATTCATTACCAAGGAACAGTGAAACAAGTCAAAGCAGATGCGCCCAGCTATGCAAGAATACCCCTTGAATTCATGTGAGCAGAATAAAACTCTTGGATTTCCCTGAACCTCAACTGCAAACTTTTCCCTTCTCCATAAGGAAACAAACCTCACCTTGGAAGAGGGAGATAAGGCAACAGACCATAAAGGACAAAAAGCTCTGGAGAAGCCTGGTGGACCTCTTCTACGAGAAAGAGACTTACTACATAATCATATCCTTCTACCATCCCTGTTTGGTAGGGACAGTCCCAATTATACTTCTGTTCTTCCAGTTTTTCAGCTGCTTTAAAAATGTCTGGCCCTTTCTGCACCCTACCTTTTTGTGAATTCATCCAGTGAGGATCCCGGCATTGGCTCTGCCAGGAGGGGAGGGCTTCCCTCTGCACCGGCTGGCTCCCTGCAGAATAGAGCACGATGGCCACACCACTTCCTTTTGCAGTGCAGCTGGGTACTTTCTCAGGCTGAGCTGGGGTAGCTAGTGAAGCCATCATGCTTCTGGGTCTTCCGCAGGATAGATAAGTTTGGGATGGTGGCACGATCATATGTCATTGATGGGAGGATGGGAGAAGAATGGGACCACAATGACATTCTGCAGAAGCATCATCACAGTCCCATCCTTCTCCCAACGCCATAGCAGGATGAGAGGGTGCTGCAGAAAGGGCCTCTGTTCCTCTGTTTTTCTCTCACTTTACCCTTCATCCTCAGCTAACTTCACTTGCTGCAAACTGTATTCAGAGTGCAAAAGTAGATGAGAGAAGGGGTGTAGATGAGAGAAAGAGGCAGAATCTTGCCCTTCCCAGTAGGTTCAGGCAAAAGCAAAGTACTGCTGCTAGCTTATCTGTTCTTCCTCTGTTCTATTTTTTTCTACTGTGAACACAGTCTGATGTTGCTTGTCCCATATGTCCCAGTTTCTGTCTGTAAAATGTTGAAGAGTATACATAATTTGCTACCCAAACCCATTGGGCATGTTGATTACCTACACTCAGTGGAAACAGCTGTTATAACTATATGTTCCTTTTAGGTTAGACTCACTGGACCTCTCAAATTTCTTCTTCAAGTCTTCTTCTTCAAGTTTCTTCTTACATTTCATTTCTCTTTGTCAAACTTTGCCCTTTTTTCTTGTTTCTCAAGAGCAGGAGTAAGATAAGTGCAGTCTATGGGGTGCATGAGGCTCTCATTACTGTTTTCCAGACCCCCTGGTTCCCCAGTTTTCCTTTAATAATTGTTTAGGCAAATGATTTTCTTTCCTGCCAAGGACACCTTAGGTGACAGGAGGTGACAGTTTGGCTACTTTTTCAGGAACTCTTGGACTATTTTTGAAATCTGACTTTTGGATCACTTCCTAAAAGGACCTCTCCTGGACTGATAATGAAAATGTAATGAAATTCTCAAAATTTAAGCTTCCAGCTTGAAAAAAAAAAAAGAGGCCTTTCCTGTGTTTAAAATGAAAATGTGGTAAAATAGTCTGCTAAGTCTCTAGAGGATGTTGGGGACATTTGAGGCCCACGGTGTTTTGGTACAAAATGGGGGGTGGGGCTGGCAGGTGTTATGTGACCTCTCAGACTTCCCTGAAGGGCAATGCATCCTTCAGGGCAATGCATCCTGTTCCAAAGGGACAGGATAGTGGGCAACTGAGCACCAATCAAGCTAATTGGGCATTACTTTCACTTGCTTTCACTTTCACTTGCTGTGTATAGCACCCTCAAGAGGTTTCAGGTTGACAAATTTGTTGATTTTCAAGATTCATCTCAGGCTGTTCACCCATCTTTCCTTCTAATGCATCTAATTCAGAGAATGTTATCATGTTGTTGCTGTTGTTTTTGTTGTTTGCCTTCAAGTCATTTCTCACTTACAGCAACCCTAAGGTGAATATTTGTTGGGGTTTTCTTGGTAAGATTTTTTCAGAGGGGGCTTGTCTTTGCCTTCCTCTGAGACTGAGAGAGTGCAACCCACCCAAGGTCACCCAGTGAGTCTCCATGGCTGAATGGGGATTCAAACCAAGGCCTCAAGAGTCATAGTCTAATGTTCAGTGCACTACCCTACACTGGCTCCCAAATATATGTTGCCAATTTCAGATCCTGCAGGTTATATGCTAAAGGTAAAAGTGATTGCACAATGGATTGTAGATGGTGGACTTACAGGGTTGAATGTATTATATGTTTAGAGAATCTGGGTACCACAGCTGTCAGGGCATAGCCTCTGCTAACTATAAAGTGTTAAAGATTTTTTCATATATATATATACTGAATAGTGGATATATATATACTGAATAGTGGATATATATATACTGAATAGTGGATGATGAACTTAGAGAGTTAAAAGTGTTATATCTGTTTAAAGAAACTGTATGTTACAGTTATCTAGGCATAGCCCCTGCTAACCATAAACAGTGATAACATCCATGTCAATTAAAAAAAAGGGGGGCTATAGAGAAAAGACAAAGGCCTTTTCCGCATTTTATTTTTGAAATGGGGTGGTGCGTCCTCCTGTGAGGACATTCACATTTGGGGGCGAGCTGGGTTCGGACTACTTACTGTTTGTCCGGACTTCAGCCCGCTCCGGAACGCCCAGAACTGGTGGTCGCCCGTGCTATTGAGAGACTGATTAAAAGAGGACTTTCAATATTGCAGTGCGCTCCAGTCCGTCGCTCTGTAAAGTATAGATCTACAGGCTCGCTCCAGTGTGAGTCTGCAGATCTTCTGGGGGTGGGCTTCTGGCTGGCGAGCTTTTCCGGTTGGTGGAGAGCCTCCGCCAACCAGAAGCCTCCATTTTCGTCGCCGGAGAGTGTGTAGAGCAGGCACACACAGCTCTGGACCGTCGTGGATCATCAGGAGGAGTGTGCCAGTCCGGTGAGTAACGGACTGCCCCATTTCCCCTCCAAAGTGCGGAAAAACCCAAAGTCTCAGGGTGTTGAAAAAGATGGTTTTATTCTTGCAATTATCCCAAATTATTTCTGAAAGTATTATCTCAAGTCATCTTCCCAGTAAAGCAAAACAAAAGCAAAGAAGAATGATAACACTCAATAGAAAGGGTGCAGATAAGAGACAAAGTCTCAGAGTGTTTGAAACATATTATTTTATTCCTGCAATTAGCCCAACACATTTTGGCCTAGTAATATTTAATAACCTTCTTCAGGGGCTGTTAACAGATAAATGAAAGAAGTTGCCAGGCATAAGCTTTGGAAACACACTTTTTGGAATCCCTGCAGGCAATTTTAAAATTCCTCTGTAAGTAATATTTTCTACTTGGATAAGTTTATTTGGGTTAATGGGTGTTTTCAAAATTGAGACATTTTGCAAGCAT
Organism: Ctenosaura bakeri; assembly: GCA_948474755.1. Classification (NCBI taxonomy): domain Eukaryota; kingdom Metazoa; phylum Chordata; class Lepidosauria; order Squamata; family Iguanidae; genus Ctenosaura; species Ctenosaura bakeri. The sequence goes on along the minus strand of CAOLHI010003461.1, from coordinate 303,166 downwards.
CTTAATGCAAGATATATCTACACAGAACTGATACTGCAAATTGTTACTTGTCTCCTATTATAAATTTTGTTTATGTATTGTTCCTTTTCTTTTACCTTTTAACTAAAATTGAAACTTTTACTTGCTTTTAAAAACAGAATTCCAAAAGCTGTTGGACAAGTGATACAACATGTTTCTTGATTGGTGATGCCTCAACCTTTGTCACTACAAAATTAATTAGTACTGTGTAGTCAATACTGCAAAAGGAGTGAAGTTGCATCTTGTTATTTTACATATGTAGTACAAATTAGTTATGTCTTTGTTGCTGGAAATAAAAAAGATGGGTTACAATTGGTTTGCTATTTGTCACTAGTTCTACTTCTGTATATATATATATGCAGTAAACTCAAAGTGCTTCTTTTTGAGTCTAGTTTGTCTGGAAAAATTCCAGCACAGCCTAGACTAAATGCATGATGTAGACTTATTAAGTATCTATGTAATGTGTGCTGAATCAAAACATGAAGGCAGTGTATTAGCCCTGACTCCCTCCATCTCTCTTGCTGTCCTCATATGGACAGTGGTGAGTCTTAATGAGAGAATCGATGCGTGCCATGTGATTAAGAACTGGGAATAGAGGGAACAAGGCTAGGATGTTAATTCATCATGCTTCTGAAATGACTGAATGAGACTTTGTTTGTTTGTTTGTCTTTCACAATATGGGGCCCAAGACAGTCAAAAATATTTATTAAAACCAATACTGGAGATGTCTTTCTTTTTTGTTGTTGTTTTGTGCCTTCAAGTCATTTCCAATTAAGGGTAGCCCTTAGGCAAATTACCATGAGTTATCAAGGGACGAGAGTATGTCATGCACCCAAAATCACCTAGTAGGTTTCCATGGTCAGGCAATTGGTTCCTAGGGTTGTAGTTCAATGCTCAAACCACTACACCACACTGGCTCTCATTTATTTATTCTTTCTTTCTTTCTTTCTTTATTTATTTATTTACATATATAAGACACCTATAAACCAATTCTCTGCTGGAATACCTGTCTACAGCTCATTTTTACAAAGTTTTATTATGCCCCATCTCCTCTTTTCTTCCCTATTCTCTGTCAAGCTGGCTTTTTCGGGGGGAAAGGGAGATTAATGAATAGGGCTTGTAGAGACATAGACTTCCAGTGTTAGATTGCAGCCATGTATCTGCATAAAGTTTGAGCTGTGAAAGAGTAGGATTCTAGCCAATACTCTTGTAACCATGTATGGCTACCTACAACAAGGAAGAAAAACAGTAGCTGCCTCTAGAGTCTTCTATGGAGTATGTCTGAACAGTAAAACAAAAGGAGAGGGCAGATAAGCCTGCTTCAGCAGCCACCTGTAGCATGTTTAAAAGCATAGATTTCTAAGTTTGGCCAACAAACTGAAATCATTAAGAAAAGTGGAAGCAAGTAGGGGAAAAAGTCCTCCCTAAGAACATTTTGGAAGAAGACTTCAAGTTATTAAAAGAGGGTGCAAATGCCTTTGTTTCCTTGTGCAAGGCTTACCTGACTTACTATTTTCATTTCAGATACACTGCGCCTTCCAAATATTTGGTAGTTCTGTTCCAGGGACCCCCCCCCATGTAAACCAAAAAATGTGAATGTCACATCCCATTGTAATCAATTGATACAATGTCCATGCCTGCTTAGGTCTAAGTCCATCATGTCCATTGGTTGTAATAAGAGTGACACTTTGTGTGACCTTGTATTTGTGTATGTGAAAGTTGCACCAGAAGTGAACACACTGTATACATATTGTTAGTTTTACATAAAAAGTTTACTTTTATTTTATTTTGGGTAGTGTAAGAACCTATGCCTTTACCTTCCATGCTATTTCTGTCATTGGTACCAAAATATCAGTTAAAGAAGTAATGCCAAATAATACATTTATTTTATTAATGGTGGTACACTATGGGCTTTTTTGCACTTTGGGGGGAAAACAGGGCAGTCTGTTACTCACTGGACTGGCATGCTCCCCCCCGCAACGATCCACGCTGATCCGGAGCAGCACGTGCCCACGCTACACACTCTCCGGGGATGAAAATGGAGGCTTCCAGTTGCTGGAGGTTCTCCACCAACCGGAGAAGCTCTCCAGCCGGAAGCCCGCCCCTGGAAGATGTGCAGCCTCGTGCTGGCGCAAGCCTGCAGATCTACACATTAGCGCAGCAACAGACTGGGGCGTGCCGGGCTATTGAAAGTCCTCTTTTAATTGGTCTTTCAATAGCACGGGGAACCACCAGTTCTGGTCGTTCCGGAGCGGGCTGAAGTCCGGACATACATCAAGTAGTCTGGACCCAGTTCACCCCCAAGTGCAAATGTCCTCGCTGGAGGACGTGCTGCCCCGTTTTAAAAACAAAATGTGGAAAAGACCTATATAAACTATACAATAAAAGAATTTAAAAATCTCAAATTAAAACCAACGTGAGATACTCCCCAGCATTTCACAGACAAAAACCAGGATAGGTGTGATCAAATTGGTGTGGGCAGTCAATAAGTGGAAGAATACACAAAACTGCCATTTTAACTAGCAAAATACTGAAATTTGTGTACTGCGTTTAAGAAAGCCTAAAAACAAAAACAAAACTCACAAAAGAGCCTAATGGGAAGGGTTAAGATCCTGCCCACACCTTTCTACTTCTCTCCCTCCTACTGAATTAGCTGAGTGCAGGTTATTCTGCAGTTTGAGCTTGGCCTGCAGCAATGGAAATAAGCCAAGGACAAAGGGGGAAAGTGAGAAGAGAAGAAAAAACATTACATTTTAAAGGTAGCTGAGAAAATGGGATAGCAGAAGATTAACCAGCTGGGACAGCTGAAGCATATGACATAACAGTACCTCATGACAAGAAGACAGTTTTCATTGTTTTCAGAATTGGCAAACAGCTCTGATATTGTGATCTCTCCTCAGCTTATGAATGCAGGTGGAAAATTTCTTTTCATAATAGCTTGACGTCCTTTTCTGGATTTATTTTTGCTGCTTTTGCAGTGACATTAGAAGTGGATTTGCCTTTTTCAAAATGTCTGCTGCATCTTCTGCTAATATTTTGAGCAGAAGTTACCTCTCTCAAGTAATTCTCAAGTTGTTCCCTGTTCCCTGAGCTAAGTTTTATTCAACCCAGACTGCCCTGCGATCTCAATGACTTTGTGAAGGGTTATGGCCCCTATCAGCTACATTCTCTCAAATAGCAATTTGCATTGAATCCTAGCCACCAGTCCGTCTCTAAGGCATGCATTCTGTTCTTTTCTTTTACCAAGAAACTCACAAAGTTCAACTGTTTCATACATGCCTGGTACAAATAGCAGTATATCTAAACTTCCAAGCCCTTTTTTAAACAAAGAAGTCTACTTATAAAGCAAAGTAGATTTCTGAATGAAAGAGAGCAAAGGTTTCATATGAATATTAGCCTATCCATGCCACTGGTGGTGTACCTTATAACTTATGAGAGCTCTGAACAAGCTGAGGAAATTCCCCAAATCCTTCCAGAGTTGAAAGGAGTCCACAAGCACCTACAGAAACAATAAGGCTTCTTTTGGGTTTCCAAGTGCTTACATGTTGAAAAAACCCTGAACTTCTCCTTATGGTCAGATGGAGAAACTCAGATGCTCAAAAAGCACCAGAGACACTTTCCACTTCCTGAGATTCATTATGATATTTTCTATCCAGATCCCAGTTTTGAGTAAAGAATTTCCATTCAGAGTCAGATTTGTAAGTCTCTTGTTTAGATGTCTTCCTTTCCTCCACCAGTTTATTGGCCCACATGGTCCATCCTTTCAGGACTGCAAAAACAATCAATCTTTCTTTCTTTCTTTCTTTCTTTCTTTCTTTCTTTCTTTCTTTCTTTCTTTCTTTCGTGCCAACTGCATGATTATTAGAGAGAAGCCACTCTATAGTAGTCTAGAGTGATAACAGTGTCTGCTTTAGGAGAAACTAGTGAGGTAAAAAAAAAATTACCCAGAGAAGCACAGTTAGGACGCTGGCTACAGTAGCCATGTGTCCCACTTTACAGAGAACATTTGTCCATTTGGAGGGTTGTTGTGGGATAGTTCTTTGTCTTTTTCTTTGTTTGAAGGGCTTTCCAGCCCAAGTCCAAGTAAAGGGTACAGAAATATAAGATGGTAAAATCGGTCTTTGTATTTGCTAAACAACAGTTCATAGCTAGATTACAGATCAGGTGCACAGGTCATCTATTCAAGTGGCAGCCAGTGCATGCCAATTCAAAAGGACATACTTAGAGCCATTGCCAACTTCGGTAACAGAACATGGCATATTGCATTGCTGCTTACCAGAAAGACCAAAAGCGCAGGATAGAGGAAGGGAAAGAAACCAGAAGATGTATACAGAAGTTCATTATGAATCCTGGTTTCATAAAGAAAACACAAGATATTCATTACTTAATATTGTTTACAGCGTGCATGCAGCCTGTGATGTATTCAGTGGTATTTTCAAAGCTCCACAAAATTAATTATAAAGATTTTGTCATGCTGCTCAAATAAAAGCAATTGACTAGAAGAAAGAATCAAAGGCCTTGGAGAAAAATGTTACAATCTAAGTGTCAATGTGTTAAATGTTTTTAATACTAGATAGATTTATTTGTGTAAATTAGATGAATCAGAACAGGACTTATAGCTTTTTGATGGTAGTGAGGTGGTGAGGTTATCTTCAATCAATTGAAGATAGTGGGAAATGAACCCTGAACTATAGTGGGTATGAGAACTTTAAGTGTGATTACTGTATCCCATAATGTAATGCCTCTGGTCTCTCCTTCTCACCTTCACCCACTTGCTGCCATAAGGCAGGACAATATGCAGGAAAATGAATTAGAGAGCAAAATTCAGGTATGATGAACACTCTACAATTTAAGACAGTCATTGGACTGTGATAAATGTCCCCATCTTCTCCCATTTCTCATTGCCATAGTTTATATTATCTGTCAATAATTCATGTGATATGTGGGAGAAATAATAGCAATTCCATTGTAAAATTGCATTTCATTCTTTATCTATAACAGGAATTCAACATAATTCTGTCCAGATTTATGTCACTTAGGGTGTCCCACCATGACTGAATTCAATGGGGATTCATACAAAACTAGTAAAGTTCCTAGTTTTTCAAGGGCTGAAAAAGCTCTCAGTTTGATACAACAAAGCTTTCAAGCTGTGTCACACAAGTGGAGACACTATAACTGCAAATTTTGAGTAAAGCCACAGCTGCTGGAACTCTTGTCATGCCATTCCCTTCAGTCCCACTCCATTTTCTTGAGCAGGTTGTACAAAAACAGGGGAAAGGGGGCAGCTCTATAACACTATTCCTTGGACTACTGTATTGATTGGAAACCTATGTGCTGGTTACATAAGCCATCTAATGACTGAAGACTTCAAGCTCAGGGGCACATTAAAATTAATCAATTAATATTTTAATAACAAAAAATAAATCTGATGTGTATACTTCTAGGTTTTCCATGCCATGTATGTTGTATGTGAAGTTTCATAGTCTAGGAGATATGATTCTCATAGGCAGACACATTCATTCCTCTTTTATTAATTCATACAGGCTGTGGATGCAGACAGGATCCTTGGACAAGTGAGAACCATTACAAGTTCACTAGGTTTTTGCTGTTCTTGGCTTATTAAAAAAGGCCAGACGAGGGTGGACTGAATGGCTGAAGGAAGTCTTCAATGCCTCCTTGTAACAATCCTAAAGGAGACATTTGTAAGACCTCTATTGAAAAAGTCTTTCCTCAATCCCTCCATTATAGATAATTATTAGCCAGGACCCAACATTCCATTTTTGGTCAAGGTAATAAAACCTTGAAAAGAACCCCTCCTGACCTCAGGGATTTCTTGATGAAACAAATTATCTAGAGCTGGTCAGTGAGAGTGTGTCCATATTGGTTCTGATTGATTCCTCAGTAGCTTTAGTTACCATTGATCATGATATCCTTCTGGGCCACTTTGCATGAATGGGACTTGGAAGCCCATTGGCCACTGGGCTGTGGGGCATCTCAGAACTCTGTTCTGTTCCAATGCTATTCAACATCTGCATGAAACAAGTGGAAGAGGTTGCCTGAAGGTTTTGGGTTCAGTGCCACCAGTATGCTGATAAAACACAATTCTATTTTGCCTTTCCACATAACTCTAAGGAAGCTGCTTCAGTTCTAAGTATTAGTAATGGTTTGGATGGAAGCAAACAAATTCAAGCACAATTGAGACAAGACAGAAGTGTCCCTGGTCAATCGAAAGCCAGAGCAGAGAACAGGGACTGAGCATGTGCTAAATGGTGTTATACTGAAGATGCGGGTTTGTAGTTAGAATCATAGAATCATAGAAATGTAGAGTTGGAAGAGACCCCAGGGGCCATCCAGTCCAACCCCCTGCCATGCAGGAACACCCTCAAAGCACTCCCGACAGATGGCCATCAAGCCTCTGCTTAAAAACCTCCAAGGAAGAAGCCTCCACTACACTCCGAGGCAGCATATTCCACTGCCGGACAGCCCTGACCATCAGGAGGTTCTTCCTGAGGTTCAGGTGGAATCTCCTTTCCTGCAGCTTGAATCCATTGCTCCTTGTCCTGGTCTCTGGAGCAGCAGAAAACAAGCCCTCTCCTTCCTCTACATGGTGTCCCTAGTTTAGGTGTATTTCTAGACCCTCGGACCTGGAAGCCCAGATTTCCCCAATGGTCAGAAGTGCTTTTGCACACATAAAGCCAGTGTTCAAACTGTGGCCCTTCCTAGTGATGTCTGATCTGGCTGCAGTGATACATGCCTAAGATACATGCCACTGGGATTACCCTAACACATTCTACATGGGGCTGTTTTTGAAGATTATTCAGAAACTTCTTTAGGTACAAAGAGCTGCAGACAGAGTATTAATTGGAGCTGGTTGCAGGGATCATGCAACTTCCTTTCCCCAACAACTTCACTGGTTGCCAATTTGTTTGCAGGAACAATTCAGCTATTCAACAGACTGCATCTCCCTGTATGAGCCTTCCTTCCTTAGAAGAGGCCTTTTATTCAGTCTCTCCAACTTCATAGGCACAGTTGTTGAATAGAGAAGATGGCTTTCATCTTCCTTAGGAAGTCTAGAATGGCTCCTGCTTTCTGTTCTTGCATTGGCAGCAAAGGCAATGACGATGACAACTACTGCTACATCTCCTCCTCCTCCTCCTCCTCCTCCTCATTATATTATCAATAGGCTTGCTTTAAACTTATTGTTTTTAACTTCTTTTTATCATTTTTCAAGTGTGAGTTTCAAATTGTTTTAATATTGTTTTAATATTATTAGTAGTGTAATGTAGCATTATTCATAGTGTAGTTCTATTGCAATATTGATGTTTTTAACCACATTGTAATCATTTTAATTTGTAGGCTGCCTTGAGTCCCAATCTTGGGAGAAAAAGTGGAGTGTAAATCAGGTTAACAGCAGCAGTAACAACAAAGACTCTACTGGCATTTTAGAGATGCATATGTTTTGTATTTCACAAGCTTCCATACATTGTAGATGCATCAGCCGCATGAACTGTTATCTGAGGTAGCAGATATTTATATACATTCTTAGGTAGAAATATTTTCTGGTTTTCATGTTCTGAATTGCTTTGGGATTTCTTGAAATGAAAAACAGTATAAAAATGCCTGATAATGATGAAAATATTTTACATGTCCTATCTAGGTCAGAAAGGATAAAGGAAGTCTTCCAGCATCCATGTAAAAGACTCAGCAATGGGGAAATAGATCCAAACATGGCATCTGTTATTTGTCATGGTTCCAGACACATATCTGGAGTGATTTTGTTTCATGATGAATATTTGAATGGGTGGTTGCAAGATAAACACAAAAAAGCCTCTTTTCCAAGCATCTCTGTTGAATTCCTGGCTCTGCCCATTCTGCCTTGCCTTGCTGAATATTCTAGACAAAACATTGTACAGTAGCATTATTTTTTAATGTATCTATTTATCATGGTAACTGAGCAAAAGTAGAAACCAGGGGATCTAACTGAAAGAACTAATGAGGCTGTGTGACACTAGTAAAAGCAGCAAGCATGGGGTTCCCAGAGTAGTGGAATTGTGTTCATGTTGTTTAATATGTCTCTAGACAACATTTATAGTTTTGGATTAAATCCTAAAAAGTTGCATGTGGTGTTTGGATAGTAATTTTATCACTTGTTACTATTGTTGTAATTACACTGAATTCAGTTATGTACTCTCAAGGGTAAACTGAAATATGAAGCTTTGCGCATGTACTGTGTTCTCTGTGGAATCCCATGTTTAGACTGAAAACTGGTAAAACACACGTGGAAGTCCATATGTGCATAGTATACAGGATGCGGGTTAAAGAGCATATTTTCTTCTGGGTAAATGCAAAAGCAAGCTACAGATATATATTCCTTGTTGGAAGAAAAAGGACATATATGATTGATTTAAAACAATCATAGTGGTTGGTTGAGAAAAAGCTTCCCCACTCACAGCCTCAGTTGGTTGCTAAATATGCCAGATTTGCAATTCCAAAGCATTGTATGAAAAATCCAGGCAACAAGAATGTAAATTCAGTACAAGCATGGAGAATTTTTGACCCCACCCCACATCAGACAGAAGATCTCTGCATGCATAGTGAACTATTTTTGAAACAGAAGAGAATTTGTTATAATGCTAGCTCACTTAGGAATAACCTCTACTGAACTCAGTTTGATTTCCTTCACAGCAAACATGCTTTGAATTGGACTGTTTAGGATATTGTAACACATCATGGATGATGCCTCAATTTGAAAACAACAGCAAAAGGCATTCAAATATGTAATCCTATATATATGATCTTTGTAGCTGTCCATGATCTCAGGAACAATTGTTAATAGATAACACTAACAATTTAAAAAATCTTTAATATTCCTCTTTTATTTTACTTTTCATACATCACCCACATAAACTGATACTTAGATTATTATTTCCATCTTGAGATAATTACCTTAAAACTAATTTGATCTTGTGGTTATAAGCATCCATTTGACTCACTGATTAATCTCACTGGAGCCTTTTCCTGGAATTGTCATTTATTTACTCAGATTCTCCCAAACAAATTAATCCATATGTTGCAGTAATTTCTGGAATGTTTCTGTGGAGATATAGTCTTGCAATTAAAATACAGCCAAAAAGTTTACTTTGAATATCACATATAAGAAGTTCCTTATTGGCTCCAGCTAGCAGAGGAAGGAAGCTGGGTCTGGAGGGCCAGTGCAGTTCCAGGCTGCTACCACTGAGTGGTGGTCAAGAAAGACCTAGTTCAGTCAAATTATGCTTGAGCAGAAATTGAGAGGGAGAAAAAAGCTGATTTTCACTTATTTCTGAGAACTGTGTCAAAATTCATATGATGCTTGTGTCCTGTAGTAAGTTTAAATCAGTAAATCATTAACATTTTACTGGTTTGCACTTGCCCAGTTTTGTGCCAATAAACTGCTACATTTTTGCACATCATGCTCTCCATGGAAAGGGTTTTATCACCCACTGTGAAGCTTGATGAATGGTGAGTCTTCATCCCAGTCAAGGTATGGCTGGAGATCATCCTGTTAATTGCACAGTGATCTCTATCTCTTCCCCAATCCTTGCTTCACCTCTATACCCTATCACTATGACAGTTGAATCCTCTATGGAAAAAGAGGAGATGTAGCATGGCAGTGCAAGTGTTGTGACAATTTTAAAATGAGGGACAGAGCTAGATGAAGTTATGAGCCCACTCTGTTCCACTATTGGCTTCTTTCCATTTTTGTAATTGAAGTTAGTGAGTGCAGGAAGGCAGATCATTTAGGAGTACAGCACTGCAGGCTTCTCCACAGGGTAGGAAAGAAAAGTGTTGTTAGGTCCAACTAGGTTAAGGGAACAGTAGGTATGGTAAATTTCCAAAGTGGCAACACAAGGGCACCTTCATGAGATCTGAAGGGCCTTGGGGACTAGTGGCCAATTTGCAGCCTGTTGGTCCTTTTGACCTATGGCTGTCACAGGAACTGGCTGTTTGTTGCCTTTCACAGAGTGTTGGGCTAGCAGGAGGCCATTCACAGTCAACAGTGCTTATCTGTTCAAAGTGGAATAGAAACATAGTCAAGAATCTGTCCAAAGGTCCCAGAATGCAGCAGGCAATATGGTCAGGCAGTCCACAGTCAGAAAATCGAGGGAGGCAACGAGCAGGGAATCTACAGTACAAAAGGCTAAGGCTGGCAAACACGTGACTTGTTGCTGGCTTCAAGCCACTGCCCTCTGCTTGTGGTGTGTGTATGTCTGCTTGTCCTCCTTCAAGGCTGCTGTTCACCTGGGGAAGCTGAGTCCTGGCCCATGAGAATGACTGGGAGCAAAGCATGGACCACTTACCTGTATACCAAGGGAGAACTGTTGGAGGTGTAGCAGCATCACTGTGAGGTTCAAGTAGTCCTAGTGGACCAGGAGGGTATATGGATGGCCAGGTAGGCAGTCTGGCCTGACACCAGAAACAGTGACATTGCCTACTGGGATTACAGAGATGCAGGGTGCTTAGGCCTTCCTCTGATGTCAAATCCCCAAGCTCTGAAAAAAAGTCAACAATCTCTTTCTTTCCCTAGAAGACCTAATAATATAATCAGGATTATAGTAGGCACTCATGCTAGTATAAGCATGATTGTCCAATCTGTGGGGAGCCCAATGCATACTCAACATAAACAGCATCTCAAGGAAGGGGCTTGTCCCACTATCAGCAGACTAAGTGGAATGGTAAAGGATTCCAGTCCAATTAGGCTGACATAGAAAACTCCTCTGTCTTTTTCTGGTGCAACAGTCAGGGCACATTTCAGGTTGCCAACAGTTTAATTTCTTGGTCTCTAGTGTGCTCCACTGCATCTTTTGTAAATAGAAAGGAGGAGAGAAATATAAAGAGAGAAAAAGGTGAGGGAGAAGAAAGTCCTAATTATGGATCTTCCACATCATATATATTAGCCCTGTAGACTATGTAAATATTCATTTTCTAAGTATTAGCTGATGCTACTGTTCTACTACTTTGTCCTCCTTGGATTAGTTACCATTCAAAGTGGAAAAAAATGTTCCAAAAAAATTCCAAAAAATTATCCAAAATGAAACCCTGATAAAAAGAAACCAGGATCAACAAGAATCTTTGCAGTTTGGGATTTATTCTGTGCAAAATTTTCACAGTGGTTGTTTTATACAGAAAACAACATTTTTTTCTACAGAATTCACAAAAACTATTTTCTGCACAAAAAATGCTGTTGATGATCAATCATGAAATAACAAGACCAGAGACAGAAAACTGAGTTAAATAAGGGCCACTTTATTTGACTTAACCTATTTAAGTGGTATTGGCCTGGAAATGGAATAAGAAGGGGGAGCAACCCGATACAGATACAGCTGAGGCCCCATGGCAACCTCCTCCACCTTATCTTGGGTGAAAAACCTAAGTCCCAAGGAACAATCTAGATACTATGGGTTGTTTTGCGATCCAGTTTAATTGGAAGGTAACCCAAGGACTGCCACCCAAGTTGCAGAACTCTATAAGTAAAAGCCTGAATCCCATGGTAAACCTCTAGGGTAGTGTCCTTCCCCACCCTTTCAGATCAAGGGCCCTGAAAGGGGACTCCACAGCCCTACCCTATACCAAAAGGGTGCTGAAAAGGTGATAACCAAAATCTTAAATTCTCCCTCTGCTACTTGCCAAAAGGAAGCCTGTTCAAAGACACTATGAAAATCAATTGTCCAGGTACCACAGAAGCTATATGGGATGGGGGGGAAAAGAACAGGTAAAATTGTCGGGAGGAGAGGTCTTATTTGTCCCAGAAGTAACTAGACAAGTCTCACACTGCACTGAGGGTGGGAGGATGGGTTGTCCTGAGAAGATCAAAGAGGACACATGAAGGGGAGATCAGGTGTAAATAGCATCCAGCCCCACCCCATTAAATACTGTGATCCGGAGCAAGGTTGTAATCACCAGCCTTCTGGTCTCTTTCACAGAGTACCTCAAATGGTTACACACCCCAGCAGTGATGTTTGTCACACAGGTCCAGATAAGCATTCTCTGTGCAAAACAACCATAGTGCAAATTGTACATGGAATAAGGTCCAAAGTGTGAACAGGCTTTGAAAATTGCAGTTTTCAGGAAAAAGGTTCTAAAATTATTCATTTTTAACATTATTACTATTTTAGTAGGAGCATCAGTAGTTGTATTTATATTTATGTATATCCCACTTTTTTTTCCACTTTGGGATTCAAGGCAAATTACAAAATATTTTTTTAAAATCATAGTTAAAATTCACAAAAGATTATTAAACTATTAAAAAAATAATATCAGTTAAAAACATAAACATTTTTTAAAAAATCACAGTAAAATAGTGGATAGGAAGTTCAGCACATTGTTAAGGTGGAATGAGCAGTGAACATTCTGTCCTCAAAGATCTGTTGAAACAGAAAGGTCTCCTGAATGAGAGTACAGAGAATGCTAGTGTAATATCTCTGAGAAAGGAATTTTATTAGTCAGATTTAATTACAAGATGATATCACTGAATATGGGGCAGCAGGAGGGTTGATAGTAGAGGACAAGTGTTGGCAATGTAAACAAAAAAGGCAACTTCTTACAGTAAGTGTTGAATGAAAATGGTAGAAGCAAGGTGGCATTTAGCAGCACTGTCAAAAATAAAAGGAAAAAAAATCTGTGAACACTTTAAACTTCCCTGGATGTAATTTATATTAGAGAAGAGCAGAAATATCCTTTTGTACATATGCTGAAGCATAATGAGTCCCTCTCTCACAATATTTAAAATACACACTGTTACTTAAGATAGAACCCATCACAATTCCCATCTCATCTCATTTTGTTGGCTCCATTTCCTCTTGAATGTTTCATATTGATCAGATCTGTCTCTTATTCTGGGATGCCTGCCAAACACCACACACCAGCTATTATGTGATTAGATATATTGTGTCTATAATATGAGAAAATATCTTTTCTGCCACCATTATACCCCAGCATCCAAGTTTTAAGGCTGTTTTACATTTCCTAGCCTGGGGCTGAATCACCCTGTCTTACGGCAAACCACAGGGCAGGTAGCCAAAGGAGGCAGCAAATGATGGTATTCATGTTGCTGAGTTTGCTCGGATGCCTTGAGGGACAGGGAAAGAAAGAGTGTGGAGGGGGGAAAGAGAAGAAGCCTTTACAGATCTAGAATTTCAGGAGGCATGCAGTCTGAAAAACAACTGCTTCTTGATGTTGAACTCATGCTGCTGTGCAGCTATTAGTTCACCTTCCTTTTTAATTGGGATCCAGTGTGCGTCCATAAACAGGGTTGGGAAGTATGTTGATTTATATTTTAATTTAGATCTGAAATTCTGTTTGCCAAAGCAAAAAGATGGTAAGAACATTATCAGGAAAAGATTGTACTCTCTAATCTGTTAGTTTAACATGCCACATTGGCTTTTTCTGTTTCTGTTATCAGCCTTCTCCAACCCAATGGCCTCCATGTACAACACACACTGCCCTAGTTGCAGTGTTGTAATTTGTGTCATTTCATGGTTGATATAAAACTACTTTAATTTGATCTGCATGAAGCTTTTGTTAGGGAAAGCTAATGCAGTGACCAAGTTAATGACTGGGGTGTCTTACCACACGTATTATGCTTGTACTAAATGATCTGTACTGACTGTGAATGGTGGAAGGTGGATTTGGAGCTCAGAACCCTTTACTTGTAGTTCAGAATGAAGCATTCCCTTCCCCAACTGGATTCTTTCTATGGAAATCCCATCAGCTCAGCAGAACTTACCCAACTGGCAGATTAATATGTTCAAGACTTGCCTAGAACAGCCAATGGGAAATGCTTTCAAGGAGTGTCTAATGTAAAAAAAAGAAATTGGCTCCATTCCATTATGCCTAGAAAGAAGTCATTAATATCCTTGCCAATGTACTGAATCACTTTGCTGCCCATATGTTCAGGTATTTTAAGACTTGGATAGCTTTATTTTAATTAAAAACTGACATGCAGCTGCTGGTTGCCTACTATATTTAGGACTGCATTTCCCAAATTTAATAAAATACTGCCTATCTCTTTCTCTGAATTAGTTCCCACTACTTTTTTTCCCCCATCTAAGGATCATTTCCATGAAGACTGCTATCTTGGGATCCCCACAAAAATGTTTTGTTACCTACAGGAAGGTTCTTTTCTTCTAATTTCATTCTCAAAGGAAAGGGAAGAAAAAGTAATTTGAGCAATTTTCTTCCCTCTATAAGAAAGTCTTTAAACACCTGTGCATGAATTTCACACAGAATAAATCCCAAACTGTTAATAGTTTTCAAAACCTGCACAGATATAAAATATAAGATATCTCATCCTCACTGAAAACAAGTGTCTCAATGTATTGAAACATGTTGGAAGAGTTTTCACTTCTACATCCAAGACTGCCTGGAGTTGGAAGGCAAGTGTCCTCTCAATCACCTTGCCCAAAAAAGTGAGATTTGATACTGGTCTATAGTCATTAAAGTCCACAGGATCCAGGGAATGTTTTTTAATGTAGTAGTCATACCACTGTTTTTCAAACAAGATGGAAAACTTAACATATTAACAGATGTGTTAATAATATATTGTAAATGAGATCTAATTGCCTCTCCTCCCTGGACAACCAGCCAAGAAGGACAGAGATCATGAAGACAATTTGTCTCCCTTACTTGCCCTAGCAGGTTGTCCACTTTAGCGGTGTTCACTAGTTGAAACTGATCCAGTGTGATCATACTTACAGAGTCATTGGACACTCCATTGGCAATTTCTGCTATAATGATGGCATCTAAGTTGGCTCTTATCTGGGAGATTTTATTTGTGAAATTATTGTTAAAAGCATCACAGCATCACAAGCTGCTGAAGGCTTTAGAATTGGATTCAGGGGAGTGGGTACCTGAATCACGTCCCTCCCCAGCCTGAATAGTTCAGCTAGATGTGAATTCACAGATATGATATATGCAGAGAAGAAAGTTTTCTTTGTTGTACATAATGCCATCTTATAAGAACAAATATTTTATTTATATTATTGTAAGACATAATTCAAGTTTTCCACCACCTGCACTTCAGTCTTCATCCTTCCTGTTTCAGCTCCCTGAGGTGCTCTGTATACCAATTAGAAATGGTTTGGAGAGGATGTCTGAGAGTGGTCATGTCAACAGCCCTAATCAAGTCTTGATTCCATTTACTGATCAGGTCTTCAATAGGATCATTAGTTGTACCATCCACCAGCCAGGCTTTCCAGAATCCCAAAGGATCCATTTGCCTTTGAGGACAGACCATCTTAATAGGTCCATCACCCCTGCAGGGACAGAGAGTAGCTGTGATACTAACTCTGACCACAAAATGATCTATCCATGACAACTTGGAAGTGTTAGCCACCTATGCTCACAGATCTGTACGCTCTGAGCTGAAAATTGCATCAGGAACGTAGTCGGCTGAATGTATGGGCTCTGAAACCATTTAGGATAGTCCCATGTTTGTCATGGATGTCCTGAATTCCCACGGTTCACATGGCAGACTGGTCTCAAATGGGATGCTGAAATCACCCAAGATCAAAGTCTAGGGGATTCAAACACCAACTCTGAGACCATTTCCATGAGCTCAGCCAGAGAGTTTGATAGGCAGTTTGATAGGCAGTGGAGTACACAGTACACTAACAGAATCCTCAGTTTATCCCTGGTATTGAAACTCTGGTATACCCACTGAATTTGATTCAGCCCCTTAATAGGTAATCTGGTCAGGTTAAGATAGTCTTTGTAGACTACTGCTGCTCTGCACCCATGCCTACTTTCCCTCACCTGCTTACTAACATAGTACCCTGTTGGGAGAGCCTGAGCCCATGTTGGGCTGCAATCATCTCCCAGGTCAGCCTTCTCATCTATAAAGAGCCCATAGGCTGTATGAACGTTATGACTTTGCATGACACAGGAGCAAAGTGAGGTTTTGTGAGTGGTTTGGTTCATTCTCCAGGTTCCCGATGTTACCCTGACTTCTGGGGGTCCCGTGGGGGACAGCTTGATTCGCTCCAAGTTATAAAGGTTGGGGAAATTAGCAGAGCACTGGCATTAGCAAAACGAGGGGCAGGGTAACCCAGCAGGATCTTTTACCCAACTTTATGAGGTCAGGCCAAGCAAAAGCCAGACAATGATTAAAAGGAAAGCTAAAAATGTGTTTTTATTGTGGGGAATTCACTCATGCATATACACACAATGCACACAATCAAGCATTCACACAAGAGCTAACTGAAAAAGAAAGGGAGACAAATTATAGAGAGGCTGAGGGGTTTGGGAGGATTTATAATTACCAGTCCAGAAGAATAACAAAGAGCAGAAATGTGTTTTGGTTTAGGTATGACCTAAGGACAGTTCTTATTCAGAAGCCAGAGAGACAGAATGATGGGTAGATCTTCAAGAGACAGCACTGGGCGCACTGGGCATCCTGAAACCAGGGGTGTTTGTACCCTGAAAATAGCCTGTGGCAGTGAAGTTTCCAGATGCAAGACAAAGGGAACCTGTTGTGGACAATGGGTCTGGAATGAACTGATTGGTTTCAATGTCTTGGTTGAGAAGGATTGAGAGGAGTTGAGAGGGGCTATCTGCAGTAGAATATGCACATAGTAGGGGTGCTGGGCACCTTATTGTTTCTGATGTTGGCAGTTGATAGGATTAGCTCAGAGCCATTAAGTCAGGCTTTCTTGGCTAATTTCAGAGAATTTTTGACCTGGCCATGCTGAGGTCACCTCTGACCTACTTCCATCCTGTGTCCCTTTCTTCCACATGGCCTTGCCAGCCATAAGTATAATTTATATTTTATGCCAACACATCTGCCAATTAATATATTTTGCCAATTAGACCATATCAGAATGTGGGGGTGTATTAAGGTATTAAGCATCTCTCTCTCCTTCTTCTGTAAGGACACATTACCCTGCCATTGCCATATCTCCCTCTGCCCCAGACAAGTTGTATTTGCTGCCCCATTTTCTTTACACATTATGCGCATATCAACAATAACCAAATAATAAATACAGATGACATAATTAACTACAACAATTAACAACACATTGATTCAAGTCTATAATCACTAAACAATTTGTACACAAAGGCTAGTGCAGCACAACCTTTCTCACACTAAGGTGAAGCCTTATAGCCAACTAGATGATACCAAGTTGTGGGTACCACCACTTCATGGTCTTATGGCTGTCTTGGTTTATCAGTATTATATTAAATAATATCTACACATAAATACCCAGTCATATAAAATCCTCCTATAATGTACGAATGGGATTCAAACATACAACAGTACAACACACAATATAACACATCACAAGATACAATTAAAAAACTTCTCTTGCTTCAGTTCAGCCACTCCTGCCCCTTGAATTTGCAGTTCCAGTCTAAACACCTCAGTCTCTCCTCTCATTTTGCTGCCAGCTTGCCTTCAGTCAGCATGCAATGTGTGGCTACAATAAGACACTATCCAGATACCAAATAGGCACCAAACCAGCCATACCATTTGGTACCACCTTTCACCATTGTTCAAGGCCACTGCCTTGGACTTCTGCTAGTAATAAAGCCAGCTGGCCACACCTCTGCAAGTTGGTACTTGCTATGAATAAGGTGACTAGTCTCACAGATAAAGCTGGTCTTACCAGCTAACCAAATCTAAAAATTCTTTGGATTTTACCCTCGATAATGAAGCTAAGATTAAGATTTTTGGATTTCTGAAACCTTGTTTGGATTATTCCTTTTTTTTTTTTTGACAACATTAAAATACTAATGCACGTAGTGTGAAAACTGTTATCTTTGTAAATTTGATAAGAAGAGATTCTTGGGGATATGATCTTAATCAAAACTCACAAAACCTGATGATCCACAATAGTTTATATTACTGCAAGCTCTGTTATTGACAATGAGAATCACTGATGAGTTATTTGTCTTGTTTAAAGTTTGAGATAAAGGGAGGAACGAACATTTTGGTGACTTTTGCATAGCCTGGATTCATACTAAGACTTTGATCTAAAATCTTGGATACAAAAATATAAAGGAAACATACAAAGCAATCATTGTCTAGTAGCATACCCACTACTGAGTTAATTCCTTTGTCTTTCAAAATGTTAAAAAAATGTTTATAGGCTGATGCCTTTGGTTTTCCCTTTTGGAAAGAAAGTGATCTCATGTGTTCTGATGCTGTGACTCCAAGATATAACCTTTCATTAATGGAGTAGGAAGTCTGTTATGAAATGGAGATAGAAATATGACCCACAGGCATTGTCCCTATTTACTTTCCAACCAAGTTGGCACATGAGGAAAATTTATCTTAGAATGGGGCAATTAAATCATCAAGTAAAACAAAAATAACATTTTAGCCCTGTAGCTATAGCTCTCTTGTGGCCTTTATATGAGATGTTGCAATTCTGGGAGGAGGGATTTACTTTCTACATGGATGGACCTCTTCTTCTTTATGGTTCTCACCACAAAGAATTACTAATAGGCTGCCATAGAAGGCTAATCCTTATCTTAACACCCTAGTCTGTCTACCTGCTAGAACAATTTTGGAACCATACTGCAAAGAACTTCTCTTTTTAGGCCTGCTTAAAGAAATGAAGTATAAAACCCAAAAAGATAAAGTTGCTTTTCCTTTTCTTCCACATAGCTCAAAAAACATACAGCTTAGCTAAATTTTGTTGCATAACTCAAGAATACAAGGAACACCTGAGTCACACGCACACCATCCCATGCTGTATGTGGAGATGATTTCATAAGAAACTACATATTAAAACCATGCTGACAAATGCCAGAATATAAATATCAAATATAAAATAATTTATTTACCTGGACAGGAGGCTGAGGGGAAGTAATAACCATCCAAGTAAATTCCAAACAAAACCAAGAAGTTACATTTTACCTGATTATCTGGAGTTTTTGTTTCTAAGCATACGCAGAGTTTCTTCCAAAAAAAGACAATTTGAGAGAGAACATCTTTAGTCTCTTGATTAGATGTTGTTAGGAAGATTCAAACTATGAGCAAAGTCACATATCAATAGGGATATGAAAACGCCAGTTTCCAGGAAGAGACAGCAATGCAATACTCTGTTTCTGAAGTCAGTGGTCTGCCCAGCAAATCAATAAATTACTTACTTACTGGGTCCACCTTATGAATAATTGGATGCTGGAGCTTTTAAAGACTAAGCATGCTTCAACTGGATAAACAATGGTGCACAATTATGTACATTCCCAAGAAGTACTGTGGAACGATGGCAAAATTAGGCATATTTTCCTGACAGGATACCGAATGACAGATATTCTGAGAAGGACTGCTACATCAAAATACATTGTTTGTCACAAGATACAAAGTTACACTCTATTTCACATTAATTGGATAACAGTTTAGTTATTCAAAAAGGTGGGAATGGGTAACAGTTGGAGGTGGTTAGTGGAAAATATGCCACTCAGAGTAGAATATTCATTTTAATAATTTGATGTTTTATGAAAAGATCAATGGATGGAAAGGCTGCCTCTCCAGCTTAATTGACACCCATATTCTTGTATCATTTTTCAGATCTGAAATTAGAAAATGGTAATTGAAAAGTATATGGCTTGTTGAATGTATCCATGATTAATTTTGCATGCTGCAGCACTAACCCTGAATTAAATTCTTTTCAAATTCCTGGCAACCACGAGATGGTAAAGAACAGAATGATTGGCACAGCCCATATTGTTCCAAATTCCAGATGGTTGTCATAGTGACAAAGTCATGGAATACCAGGGCATATGAAAGAGCCCTCAGATTTTCCTGGAAGACATTTCCTTTTTAATCTACTCTGTCCTTGGAGGAGAGGATATGCATACACATACACACCTCTCTATTATCCTACACTTTATATGCATTTGCCCTGTAACAACCTGTCCTTCTTCTTTGAGGTCATCTATACATTCACATTACCAACTCACTCTCCTTTTTCTGGCACATGAAGTTAGTTTATATAATACCATAGTGTCGGACAGGCAAAACTGGAGGGCAATAGACAGACCATCTATTAGAGTGGGAAGTGTGGGCAAAACACCAAAACACTCAATTCAGCAGGGGATAGATCTATGCAGATGTGGATCCATTTTGTATAAAGACCACAGAAAAGAACATTTTAATCTTGTAAAGGAGAGGATACACACACACACACCCTTCTGTTATCTTGCAACATATATTGATTTGCTCAGTAACAAACTGGTAATGAGTGGATTCATAGGTATTATTTTAATCTCTCACTTCCTTTCATTTGCTTTTCATCTTAAGGCTAGATGCAAGTAAGTGATGAAAACAGATGCCATCTTCTGTAGAAGCCTATGTCTCAGAAGAAAAAAAATGGTTTTGAGGAATCAGGCACTGCTGGATGGTTGGTGCCTCCAAGGATAAGAGCCAGACTGAGATACTTCACAAGCAATCTGAAGTGAGGGGAGGTATGGGAAGAGTAAGTAGCATGCCTGGTGGACATAGATCTGGGAAAAAGCAAAGGAGGCAAAAAGTGACATGCTGAATCTGTAAGCATAACCTTGGCTATGTGCTTGTTTGCAGGAAGAAGAAATTCACATGTTCTATCATAAAAATGATGGCCTATGTAAGGCAGTCAGACTGACTTCAGCAGTGAGGCATATGATAAAGGAGAATATTTGTGCACATTTCAATAACAAATGCAGTGGAGGATTAATAGGAACCAGCATGGACTCCAGAGTTCCAGCATGCCAAAGTTCCGCATTGTGGAAGAGAGCACCAAATGCACAAGTACTGAACAAATAGATAATGCCTGGCTCAGTAGTAATATGTGCAAGAAGGATCACAAGATTGTAAGTGGTTATGTGTTGTTTCTGCAATTTTTAGACTGCATTAATAGAATTGTAGATTCCAAATTATGAGAAGTACTAATTCTATTTTCTTCTACACTAAACATGCCTTATCTGGAGTACTGTCTCCAGTTCTGGGTGCTACCCTATGAATATAGACAAACTGGAATAGATTCAGAGGAACAGAGCAAAGATGAAGAGTTATATGAGAATTGAATCCTGCAAGGAATGATCAAAAGAAATGGGTATATTTAGCTTGAGAAAAAGAAAAAGAGAAAACTGAGGAGGGACAAAACTGTTCAAATACCTAAAAAGCTGTGAGAGATAAAAGAGCAATAGTTTGTTTCCTGCTGCTCAGAGGACACGCCTATATTTTATGTTCTTAAGTAAAATGATGGTAAATTTCACTTGGAACTTGGAGACAGGAAAACTGATGTGACAACAGAACAGACTACCCTGAGATGGTGAACTCTTCCTCTCTGGAGGTCTTTATGCAAAGGTCGGATATCTATCTGGTGAATATGATCAAGCTCTTTATCATCTGCATCAAACACTAATTTGGATTAGGAGTTCTACAAAGCCCCATCTAAATGTGTTGTTTTAAGTTTACGTAGCAGCCAAGTAGGACAGTGACCACTCAATGGAAAATACTCATATAGACTATTTATTTATTTTGTCTCACTTTTCTCATAATATGGGACTCAAAATAGCTTAAATTAAAACAAAATACAGCTAAAACCTATCTGATACAAATGTTTTAATTATATATGTTTTAATGTTTTAATTTTATTATATAAACATTTCTCTTAAAACAGTAAGTTGTTGTTGTTGTTGTTGTTGTTGTTGTTGTTGTTGTTGCGTGCCTTCAGGTTGTTTCTGACCTATAGCAATCCTATAATGGGGTTTTCTGGCGCTGTGTGTGTGTAACACACCCAAGGTCACCCAGTAAGTTTCTATCATCAAGCTGGGAAAAACCCTGGTTTCCAGGGTCATAGTCTAATGATCAAATTACTACACCATGGTGGCTTTCTAAAACAGTAAATTACAATGTTTAAAAACACATTAAAACATAGGAAGCAGGATAAATGCAAATCCACCTTAACAGACCCTTCTGCTACAATAAAATAAGAGTCAAGAGCCTGGCTAAAGACAAAGTTCTATACCTGCCAGAGAACCATCCAAGCCTCCCATGGGGAGAGCTCCACATCCTGGGAGCAGCAACTGACAAGGCTCTCTCTCTTGTGTTCACACCAAATCCACCTGTGATGGTGGCAAAGTGGAAAGAAAGTTCTCTTACAGAGTTCCTATAAGTAAAACAGGCTCATAGAGGCCAAGGATATAAGGTATTTCAGCTAATTTGAACTCAAGCCATGTAGGGCTTTAAAGGTCATAGCCAGCACTTTGAACTTTGCTTAGAAACATGCTAGTAGTTATACATTCCCTGTAACCAGTGCCAGTCTGTAAAATGTTATTATAGCTAGTAAAACTCATTTGGGACAAAGACTTGGCCTCGTTGACTTTAAAGACAAAGTGGTGATCTGGAGAATATTTCCAATTTATGGCCAAACGCGTCAAAGAGTTTCCAGACCACTAACTGTGCTCTATGAGTTCCACAAATGGCAAGAGACACTGTTTCTAGTCCTCTCATATTTTGGTCAGTGTTGTTTTTGACTTTTGGAGACCTTCACTAGTAGTTGTTCAAGACCTGAGTACATAAGAACTACTAGTCTCCCAACATGCTTATCTGTACACTGCGATGGGAAATAAAGGTCTTTCTTCAGGTATCTAAACAATCTGAGGTGCAAAGGTGGTTAAAGGGAATAGCCTTCTCTATGGTAACTGTACAAGGCAAGTTTGCCAGATCTGTAGCTTGATATAATTTTACCATTAGGAAAAGAACTTAAAAAATTATTTTCTAGCCTTTTTTTTTGAAATTGGAAATATTTTGGATACTGTGGGACTAAAAGGTCTCTCTCTTCTCCAAATCAAGAGAACTGACCTGTAACTCCACACCTTTGACAACAAAGCCACAATTTCAGGAGGCAGGAGGCTGTGCATCTTTCAAGAGAGGAAGAATAAAGGGATCCAAGATCTCTCCACAACTACAAAGGGTAATTCAATCTTTCTTACAGATTCTGGTATATCATAGGATTATTATGACAATACATTTGTTTAAATTTGTTTTGCCATGATTTTACACCTTTTCTAGACTGCCCTGGAAAGCTGTTAAATGTTGGGATATAAATCCCTCACACATATACACAGTCGCATCCATGAAAAATATATTCCATATTCCATAGATACCTTTTGTGTTTTCCACAAAAGATGTGTGGAGATACACAAACACAAAATTCTAGATGATGAAGAAGAAAAATGAATCAATATTCAGGAGAAAGAGAGAGCTTCAGGATTAATGAAGTTGTGAACTCCTGCAACCATTTAATAATTTGTACGGCAAACTGCGCACAATCATTTAAACTGTCAGATCATTGCAGGATGAAAAAAAAAAAAAAAGCCTGTTTGAAGCTTTGTTACTGTCTTTTCTTTGTCTAGTCACTTTTTATAAGGTTGTGGGATTCCATCCCCTACTCCATTCAGCAATGGATATAGCATAATATATGATGCCCAGCAATTCTGCTCTGTCTAAAATTCGGCTACCTAAGGCAATGAACCACTTCAAATATGTAGGAAATTTGTAACATTGGCAGGATAGGAAAGACAATAAAGTGGTCTCGCCACTTAAGAAATCTCTCTACCTACAGGTTGGCAGGTATTTCTCTCCAACATGCTAGTAAAATTGGGCATTTAATAAAGCACTAATTAAAGCAAATACTGTAAAAGCATTAACCTCCATAAGGTGTTTAAATTGAATTCCTAGGTACTTTGGCTCTATTCCAGTTTTAAATAAGTTCCGATCTAACTGTATCACATCACCCATTCAAAAAGGTCTGATTTTAGTTTATGGAATATTCCCGTTAATAATGATACCTTAGACATCCATTAAGTCTGGGACATTAATTTTATGGAAAACTTCCAATACAACTCCATTAGATTTTTTTATAGTTAAATTAGCAATATAGGCTTTTAACAAATGTCATAAATAGCTATATTTAATGGGAAGATTACCCAAATTAAAACCAGACCAAAATAGAAAATACAGCTCCCTCTGTTTAAGTCATGACCTTCATAATCCATTTAAAAGTTACAAGCTAAATGAAAGTATGAGTGATTCAAGGACCTTGTTGTTTAATTGTCAGCTGATCACAGAAAATCTGGAGAAGTCTATAAGTAACTGAGTTTTACCTTTTGTTCTATCTCACTTCAGAAATTAGGACCTACAAAACTACACACAGCTAAAAAGCTAGCCATAGATTGCCTTTAATATTGGTCCCAGCCTGGTATTTGTATTTTCAGTTGAGCAGCAAACCCGTAGATGGCTAGTAAAATTGTGAACTATTTCCACACATCTAGTTACTTCATTTATGTGGATGGATAAAATTAGTACTATTCTGTATGCACTGTCATTGTTATTTCTCAGATGTTTATTTTGCCCTCTTCTGACTTGTTCAGCTTGGCTAAGGTCCAGATTAATTATATTTTCCCATATGAGTCCACTTGTATTTTGAGATCTTCTGGGGAGGTCCTTCTGATTGCCCCACCATTCCCACAGGTATATCTGATAGAAACACAGGAAAGGGCTTTCTCAATGGCTGATTCCAGATCCTAGATATCCATTCCTGGTCAGGCTAGAATGATACCCATCTTGCTATTCTTCCATAGGCAGGTAGGCAGGTGAACACCTCTTTCTTTTTGTTGTTTGTTTATTTTGTTCAGTTCTGGAAGACCACTGAGGACAGACTTCTTGGGGGAGAGGGCCTTACATAATACACTGTATTATGGATTTGTATTTTCATTTTAACGGTAATGTTTTAAGCTGGTTTTAATTTTCCTGCTGAATTTAATTAACCTCTTAACTTTTGGATGATGTGATATGAATTTTTACCTATATTTGCTTTTAACTTTGTAAGCTACTTTGAGTCTTGAACAGGAGAAAGAGGTGAGATCCCCACCATAATGGTACATAACCCTCCTCTTCCTATATATTTTATAAGACCTGTGAAGTGGGATGGATTGAGAGATGGTGACTGACCAAAGTTTTCCCCATGAGCTGCACAACTTAGTTGTGTTCTGAACCTGGGACTTTCTGATCTAGCTGGGCATCCACATCAGTACAACTTACAGTATTAACTCTCGGATGGGCCACCCTTCTGAATTGCACAGGTCTGACATAAAAGGGGAAAAGAACTCCCTTCATTTTGTAAACACAGTCCAAAGTTGATATGATGTGTTTTGTTTACAACACACTACCACACTGGCTGCTTCCTTCAGTATGGTAAAAGATGTTCACACACACTATTTATGTTATGGAGTGCTAGCAGGAAAACTGGCAGGGGGAAGGTAGTTTTTGTTCATATCACTGCAAACACTTCTTGGCTGTGTAGCATGTTTGAGAACTTCTGCATTATTGTTGGTTCATCATTTAAACACAGTCTATGAGCAGATTTCTAAAAGAAAACAAAAGTAAATATCTTCAGGATTATAGGTATACTCTTGTATTCAAAAGTTTGGTATTCAGAAATATTACCTAAATAGATAAGTGGTACTCCAAAGGTTTGAGTGGTTTGAGTGTGGGACTATGATCTTGGAGACCAGGGTTGAGTTCCCTGTTCAGCCATGGAAACCTACCAGGTGATCTTGGGTACATCACACACACTCAGCCCCAGAAAATTCCATGATAATTTGCCTAAAATTCCATGATAATTTGTCACTATAAGTCAGAAAGGACTTAAAGTCACACAAGAACAACAACACCTCTAAAAGTTAGCCATGTTTTTTTTTCTTTTTCCATTAGACTGTTGTACTCTTTTCTTTTCTTTGCCAGTAGAATGCACTAAAGCTAATATTCCTCTATAAAGTAGTAATAATGGCACCCATCACTGAAAATGTTTTAACAGGATTCATGAAATGTATCTCTGCTATGTTTTGCAAAGGGTTATTTGATATGTTTTCAGTATGTAGCTTCCTCCTTGGTGGATGTCTCCCCCCTTTTCCATCAAGTTTGGTAGGTGCTGGCATTATTTTACGTCTAGCTATTTTTTTCTTGCTAGGAAGAAAAGGGTTGCTTTTTTTTCCTTCTGTGAAACATTATAGGAAATCAGAAAGGGATGTGGTTCCTATTAATATAACTGAACGGCCTTTTAAAGTGATTACATCTGAAAAATCTTCCACATAAGATGTTTAATTCAACTTTAATTTCACTCTCACCACAAAGTTTAATACTCAGAAGAGGTTGATGCAATTTTTTCCATATACCAGCAATTTTTTCTGAAAGTTGTGTGTCTTTCTGGGGATACCCATAATTTAGTGGCAGGATGCATCACATCCACACACAAAGTTCCTGTAGCAAAAGGGAGAGCAAATGTAGTAGTCCTGGAGCCTGTATTCTGCTCCTTTGAGGGCCTCACGGACTGCCAAAAATGCCCAAATAATAAAGAAGTGTAAGTTAAATAGTACAGGGCAGCTCTATTAACTATTTAAAATGTGAATTCCTATTCTCGGAGGCTTCTGGGTTTTTTTTTATTATTATTAATTAACAACATAAAAATACATAACACTACAAAACACAATACAAAAAAAAAAAACCCATAAACTTACAAACCACTTATACCAAATGTTTTTAATTTTAATCTATTCTACAATTAGATAATAAGTGCTCCCCACCCCCGGGACCATTACAGATATGACCATATCCATTAATTTCAAATAGCTCCATTTCCCTTTCAGAATTGTAATGATTCTTCAGTTTGTTTATTTCCTTTCTCCTTTATTAACATATGATCAATAAATTCCCCTTAATACCTATAAAATTATCTGGAGGCTTCTACACGAGTCAATTCATTATCTTGGGGACCAAAATATCTAGGGGGGCTGAAGGGCCTGAGGGCCACATGCTGTAGCACAAGGATGGGAATCAGGTAGACCTCTGTATGGCATGGGACCACAGTCTCCACAGACCTAGACAGCACAGCAAATGGTGAGAAATTTCAGGTAATGTGGTCTAACATCATACCTCTTATAGCATATCTGGAATACTATCCAATTTGGAAACAATGTGCTAAAGTGGCGTTCTGGTTAAGCTGTTTCCACTTGGGGATGAGTCAGAGATAATAATCAGGAGGGATGAGGACATTTTTATTCAGTCTTTGTTTTAAAAAACTTTCCCAAGTTTCTAATTTATTCTTCATAAACAGGACACACAACATTTGAGGTTTCTTTTTTATGAATGTGGGAAAAACTAAAATAAACAATCCATTTATTCAAGAACAGGTGCATCTGTCTTAAAATTGTGATGGATAAAAGTAACTCAGGGGACACAACATCTTTTTGATCCTGCCAAAGCTTTTTCATGGGAAAAAGGATTTTATTCTTTTCATATACATAAAAAAAAAAATCTATTTGGGGAAACCCCCAAGAGCAGTTTTGTAGGCATACATATGATGCTGAATTAGGACTGGTACCTTTCCCTTTTATTTTCTTTCTTTATTTTTCTTTTCTTGCAAGCTCCTCATTTATAGCAGCTATATAGTACAATACGAATTGGCAATTTCCATTTCGGGGTATAGCTACATTGCTTGAATTTGTCTGGTGCTAATGAGTAGGAATTTCATTCATATACACATGTTACATATATATATATGAGAACTTGACAACATTTGTAAAGCTCTCCATGAGTGGAATGGAAAAAACATAAGATAATTTTAAAACTTCAAATGTGAAAGTAAGAGATCCATCTGTAATAAGCAAAAGCTGAGCTCCTGCCAAGTAAGTTGTTATCTTAACATGGTGTGTTAGCTAATAAACTGATCTGTGAGCCAGAAAGCTCTTGGTTCAAATCTCGCCTTTGCCCAGAAACATGCCCAGATGGTCTGAAGCAAGCAACTATCTCTCAGTCTGCCAGCTTCTTAACTGCACTATGGGGGCGATAATGAAATGGGGTTATAAATATTACTCATATTATATGACAATTTCCAGATGGGTTATTACACATTTTTTTTCCATTTCCTGTTGCAGCAAAACAAGAAGGAGTGCACCACAGAGACTAAGATTTTTTAAAAAAATATATTGTTTTTTATGTTTATGAGTTAGAGCCCACTCAGGTAAATACTGGGAAATGCATTTGAGGAAGTATGCTGTAGATATGTGGAGTGTGGAGCAGGAGATGGGGGTGAAGAGAGTAATCACAAAATCCTTTGAATAATGGAAGTTCATTTAACACATTATTCTTATTATATTTGAAATATTGTGTGACAGGGATGGCTGCAAGGTTTACATGAAGGAGAGGCTCTGATGGTTTAAGAAAACTTAGTCATACAGGATGTTGAAAGAGTGGAAGTAAAAAATTGTTTATGGGAAAGTTCTGTTTTAGGGCTAGATGAATCTGTTAGTTTTAGTTTCTTCAGAGTCAAACCAGATCACACGTTTATCAGGCTTCCCTCCAAGCTAGTGAAAATGTCTTATAACACCCGATTTTTCTCACCTTCCATTTAGCATGCTTTGTTTTGAGACTGGTCATTAGAAGATAGAGATGGACTTCACTTGAAATTCCAGGTTAATTTCTTTGCAGAGAATAACAGGCTAAGCAGGTTACAAAGATTAAGGGGCTTCCCACATTTCACAGTTACAGCACTATGATTCCACTTCAGTTGCATTGGCTCCATTTAGAAATGTCCCTTTCTAAACTGAAGCTCCCGAGATTACAGAGAATGTCACCATGATGGTTAGAGTGGCACTATAACACTATAACTGCATAGCATGAAAGGGCCCTAACATGGAGTTCTCTCCTGAATTTCTAATTTTCAAATTTTAAGTTCATTTTGCCTTGCTGCCACAACAGTTTGTCACATTAAGAAAGGCTAAACAAATGTTGCATGCATTTCCCCCCACAATTTCCCTAATATATGCATTTGTTATGCAATCTTATTTGATATCTGCAGTTTTAAAAATAATTCTGTCCTAATACAATTCATTTTGGGATATTAATTTCACTAAAATAGGTAGGTTTTTATGCACACTTACCCCATGTATGTGTATTTTTGTACCCATTTCTTGATTAGTGGACTGCATCACAAAATTTGTGAAAGGATGAATACTGCATTTTGGCCTGTGAAGTTTGAGAGTTAGGTGTATTCCCTCTAAAATGTGAAGCAAATATGCAAGAGGAAGGGACTCCAGAATGGGAGGAAGTCAAGCTTCCTAAAGGCCAGTTTTGGAGAACCAATGCCTCCCCCTGCCACTCACAAAATGATTAGGCACAGTTGGACCGCGGAGACTCCTATTTAACTGAACTTTTGGAATTAATCAGAAGTGTACTAACTGTCAGGCACTAAGGATTATTAATTGCTGTTGAATCTTCCCAAGAATAGCAAAGGCTGTCTGCAGTCTATCCTGTTCACATTTACTTGGGAGTAAGCCATACTGAATACACGGAGGCCACTTATAAGTACATGTTGTACTTGTAAGAGTCTTCATATTTAGGGATGTTTGAATTTTAATGGATGGGAAAAGTATTTTGCTCTCTTGCTGCAACTAATTCAAATAAGCAAAATTAATAACTACCTGCCTGCCAATGTTGACCTCCCCTATTTTTTTCTTTAAAAAAAGTTTGCTCCAGAACAATTGCCACTTGTGGGACACAGGAGATTTGCATGAAGTGGGAGAGAAATATCTTTAATTATTTATTTTTTTAAAAAAATGTGTTTACTTTTAAATAGTATTAAAATATTGTGTTATCCTATTTTTACAAAGTCATTATCCTCTCTGAGCCTGTGTGAATAAGGAAGTTATACATCTAAATATCTAAGCAGATGTAATATGCAAGGAATATCTTCCCAGGAGAGTTAGATGGAACAACAAAGAACTTTATCTTTCTGCCTCCAGCCAGACTGCCATCTGAATACAGGGTTTATACGTGCTCACAAAATGGACAGCTAATTTGCTAAATAAGGCTTCAAGCAGAATAAAGCACAATTCCAATGCCTTACAGTCTTTCTCCCTAAAGATCCTCTCTTGCGGCTCTTTATATACAAATGTAGATGGCAATGCAAAGGAAGACAAAGGACTGATAAATTCATTTTATTATACACAATAGAAAAACATTCTCCAATTTTCTCCCTATTCTCTTTACTGCTGAATTAGTGCTATTGACACCCAATCGCATTGGAAGAGAAAGCAACCATGTGATTCATGAGCAGAAACAAAATTTAGGGCTTATTGGATCACTAAAATGTCAAAAATGTGGCAAGCTCCAGAACTCGTTCTCAGGCTTACATGTTACAACATTTGGGAGACATTTGTGCACTTGTATCGCAAAAGAGCTTTGCTGGTTGAAAGTCGTAACAAATTAATAAAATGGACAGGACAAAAATAGGAGACTTGGAGTTCATCAAATATTTTGAAATTTGCTAGCATTCACTAGGGCATGTCTCCTAATGCATTATGAGGAGCTCTTTCACACTATGCAGTTATACCACTATGATTTCACTGTAATTATCATGAATCCATTCTATGGAATCCTGGACTCTGACAGTTTGGTGAGGCCCTGGAGCTCTCTGGTTGAGAATTCTAAATGCGTTTCCCTAAACCGCATATCTCAGGATTCCATAGGATGCTACTATGGCAATTAAAGTGGAATACTGTGCTATAATTTTGCAGTGTGAGAAGGCCCCAGCACAGAAGTAAGAACCTAGTGTTTCTTCCTTCCCTTTTCTCATGGCTGCAATAATACCACTGTGTTCCTACTTGGAACGGAATAGTGTAGGTATATCTGATGACTGGGGACTGGATGGAGTGGAACAGGGATGTCACTGTGTTGTCTGAAGAAGAACAGCAAATGGTGTTTCACTCCCAAGTCAAGGTGCATGCTACTATCCAACTCCAACTGTATTATTTAGGAAAATGAAATTAAATATGCCAGAAGCATCATCCTTCCGTGGTGACAATTAAAATACAACAATAATAAATTAATAACAAATATTTGTCTGACTTTTCATAATACCAAAAATCAGCTGCTCCATGTAGCTGCCTTGCTTTTCCTAATGGTATATATCAGCCATGGGTAGGAGTGGGAAAGTTTGATTGGATTCAGAAAATAAATACTGATTGAAAGAAATTTCATTAGACTCAACAACCTCAACTAAGCAGCAGTTTCACACCTTCACATACTTGTTGTGAGAAAATATGCACATTGCTTCAAGTAGCCACATATTTTCAAGGCTTACAGGGCATTTCCAATAAAGTAAAATAAACTGCAGAGAACAAGGTGGATATTTAAAGTGTGAGCAGCTGAAATGCACATAATTTGGGGGAAATGTGCACAAATACCCTTTAGCAAATGGAGGAAACTCGTGGAGGTTAAGTAAACTGCACAAACAAATGTGCTTGTTAGGAAAAGTGTGTAAAAACTGGTTCACATATTTCAGTATAGAAAGATGCCCTCATACAGGGGGGGAAAATAGAGTGGGAGAAAATGGAAGTGAAATGTAGAGAAATCCAAGGAACTCAAAGAGAAATTTCCACATCCCTAAACATAAAATGAGTCAATCAAACATAAGTCAAGAGGAAGTTGCCCATTCTCTCTAGATTGGAATTGATATTGGACAGAGTGGGAACAAGATTTGGTGTTAAATCTAGTATTGTCTGTAAACATGCTTGTGCGGTCCCTAAATCTTAACCCATATAAACGTATGTTTAAAAAATGCTCTGCCCTCCCTACCCCTACTACTGTCTTGTCACAAGGAAATTGATATTGCCTGTATGAAACTTAAAGATCTGGAAGCATGAAACTTCTGTAAATTCTTGACATGTTTAAATCAAAGCTCCTCACCCTCACTCCAACTATCTCTTTTGTCCTTCCTTTTTTGCACCTGCAGTATGTCAGTAGTTCAGAATGGCTTGCATGTGTTAGTTTTCAAATATCCTAGCTTGATATCTGTGTGTGGCTTCCTTTGTATGTCCCTTGAGTCAGTATTATGGAAAATATCCCACACTGCACATTTCAGCTCTTCCACATTAGCAGGCAAGCATAAAGCAAAGTCACCGGATTAAGATTATGCCAGGACCTACCCATGTCTAACATTTATACAATCAGCTTGCTTAAATGGGGATAAAAGTAGTAATTACCTGGCAAATTTAGTAAGTACAAGAAACAGATTTGAAAGCTGAGGAAGGTTCACGGAGATAACAGATTGTAAGGCAATAGAGGTATCCCAACAGGCTTGTGAATCCAGCCAATGGTTAATCTTGTTACAATGACAGATTTTATCTCAATTGTTTGTTCAAAGGATTTTCTGAAGCAAGCAGGCAGATGGGAATTGGGACATTTCCAAAGATCAGCAGCCTCTCTTGTTCATTTGCATAAGTCTCTGTGGCTAAAAACCAGCCAGAGACCTTAACTCTTTCAAATGTTTTTCTTGTACAAAGATCAGTTTAGGAGGAAAATATCTGGGATGCAACATGCAAACATCTCATCTTTCTTCCCTAAAGATTTGCTATCCTTGGAAGTCTAATGCTGCTATTATTTTTAACAATTATATAGCATGTAAAGTTCATTTGAGACTACGTGTACTCCTATCATGCACTCATTGTTTTAGTCTTGTTCTCTTGAGATTCTAAAGAGGAAAGCACCAAAGATACAAAGATTGGTTCATTATATTATCATGTGTTGATGTATTTGTAACAGAGCACAGGAACCTTTTTCTCCCATTAGCTCTATGTGCGAGGGAAATAATTCTAGGAAACATTCTCTAAGAAACAGAACTCCAGAGAAGTACAGACATTCCAATCTTAAGTGAGAATTAAATTTAGGAGTTCATGTTAGTGACATCATAATTGAGTGTACCCATGGTGTGATTTAGTCAGATTGATTTCAGATGGAATTGTTCCATACTTATTATAGTTAGTGTACAAGAATGTAAACTTGATCTGTGTATAAATATATAAGCTTACAAGTTTCATTACTTTACACCAATGTTACTGAATACATTGTAGTAAATAGCAAAAGTCCTTTTATACCTTAGGGAGTGGGAGCATCAATCTATTCAATGTCCCATCCTAATCTTAGAATATAATATTCTTTTTATAAAAATTGTGATAGTACAATTCATGACAAGAAACAGCATATAGACAGTGAGATAAATGTTCTGTAACATGGGGAAACAGTTGGTTTGCCAAATATGCTTGTATACCTTTCTTATCAATACAGGAAGATTGCAAATAGGGTGCCAAAGCTTGAAAGCTTGCTCCTAGCCACTTACAAGGGTCTCTTGGTGGGCAGAAAAGTGATTAAGAAATATTCTCAATTAATAAACAAGAAATCAGGACTTTACATTGTATCAATGAAGAAATGTCCAAATTTTGAAAAAAGTTAACCAAACAATATTCTTACCCAACTGTAATTGGACTAACTGAAGTCTTTCTAGATCTCAACAGAGAATTTCTACCTGGCTGCAGTGTGTCTATATGCAAAGAAATTCTACAAAACATCTTCCTTTATTTTTCAATGCTAACAGCATAAATGTTAGAGTAGCACCCTGAAGGATCACAAGTCCCATTAGACTTTCAATTATGAAATATGAATACATTGTGTGAATACTTCCATTTACATTTTTCTCCTAAACACACACGAACATGATTGTTTTCCCCACCTCAATGGGTAACAGAAAATGGTTAAAATAAATCAATACAATGCCAACCTTGGTGAATTGGAGAGCAAGTGAGAAAGTTCTGTTCTCTTTCTGCTATTATACTGCCATTCCCATTTGGAGAAAGGAGTAAGGCTAGGTGTCTGGACCAAGATTCTTCTGTCAGGCAGGTGTGTTGCAGTTTCTACTGCAATACACTTGACCTATGGGGTAATGAATAACAGCTACTTACTTGCCCTCCCAGTTTCTGTCCTACTCATAACTAACCATTATTTTATAAAGGACTGTGAGATATATGGAGTACAAAAAGCTGCACACAGCCAAGTTCAGAAGCTGAATGGATCGGAATCTTTAAAGTTCGCTAAAGCAACAGGGAATGAGCTTAGTCATTCTGGTCTTGATTCAAGATACTCTGGAGGCTATGAAGAGGATCAACATATTTTTTAAATATTCCTGTTTAAAATGAATGTTCTTTTCCTTTGTTAAGTCTCTTATTTGTGGTATAATTAAAGGAGTAGCTATTGGAAAAAATCATATTCATATATGAGAGAAAATATGGATCATAGGATCTCAGAGAAGCATATAAATAAAGTCAATTGAAAACAATTTAGAACAATTTAAATTTTAAAGAATGAGGAATAATTTAAACAGTCTTCTAAAATATTAAACATTGAAACAATTACTTTTTAAAATATTGAACCAATCAATTGTTAAGGGGTTGAAACAGTTTAAAATCTGTACAGAGTTAGGCCCTTTTCACACGAGGTAATTAAAACGGGGCAGTGCGACCTCTAACGGAGGTCGTACACACTGTGGAGTGGATTGGGGTGGACTACTTTAGCATAGTTCCACACTCCAAACCGCTCTGAAGTGACCGGAAGTGGTGGCGCCGTGTGTTTTTTAAAAACCTCTTTTAAGAGGTTTTTAAAAAGCACGGAGCATGCAGCCCCGTGCAGCTCTGTCACAGCGCCCCAGTGTAGATTTGCAGGTGCGTGCAAGTGCGTGCCTGCAGATCTGCCGGGGGCGGGCTTCCGGCTGGCGAGCTTCTCCGGTTGGTGGAGAGCCTCCGCCAGCCGTAAGCTGCCATTTTGGACGCCGCAGGAGTGTGGAGCAGCGAACTCGCGCTGCTCCGTGTGGCAACAGACTTACCCGGCTGCCTGTAAGCTCCATTTCAGCACATTTTCCCCCATTTCTCCCTCCACATGTGAAAAGGGCCTTAGACAACATTATCAGATCCACAAGGTGTTGATGGGAAACTAAGTCTTAATCTGGTACAAGAAGGAAACCAGTGTTGGCACCAAGAGGAGGACATTCCACAACCAGGGTGCTACAGCAAAGAAAGTCCTATCCCACATTCTCACAAAGTATGTTGCTTTCACTGGAAGGAAACAGAGAAGGGAGGGCCCTCCCACTGTCACTTGTTGGCACCAGTCTTTGGCCAAAATCTAGGGAGAGAGGTCCTTCAAGTATAGGGTTCTGAAGCCATTTAGGGCTTTGCATTTCATCACATAGGCCTAAATACCCTAAAGGAACCAGATCCTGTCTAATCTTGGAAGCTAAACAGGGTCAGCCCTGGTTAGTACTTGAATAGGAAATGGTCAGTGAGTACCAGGTGCTATACACTATTTTTCAGAGGAAGAAACTGGCAAAACCACCTCTGAGTATGCCTAAGAAAGCCAAGTGAAATTCATGGAGTCCATAAATCAATAGTGACTTGAAGGCACATACACGTACATGTCATCACAAGCACCTTGAATTCACATCAGAAATGTATTGATGGCCAATGCAATTCCTTTAAAATTCTATAAGACTTTCGATTCAGCAGTCTAGCTGCCACATTTTGTACTAGCTGCAGCTTCTGAGTTTTCCTTATCTAAGAAAAGCCATTGCACTTTGAATCACAGAATCAACTTGAGATTCAAGTGATAGATGGATCCAGGATTTTTCTCAAGGAACACAGCTGCTCCTTCAGGAGAATTCAACCCAATCCAGTGCAAGCCACTCATCTAATTCTTGGATCCAAGAACCAGCAGGCTACCGAGCTTCCATCTTATAATGTTTCAACTAAAGTTTATTTTCTTTCATTCAGCCTTTTACATATGTAAGCATTGGTTCAATATCTGCTTCCCTAACAAAGAGAAATAGAGTGTTATCAGTATAATAATGGTATCCATTTCTAAAACTCCTAATGACCTCAATCAGCAGCTTCGTTTAGCTTTTAAACAGCATGAGAACAGGACAGAACACTGTGGCAACCACGGCATGGGGGTTCTCCCATCTGAACCAGCCCAGTAGAACAAGTAGAATCATCTTGCTACAGTGTTTCCTACTCCCATTGTGCGGAGCTTCCATTAAAATGCTATAATCAATGGGATTGAAAACCACTGAGAGATCCAGAAAGATCAACAAGGATAATAATCCTCTGTCTTTCACTCAGAATAGGTCATCAGTTTGAGCAACTCAACCTGTTTCAGCATCACATCTGACCTAAAAGCAGAGTCTAATGTCTTCAGATAATTTGTTCTGTCAGAGGATGTCAGAAGGTGCTCATATACCTTTTCTGAAGAAGAGATATTAATGATGGGACAGTAGTTCTCACATACATGTAGGTCCAGGGAAGTTATGAGACAAGTGGACCAAATATTCTTCTGGACAGAAGGCACTTGCCCCTGACAAAGTGAGATATTTACCATCTGTGCAACCTTCCCAATTAATCTATTAGATCATTTGAGCCAAAATGAGTAAGGGTTAGTCTTAGGCCCTTTTCACACGGGGAGGAAGAAACGGGGAAAAGCGCTGAAACAGAGCTTACCTGAAACCAGGTAAGTCCATCGCCACGTGGAGCAGCGCGAGTTCGCTGCCCCACACTCCTCGGCATCCAACAGCGTCCAAAATGGCGGCTTACGACTGGTGGAGGCTCTCCACCAACTGAAGAAGCTTGCCAGCTGGAAAACCCGCCCCCAGCAGATCTGCAGGCACGCACTTGCACACGCCTGTAAATCTACACAGGGCGCTGTGATGGGACTGCACGCCCCGTGCTTTTTAAAAACCTAATGAAAAGCGGTTTTTAAAAAGCACATGGCGGCGCCACTTCTGGTCACCCTAGCGCGGATTGGGGTGTGGAACTATGCTAAAGTAGTCAGCCCCAATCCACTTTATGGTGTAGACGACCTCTGTCAGAGGTCGCGCTACACCATTTTATTACCCTAGTGTGGAAAGGGCCTTAGTTGTGGTAGTATAGACTTATTCAAGCAATCTTTTCTGCATCATCAAGTTGTGGATCTCTCTCTCTCTCTCTCTCTCTCCCCTCTCCCTCTGTGTGTGTGTGTGTTATAATGTGCTGAACAGCAATAACAAAGTGGAAATGTGCCAAATTTGTCAAACATCATAAGAGCTACAAATCTGAAGCAGTAAGCACATTAAGTTTAAAATTCAATTTGCAAATTCCAAGTGACCAATTTATGGCAGAATCTAATGTTAACATATGGCTGAACCTGTTAGTTTGAAATAAAGGGGCACTTGCAGAGTGATGAAGCTGGTTACTGCCGTTCTCATAAAGAATCTATCTTCCTACCGTGCTTCAGAGGTTCAGATAAAATTATTTTTAACATGAAGTACATTGACTTTGCAGCTTCTTCCCCCACCCAACTGACTACCTGTATCATTTGCTCAGAGTTACAAGGCTATCCTCGCAAAATCTGCATAAACTTAGAGCACCGTGGGATTCTCCAACATTCATGCTGAATGTTTAATGAGGAAATGAATGGCTTTCTTTTGTACGTTACAGCACTGAATGCATCAGCAGGGACCACTATAAATGTTGGTAAAACTTACTGCCCAAAATAGCTGAAATGGAATTATGCAGATGCTATAGGGGTAGGGGGTAAAAATTTGTCTCAGTGCTTGAGATTAATATTGGGCCTTTTAGGGAATAGCACTTGCCTGCAGGCAAGACGTTAAAAAAATAGATGAAGAATATGACTTCCCTGATGCCTTTTCTCCAGCCTTTTTTGGGTACTTTTTTTGAGTTGTATAAATTACAAAGATCATAGCAGCAAATAAATGCAGCAGTGCTGGCCTTTCTCATAGAATATATATGAAGAAAAACCTAATAATTCAGAGTTTATGAATTATTTTTGTAAAACACAGCTTTTTGTGGTCAACAGTCCAAACCTTTGTTCATATGCCATGGTTATATATGCCCACAAATGATTGCTTTGTGTGACAGAAAGTACTACCCTTTACTGAAACTGCAGTAAGACTTCTGGAAGATGCCAAATTTCTGCATGTTTTCTTAAGTAGTTCTAGATGATATATAAATAGGTAGTCCTATTGATAAACATTCATTCCAATTTCATGATTTTGTTTTCTTTAAATGAAACATTTAATAAAATACTTTCAAATTCTGTGAAATCCTTTTTGGGAGTACTAGATACTTCCAGCCCATTCTGTGAAATGTTCATACATATCTAGCGCATATATCTTTCAGGCTATAAGATCCACAATGAAGAATGGTCTTTTTGATCAGTGCTTCTCATGTTATTTGATGTGGAGGGCCAACAGTTTTAATGTTCAGTGTGCCAGGGCTAGTACCATATTTGTCCCCTTGGCTGCAATTGTTAATTTCCTTCCCAGAAACTTGCCAGGGATTGACAGGCAGCAGTCCACAGACCACCACTTTAATTTGTACAATTCTAGATAATTATGTGTTGTTGTATGCCTTCAGGTCATTTCCAGCTAAATATGATCCTAAGGCAAACCCATCAAAGAGTTTTCTTGGCCAGATTTGTTCAGAGGGGGCTTGCCTTTGCCTTGCTCCATGGCTGAGACAGTGTGACCAGCCCAAGGTCATCCAGTGGGTTTCTGTGACCGAACAGGATTTGGACCTTGGTCTCCAGAGTCATAGTCCAATGCTCAAACAATTATACCATGCTGGCTGTCAGAGACAGCCATTAAATGTACAGGTCATTAAAATTGACTAAGATATCCTGGCTTAAACACTTATTTTTATAAACTTTGCATATGCAAAAAAACAAACAAAACAAAACCCTTTGAATAAAAGAGTGGGATAGGACTTCCTTTTGCAGTGTGAACAATCATGTTGACCATGAGCATTTGTGAAACCCATGAAGACTGCATTTGTGTGACTCCAAACATTTGGTTTTAGATGGGTGAATATTATCTTAGGCCTTTTCCGCATTTTATTTTTGAAATGGGCTGGTGCATCCTCCCACAAGGACATTCACATTTGGGAGCGAACTGGGTTCGGACTACTTACTGTTTGTCCGGACTTCAGCCCGCTCCGGAACGCCCAGAACTGCTGGTCGCCCGTGCTATTGAAAGACTGATTAAAAGAGGACTTTCAATATTGCGGTGCGCTCCAGCCCGTCGCTCTGTAAAGTATAGATCTACAGGCACGCTCCGGTGTGGAGTCTGCAGATCTTCTGGGGGTGGGCTTCCGGCTGGAGAGCTTCTCCGATTGGTGGAGAGCCTTTGCCAACCAGAAGCCTCCATTTTCGTCGCCAGAGAGTGTGTAAAGCAGGCACACACAGCTCTGGACTGTCGTGGATCATCAGGAAAAGCGTGCCAGTCCAGTAAGTAATGGACTGCCCCATTTCCCCTCCAAAGTGCGGAAAAGCCCCTAGTTTCTGTGGTTCTAACAGGAACAAAAGCTAGCCTCTCAATCTATATGCATTAAACAGTACATGTAATCAAAGATTTGTGTTAGTATTTGTTAATGACCACTGTTAATATTTGTTAATGACCACTGTTAACTTAATAATCATTGTTTGTACTTTTTGTATTTCTGTTCTTTCTCATTTGTCTATGTACCTGGTCACACACTCTAGGAGACTAAGGTTCAAATCCCTGCTCAGTCATGGAAGCCGACTGGGTGACCTTGGGCAAGTCACATTCTTTCAGCCTCAGACAAACGCAATAGCAGACCCCCTCTGAACAAATCTTGCCAAGAAAACATTGTGATAGCTTTCTTAGGTTAGCCATAAGTCAGAAATGACTTGAAGATACACAACAACAGCAAAGTGTAAATCTGCATTTCTGTACTTGTATTGTGCTACACAATGCTTCTGCTATACCACTCTTTTGCTGAATACTGACAGTGTGATAACAATTGTACACATACCTTTGTGACTTCTTATTTTCCCAGTGTAGAACAGTGAACACAAAGTGGCTCTTTCTGCAATCCTAGTAAATACAGTGATGTACTGAAGGAGGTGACAAATAGTTATGCACCTTCCATGTATGCACAACTACATGGCTAGAATATTGTTGGTTGGCCTCAACAAGAGTAGATCCAACAATTGGATCAATTGTTGAACAGTGAGCTTCAGCAAGATTCTATGGCTTTATTGTAGTCAGGACCTAGCAACAGAACTTCAGTCCATGTGAAATTGTTACATTTGGAGGAACTCTGGTCCCCCCAGTCATGAAAAGAATATGTATCTTCAACAATAGGTAACAAGCACAACCACACATGTAAGGTAGCTTACCTATATGTATGACAACAAATTTGCAGATGACATCAAATTTGTAGATAACACCAAGAGGACAGGATCAGAATTCAAAACAGATTAGAGAGCTGGGCCAAAATTAGCAAAACCAATTTTAACAAGGAGAAGTGTAAAGTACTACACTTGGAAAGAAAGAAAAATGAAATGCATAGATATAAGATGGGTGACACCTGGCTGGACCACAGCACATGTGAAAGGGATCTAGGAGCAAGCTGAACATGAGTCAGCAGTGTGATGTGGCAGCTAAAAAAACCAATGCAATTTTAGGCTGCATCAATAGGAGTATAGTGTCTAGGTCAAGGAAAGTAATAGTACCACTCTATTCTGCTTTGGTTAGACCTCATCTGGAATACTGTGTTCATTTCTGGGCAACACAGTTAGGAAGGACTGGAAGCCATGCCCTCTGAGGAGTGATTTAGGGAGCTGGGTATATTTAGCCTGGAGAAGAAAAGATTAGGAGATGGTGAGGTGACATGATAGCTGTGTTTAAATATTGGAAAGAACATCACATGGAGTATGGTACAAGCCTGTTTTCTGCTGCTCCAGACACTAGGACACAAAGCAATGGCTTCAAACTTCAGGAAAAGAGATTCCATCTAAACATTACAAAGAACTTCCTGACAGTAAGAGCAGTTTCATCAGTGGAATATGCTGCCTCAAAGTGTGGTGGAGTGTCCTTTGGAGGTTTTTGAACAGAAGCTGAATGATCATCTGTTGAGAATGCTTTGATGGTGTATTCTTGCATGGCAGGGGTTGGAATTGATGGTCTTTGTGGTATCTTCTAGCTTTATGATTCTAAGAAGATTCTGGCCAATGTCTCTTAATGACTAAACCTCAGATATAAGACTTTTACAGAATTAATAGCTGTAGGAGATCTACAATGAACACTATCTTAGAGAATCTTCTCAACCTCAGAGGGAGTGGACAAACTGAAGCTTCATATTAATAGTCCAATCTAGCTCATGCACCTGATCATATCGTGAAGTGATCAATATTTCTCAGGCCAAGCTAATCTTAAGGTGCACTAAAGAAACATCCAATAATCTCTTCCTATTTTATTTGGCCCATTTCAGGTAAGATGCTACTACTTCAGATAGGATGTTACTGCTAAGGGCCTATGGTAATTTAAAATAGCTTCTCAAGCTAGTGACATGTACAAGATTAAGGCTGAACAATCCTTAATATACCTTACGCTTAAGATACCTTAGGATGTTCACAGTCATATTTAGCTTTTGATCCCTCCCAGCCTATCCAAGACCAATCTCTTGTGAGGTTCAAAGAGAACAATAGAAAATATGGTGTCACCTACTGGAACTTCCTGAAAAAGCATGGTTCAAAAGGAAGTGTGGTGGGCACTGGCCTGTCTGTTGTAGCTCCTTCATAGCAAATAGAAATTGAGAAATTATTTTTTAACAAAATAAATATGAAATTTTAATGTACATTTACAAAGGAAAAAAAGAATAAGAACAAAGGGGAGGGAATATATTGGTTAGACATATATATCAATATAGTCTATCCAAACTTCCAGAAGTGTGCTTTCTTGAAGTTTATGCATAGCTAAAGTAGTACAAATTTCTTTCCAAGTATGAAATGCTTTAGCAACAGTAAAAGGAAACAGGATCCAATCACAGTGACCAACAGTTAAATTCCACCTCACAAAGTTATAATTTAAAAGCACGTGTATACTGATAAATGCCGAAGATTTTCTAATACCAAATTAACATATTGCAACACATCTAACCAGAAAGAGGCAACCACTGAACATGCCCAATCATATGACATTAGGAAGCATTATTAATTGCACTAAGGTGGAATACTTAGTTAAAGAAGCTATAACCATTGCTCAATGCAATAAGCCCTGTAGGGTTTTTTTTGTTTTGTTTTGGCAGGGAGGGAGATATCTTTTTCCTCTCTTCTCCCTGTTGCCTGAACTGAAGATCATAGGTCAGCTTTACTTTGTTGCAGTGTTTCTGGAACTAAGACAAGTTGCAAGGGGGTGAGAAAATACTTTTTTAATTATTGAGAACAATACTGTAAGTGTCCCAAGGGTTAAGCCCATTCAATGCTCATTAATATAAGTAGAACTTTTCAGTGTGTTCTTCTTAAAATAACAGGCTGATCCACTTGTGTGTTCCCCTTAGCACAGCTGGACAATTGAAGAAAGAGCAAGACCAGATACAGCCCCTGAGGTTTTTGCAGTTAAGGAATGACATAACTGGGAAATAGTGTCCCTAAGTGATTGTTAGCATGTGCTGATCTGTAAAGAAAGATGAAAGTACAACTTAAACTGAGGGCTTTTTTGCACTTTGGGGGGAAAACAGGGCATTCTGATACTGGGCTGGTGCGCTCCCTCTGCTGATCCAGGCTGATCCGGAGCAGTGAGTGCCCGCACTACACACTTCTCCGGGGATGAAAATGGCACTTTCCAGGTGGTGGAGGATCTCCACCAGCCGGAGAAGCTCGCCAACCTAAAGCCCGGCCCCGGAAGATTTGCAGCCTCGTGCTGGTGCAAGCCTGCAAATCTACACATTAGTGCAGCGGCGGACTGGGGCGCGCTGTGCTATTGAAAGACCTTTTTTAAGCGGTCTTTCAATAGCACAGTGAACCACCAGTTCTGGTCGTTCTGGAGCGGGCTGAAGTCTGGACATACATTAAGTAGTCTGGACCCAGTCTGCCCCTAAGTGCAAACATCTTCGCCAGAGGATGCTCTGCCCCGTCGCTAAATCAAAGTGCGGAAAAGGCCTGAGAAACAAAATTGCCTTTTCATCTTGCAGTTGCAAAGGCTTTGATATAAATGTCACTTTTTCTTGGGGTTTCCATGCATTGCACAGAAAACCAATTTTTTTGGTTCATATCATCTATTCTCTATACCGTTGATTCTCTATAAAACTACAACCCCAAAAAATGTGGCATAGATACAGAGACTAAAAGAATACTAACTTCCTGGTTTTGCAAAACCTTAGTCTTGAAGGAAAGGAAACCTATTTACATTCATTGTTGTTATTTGTCATCGAATGTCTTCCTTGATGGAGTCAATCCACCTGTGTTGCAGTCCTGCTTTTTTCCTATTGCCTTCCACTTCACTGAGCATTATTGTCTTTTCCAATAAGTTATATCATGACATCCAGAGCGTAATAGCCTCAGTTTAATCATTTTGGCTTCCAGTGAGAGTTCAGGCTTGATTTGCTCTAGGACCCATTTATTTGTCTTTTTGGGTGGCCCATGGTACTCACAGATCTTCCCTGTAGCCCAGCATTTGAAATGAGTTGATCTTCCTGTAAACTTTCTTCACTGTCCAGCTTTCATAAACATACATAGAAATCAGAATTTTAGAATACTAGAATTAATCGGTAGAAATCGCTATGAGGTAGATTGTAGAATACATAGATTCTAAGAAATGGTGGCAAGACAGATATCTAGGGAAGGAATGAAGTCAACTCCCATACTCCAATGTTTCAGATTTTATGAGATTACTTCTCTGCATCATTTACTAATTGACTATTATTGTCAAACATTAGTTGTACTATTAGGTATGTATTCCAAAGGGAAAATTAAATATATGCACACATGTATGTGCACACACACACACACACACAGAGACTTTTGCTTGAAAACAGGCTTAGCTGTGCAACCTATATTGATACCATATCTATAGCAATTGTGAATATATAGGTTTAGCTCCATGGTATGCTTCCATTAGATAGAAATGATCCCCTCTACACAGAATTCTTATACTTTATCAAACATCCTACTATATTAGGAGAAGTGGTAATTTTCACTGACTTACCTTCCCCTTTCTGCCCATTGAGACATTGCAAGCAAAGAATACCATCACAAATGACAAACTCTCTAGATAACAACTCACAGAAATGCACATTCATATGGATATGTACAATTTTGCCTGGAAGAGCAAATTCTGTTATGCCAGCAGGATGGCTGATGGATACAGAAGGAATAACTGTCTAAAAAATGAGATACTAGGTGTGTTGTGTGGATCCTATAGGGAACAAGGAGGTAGGGAATAAGAGGATAATGACCTGTTCAGGTCTTTAACAATTCACAGTAAGTAAGAGGACCAGTGTGGTTTCAATCTTGGAAACCCACTGGGTGCCTTTGCACACAAAATACTCAGCTCTCAGAAAATCCTGTGATAGGTTCACTTTAGGGTCACCATAAGCTGGAAACAACTTGAAGGCACACAGTAAAAACAAACTGTAGACTAGAAGGAATAAATTGGGTTTGAGGAGATGTTATCCCTGTGTTTTAAAAACTCACAATATAGTCAATACATATAGTTAATGGATGGTGCATTTTTCCCTTTTCCCATTCTCCAGAAATGTGTCACACATCATTGTGCAATGCATGGCATTCTGCAAAGCTAGAAAATGTTCAAGTTACTCTTTCTTTTTAGATTTCAGATGTTCTGGATGTTTTTAGAAAGTATCTTTAACCTG
The DNA here is from genome assembly GCA_948474755.1 of Ctenosaura bakeri. NCBI lineage: Eukaryota > Metazoa > Chordata > Lepidosauria > Squamata > Iguanidae > Ctenosaura > Ctenosaura bakeri. The sequence continues at coordinate 258,577 of CAOLHI010003461.1, read as the reverse complement.
ATCCCTGATAAGATCAGTAAACCTTATTTTCACTAGCTGGTTTAACAACCCAGAGCCTTGTGTTATTGTTGTTTTATTATTTGTTGAAGCATTTGTGTCTTTTTTACAGCACACATTTGGATACATTTTTGCTGTCAGCCTGGTGCTTTTTTAAAAAAAGTATTACCATATATGTAGAAAACAAAGAGAAAAAGTTCCATCTAGGGGGAACAGATATCTTTTAATATTTGTAACGAAAAATACTTAACATTTTTGGTTCATATTACTGTTCTCCACAGAGAAAGTACAGATGGTGGATCCTGGCAACAGCAGCCCTGTTGGAAGGCACTGTTCTTAGTCTATGAGTGTGCAGGTTGTCAAACCAACTGACATCTTTTAAACAGTAAAGGTCATTAAGATTTCAAAATTAAAATAATTGCTGATTGTGGTCTAGGCTAAGTAAAAGCACTATAAATTCCTGTTTAGAGGAATGAATGTTCACTGGCATGGGCACTATGCAGTATGTTTCTTACTTCATATAAGAACTATGTGGCTTCCTGGCTCTAAAGCCCACTGTCTTTCAGAGGGTAAACAGTACCAACCAGTTACTGGGATTCATATTCTCCATAATGACTCTAAACATAGGTATAAGACAGGTGAGCACATCTTATAGCTCTGAATATTTTTGGATTGTAACATGTAGTATCCCCAGCAAGAACAGCTAATGAGAAAGGATGATGGGAGCTATTGCTCTGAAAAATCTGTGAAATCAAATATTGCCTATCCATTATATAACATGCATGGAACTACTCTACGACCTACCTCTTAAAGTGTTTTTTTTTTTTAAATAATGAATCCAGATAGAAATCTACCCAGGAGGATTTGCAAATTATGTCCCATTCCTTTAGATAACTATTAGTCTTTTCACACTACACAATTATAGCACTATTATTCCACTTTAACGGCTGTGCTTCCATGTTATGGAATTCTGGAAGTTGTGTTTTAAGGAGACAGAATTCTTAGCCAGAGCACTCCCATGCCTCACCAAACTACAAATCCCAGGATTCCATAGAATGCAGTCATGGCAAGTGAAGTGGAACCATAGTACTGTAATTTTCTTGTGTGAAATGGCCCTTAATATCACTCACATTTTAATTCTACATTAAAACCTTGGAAAACTCTTAAATCCCACCTTCAAATGATGATGTATTACAGCTGTTCAGCTATAGTGCTATTAAATACTACATTATTTGGAGGAGATAAAGAAACTGAGGTACTCTTATAACCCATTCATTGGGTTAAATTCTGTTCCTGTTCTTAATCCCTTGAATCAATTGCTGAATGTTAAGCAGACACCAGATTCCATCTGATCTTGGAAGCTAAGCTTGAGTCAGCCCTGGTTAGTACTTGGATAGGAGACTACCAATTAATACTCAGTGTTGCAGGTTATATTTCAGAGGAAGGAACAGGCAAAATCACCTCTGAGTATCCATTGCCTGAGAAAACTCTGAATTCATGGGGTCACCATAAGTTGGTGGGCAACTTGAAGACATACACACACACTGATATTTATGTAATCTGTTGATTCAGTGAGCCAACCAGAGTGTAGAATGTGCATTTACCCTGTTGTGGTCTGCCTTAATGCCTACCCTCCAGTCTAATTAGTTACTTCACTATTTTCCTGATCTGTGCTGGTAGCCAGCCAAGGCTTCCAGCTGTCTAATTAGCCTGTTATCAGAAGCTAGCAAGCAAAGTTTGTCTTAGTTGTTTTGCAGTCCGAGTTCGCAGTAGATTTAGAGGGAGGGTCCAATGAAAAAATCCTTAGACAAGGTGAAGATCAAGGGTTCTAGGAGCATAAGCAAGGCATTCAGGATTAAGCTGGGCTGCTTCCATCAATAGGATCACTTGGTTACAACAGCCTCCTTCCATTCTGGTCTCTCTTTATTTAGGCTCAGTCTTACCCAGCTGTTGACTGAATAATGAGTCCTTATATAAATGCTGTAGACTTCTGGCTGTAGACTGAGGTGTAGTTGTTGGGAAGGGTTTTGGGACAGGTGTATGGTATTTCCAGTGATATTAAAGAACTAAGAGGTTTATTGATTGATCCTGAATTTTTAGTTCAGCCATGAGGACCTCAGGCATAGAAGTTCTGTTTCAGTGAGTGTTCTTAGCTCTTTCATTTGAAACTGACAACAGCATGGCAATCCTACATACAAGACAACATATGCTTTGCTATGGATGGAGTCAGTGTACAAGATAGAGGATCTAAAAGTGTGAAACCCCACACAAATGCCTCGTCATATTAGGGCCCTCTTACATCTGCTTCCATTTATTATATACTCTTTGTTTAAGATTGCAAAGGTGCTCAAGATGGCAAAGTGTGCTCTTTGATACTTTTCACAATCACATCAGGACTCTTCCTTCTTCAGCTCTAGAAGGCATTCCCGTGTTATAAAACGGATTTGCATTTCAGTTCAAACTATAAATGTTTCTTGCTATGATACATAGTACAAAAAAAAAACAACCCCTGTTAATTTTCATAGATGCCAAATGCACTTGTGCAAGACAAGTGTGTATATGATTACAGCTAAAGTAACCTTTTACAGCCTTGTAGTAGAGCATCTGCTATGGACTGTCCTTTTCTATTTAGTTTTCTGGCCTATATTTTTAATTGCTGATGAGCTTTGACATTTTAATTGCTAAACACACTATGAACTGATTGTAATTCTGTATGCTGATTTAGGAAGTAGCTTTGCTAAGGACTGATCACATTACCAAGTTAATGTCCTTTCTTCCACCAATGGAGATAAAGAACAACCTCTGGTGCATTTAGAATGTTTATTATATGGCTATCAGAGCATTCCTTGTGTCCTAAATTCTTAGAAAATTGGTTGGAAACAACCAATTTAACAAAGCAGTCTCTCATTTACTCAACTTCAGATAACTTTAAAACAAAACAAAGCAAGCAATTGCTTTTTTCAAAAATCATTTAATACGGTTTATGAAAGCAATAATCTCCCTGAAATTGTTATATTGCTGTCATTTGTTATAGTCTTAACTTCCCTTGTCATTGGCTTGTTCTGTTAACTGAACATTCAATGATTAGCAGTTAATGTGACAAATTCTCGTTGATGATTATTACCTGAGTCTTAGACTTTACTGAGATGGTAATCTTGTGTCATAACTAAATAGGTCTTACAACTAAATGGAGGGAGGCAAAATCCAAAAGTATAATTGCATGTAGTATATCAGCAGCAGTTTTTGTGAAGGGAATGGTGGTACCTGAAGTGTAGATGGGGTAGATGAAGAAGTAAAATACTTTCAAAAATAGTATGTAGTACTTCTCATCTAATAGGCCCCACATTTTCTGAAGGGCATTAAGGGAAACAACTAGTAAACAAATTAATAGAATACTGGTTGTGGAGAGGTAGACAATATACTCAATAGGATAGAGAATAGAGGTGATAAAGCAAGAATAACATATATGTGTACACATTTTCTCTTACCCCTCAAGCCCTATCCAGCAGTGGCTGGTGACTCCTATATTAGTGAAGCCAAGATGGTGGCAGGGAAGTAGCCTCTTATTTGGTTTTCTGTTTGTTTTACCCATGGTTTTGCCTCTTTTTATACTTCTTATTTCTTCTCACCAGCCTGTTTTTTATTGTTTTTTTTGTTTTTATTCTTGGGCCACTCCATAGTCTCATCTTAACTTCACACTTGCTCTACTTGTTGTTTTATTGTTGTTTTAGCTATGGTATTTTAATAGGTGTTGATAGTGAAGGAAGACAGAGGGAGTTAATTCCCTTCTACTATATTGTTGATAAACTCTGTATACATTTTAAGGATGATTATGGTGGTCACTTACAAATGGTCAAAGAAGAGAAAAGAACAGGAAACATATCATCAAAAAAGAAAAGAACGCAGATTGACATTGATGATGCATATATATATATATATATATATTTGTCGTTATTTCACATTTTATTATTTTATTTCATTTACATCACACCTGTTTCCCAACACTGAGACTTAAGGCAGTTTACAAAAAATAACCAAGTACAGTTTTTTGAAAATCTAATCTAAACATAAATACTGCACATCTCACCATAGTGGAGGTCATTGTGACTTATGTACCAGGTGAGTCTGCTACCTAGGGGTAAAATGTTGATGGGCATGGTCAAGAACTTTGTTCACCCTTCTGATGGTTTTTATCTTTAAACTAGGCATGGAAGCAATCATCCTAAATAGAGGACTATGATCACCTAAAGTAAGTCTCTAACCAACAAATTGGAAGGAATGAAATCTAGTGATTGAGTTAGATAGATATGAATATTCAGAAAGTTCAACTTTTTAATCTCTGTTGCACATCCTAGCAGTGGAATAGCAGTTGGTGAAGAAATGTTAACAATGTAAGGGCAAAAGGCAGTTTGTTCTGTTCTTTTTGAGCTTCTATGGATGGCTGATTATTTTTATTTGTTTATTTTATTCCCTTTCTCTGTCTAATTTCTCAAGTTTTGTCTTCTCTCATACCAAATCCTTCAGTCTTTTCTACAGCCTTGAAGGTTCCCAAAAGCACTGCAGGCCCACAGGAACTACACACTGCAAAAGTTACATGGAAAACTAGCATGTCATGCATAAGGTTTGACTAGAACTTATTTAAGTAGGATTCAGCAATGCACATTCCCCTGTGCAGTGTGAACATCTCAGTAAAAGCCCAAGTTTACTTAAGATTATTTGTTCCTTTCTAATATTTAGCATTAAATACAAAATGGAAAAAGAGAGAAAACAACAACAGTGTGTTCTCACCAAAAAAAAAAGCACCTTTGTGAGAGCACTTACCAAGGAATGTGAAGAATTTTTTATAAACTCCTCATTCTTATTGATCTGAAAAAACAAGACAAGGAATGTTCAAGCTTTACCAAGTCTCTCAGCACTGGTGCAAGAGCAGGACAAGAAGTTCTTCTTCTTACTCTTTTTCTTCTTCATTCATCAGTGTTCCACCACTTGCACAGTAAACTTCTTTATATGAAGCTGGTATAATTTGCTTTTGTAAAGTGAATTGGAAACACACATAGAACTGGATTTTTTTTTTTTCAAAAAGATGAAACCCAGCCACCCAAGCAATGTTTTTAATCTCTAAAAGTGGATTCATACTAAGTAGCAGCCATCACAGGTTTTTTCAGCCAATTAATTTCTGGGAAAAATGGTTCTCATCAGTATAAGAACTCTTGCCAGGACCATTGGGAAATATCTCCCTCTCTCAAAGGACAAGAAGAACATGTTTGTGTTTCCATTTCTTGGCAAACACAGTTTTACACTGCATGGTGATTGTAGATTTTCCCATTCCCAAGAGGAAAAAGCAATCATTTTTTCTTCCCATAGTGCTAAGACACTCAAAAACTTTTTACCCCACAATGACAGGAAACTGTGCAGCTTTCTAAAGAAAGCTACAGAGCTTATCAAAAGCAGCATAATTTTCCAGAAAGCTGTGCAGCATTCCTAAGAAAATTATGAAGCCTTACAAAAATGGAGGGGGGAAAAAAAGCACAAAATGGAATGTTGTGAAGCTTTGTTTCACAACTTTAAATGTTGTCTAGCTTTAAACCCCCCCCACACACAAATGGTTGGGGGAACACAAAACAGAATTATGCGCAGCTTCAAAAGCTGTGGAGCATTCTAACAAATACAAAGAAAAAAAGTACAAAATGAACTGTTGTGCAGCTTTAAATATCACACAGCTTTATGTTGTGGAACTTGAAATGTGCACACTTAGGAGATTGTATTATTGTTCAAATGTGGTGTTGTAGCCCTCTTCCCAGTAGAGCTTTCTCCCCTTAAAATCTTCCCTAATCAACAAAAGACTTTTAAAAACCTATGTTGGCACCGAAGGAGACTTCTTTAAACCATGTGTACATACAAAGAAGATGTAGGCAGCTGTGTAAACAGGTATTTTATAAGTATTTAAACAAAATTGCAATAAAACAACAAAATGCATTATAGAAATTGCATTATAAAGAAATGCATTCATTTTCAATTGGAAAACAGAAGAATAGAAACTTCACAGCAACAAAACATTTTGAAACCGACAGCAGAGGGATAAAATGTTAAGAGCTAAAGAGTATAAAACTATAATATAATTTGAAAGGGCTAATAGAGTCCCAAGAAGGTATTAGAGTTAGAATCAGGCTTGGCTCTTTTGGGAGCCACTACTTTCACACCCATATGTGTCAAGGTCACCCACCATATCTCACAAGATGTCCAACTATGAAGGGCTTTCATAAACCGCACCACCTAAGAAAAGACCATGTGGGGACATTATTTACTCAAAACTGTCTCTGTGTTGAAGATCCTTTAATATCACCAACATTAACTTTCCTTTTAAAGCAGGTGTGAAATGTAGACAAACTAAAGGTTTGAAGTCAGAGCAGGGGGTAAAATGAAGGCATTTGCCCCTCACCGAAAGAATTCAGTTCCCTACTGAGATTTTCCTTCAGTCCCCAGATGTCTAGCATTGCAGCAACTTAAAACTTTAGTTGAGTGTCTAGAAATAGAGCTTAGGCATCAAAAGAAATGAGGAAATTTGAAGAAACTGAGCATGTTCAACTTTGTGAAGAGAAACCCAAGGGGTGACTTGATTGCCTCAAGGGCCACCGCAGAACACAAGAGACAAGCCTGTTCTTTGCTGTCCCACAGGATAGGATCAGGTGTAATGGTCTGCAGTTATTGGAGGGTAGATTTTTATTGAATTTAGAAGGAACTTCTTGACAGTAAGATCAGTTCAACAATGGAACCAATTGCCTAGGTGGTGGAGTCTCCTTTTCTGGACATTTTCAATGAGATGCTAGACAGCTACCTGCTGGGGATGCTTTAGTTGGAGATCTTGCACTAAGTAAGTGTTGACCTCAGTGGTCCAGGAAGCCCCTTCAAACTATGATTCTATGAAAGGGGGCAGGCAAAGTTACCATGAGAATGAGAACACAGCAAATATAAGATTGTGAACGTGAATGTTTTCAATATCTCACTCTCTGCAATGTTGAAACATAATGACAAAAGGAATATTTCATTAAGGGGCCAGAATTCTTATTGGAGGGACAATATCCACATTTTGCCCCTCCCCTACAGCTACACCTCTGGGTCAAAAAACAGCACAGAGAGTATGAATTTGTGGCTGATGTTTCTTTTTTCTACTTGTATGAAATATGGCATACTGTGTTTTCTCACATTCAATTTACTGTTTAGCAAGATGAAGAAAAAACAAAAAAATCTGTGGTAGGAAGAAAAATACAAAAATCTGTTCAGGCAACATACATAAACTCAGAAGTTATTGATTTGTTTTCATGGAGTGTGTATGTGTGTGGTTGGGGAATATCCACAGCAAGAAAACCTGCATTTCTCCTTCATTTTTCATTTAAAATGAACCAGCACTCAGACAGTGCAGCTTAATAAATCAGGCCGATATTTCATTATCTAAATTCAACATATCCACCAAAATTAATGAGAACTTGGTTCCCCTCTCCTAGTTACCGTAAATACAAGTATTTATTTTCAGTACCAAGCCAGCTGTGTTGCCCATTGCTGCTGCAACTAGGCCCATGTTTATATCTGAGCATCTGTAATGTCAAACTTGAGTTCCCCAAGGGGATAGCCATCTAATTGTGTGGAAGCTAGCAAGAAGAGAAAGAAGACTGTATTATACACCATAGCACATTGCATTAAACGGATCCTTGAGCCCACTCCAGTCTTTATTCTCATTCAGCCCTTCATGTTCACTTAGAAGTCACTTTTTGTGAGTTTATTTTCTCCTGGGGAATAACTGTAAACAGCAGTACAACTAGGGAAGAAAATCTTTAGAACATTTGTCTGCCTTTGAAACTGATGTAGAAAAGAACGTTTAAACAGTACTCATTTCTGTTCTTTCTTCCTCACTTGTAATTATTCTGCTCCTAACTCCAGCTCCATACCTTGAGGCAAGGTGCTGTAACAGAGTCAGAACGGAAGAGTTGCTTTGTCTGGTATATGCTATTTCAAAGAAGCTGGATGTACTATAAAATGCAATGCTCTGGCTGTTCATAAATGCATAACCTAGGAGCCTCTGAAGTTGCCTCTTGACTTAATTATCCAAATTGGCCAAATAGTCTGCCACTCAAATGAGCCAGCCAGGAACTAATAAATCCTGCCTCACTGTTGTTTAATAAAACTGTTATTAGCTGATAGACACCTCACGCTAGCAATAAACAAGCGGTAGTGAATTATTTGAGCAACCTGTGGTTGTGATGAATGAATTTTTCATCATGTGGTGACTCAAAGAAGCCAATGACCATTTTCATTGACAATTGAGCTACATTTTCTGGTTCTGAATAGTAAGCAGCACATGACAAGCCTAACTAAAACAGGTCTGGACACACTCCAGGGCTTGAAGGCAGATTTTTTTTCCTCCTCTGCCTTTGAATGTGATGCAGAAGGGAGAGTATAAGCAGTACTCATTTCTGGAATCATACCATTTCAGCTGCCATGTAGGGTGACTGGAAGTGAACTTTTATCATCCCTAGGTACTTTAAGGGATTTGTGGATGATAAAAAGCAGAAACTGGCCCCAGGTAGTAGTGGATTTGGGACTGTTTTTTTAACTGAGTATTTGTGGAAGGTGATAGACAGTTAAGGGTTCAGTGGAGAAATGGGCAGGCCTGAGGACTACTCTGCATCTCCTGAAGGGCCACATAGAGCCCAAAGATGTACAATTCCTACCCCTCAATGTAAGAGTAGATTACTGGATTGGCCAATACGTTGGATTTCTTTCAAGACTTTGCCATCCATTTGCATTCTTCTTGTCCTCATGAAGCTCAGGATGGCATATTTGGCATATGTATTTGTGCTGATGGTAACATTTAAAGACTTAAGCAGCATGGAACCACTCAATACTTGAAGGGGTACCTCCTTCTATATATGCTTGCCAAAGGGGTGCCTTTCCTTATATATGCTTGCCTGAGAATTGAGGTCTGTAGAAGGAACCCTTTTGTTGTGTTTCACCAATGGGGCAGAACACTGTGGGATGACATAGGAAAGAGCTTTCTCTTCTGTGGCATATCGGTTATGGAATATTCTCTTTTTATATGCTCAATTGGCACCAATCATGGTGTCATTCTAGAGCGAAGTCAAAACATGTCTGTTTACTAAAGCCTTCAGGGCTTAATTGATTTTTTCCAAACTTGCAAATGTGTAATAATTTTAACTTATTTTAAAGTGTTTCAACTGCTTTTAAATTTTCATTTTTGGAGTGTTAAATGAAATGGTTTAACATGTTCATAAAGATGCTACTTTAAACATTTTCTTTTAGGAAAAAAAAAAGATGGGAGAGCCCAAATCATATTTAAAACTAAAAATAAGCCCTTAAAATGTGTCCAACTCCTGAAGATGATCCAGGCTTTGTAAACCATTTTGCTATGCACCCAGCCCTTAAAAAAAATCAAGATTACAAGAGCTGAGCAGTTTGACTCAGCATTAGCATTTGGGCTAGCAGAAATACTATTGTTGATGGAATGTAAGCATCTAAATTAAATGTGTGACTTAGGCTATAGTCTCACAACTGGATGAGGAAGATTTGTAGTAAATTCTGCTGAGTCAGCAGCACAGAATTTAGTTTATTGAAATGAATATATTTTCCCAGGGGTTTCTTAAACTTTCATTCTCCTCCAAACTCGGCAATTGGTTTATTATTATATGCCCCATATGTTATTCAGCCTGAAGTGCTTTTAATAGGCAAAGCAATGCTCCACAAAACAAACATCAACTTATCCATGAAAGACAACATTGATCAGGCAATAACTATCAGAATTTATGGCAATAAACATTTGACCACATTTCAACAAAGCTAAAGCTGAAACAAACTGTGGCATATACTTATTTTTCACTATTATGAATCCTCCATTAGAATGTAAAGAATACACCCAGGCAAAATAGCTTGGTGTTTTATTTCTGATTCTATATTGTCTCAATAAACTTTTTATGAAGTTATTTTGAAGTGCTTACATACAAAGCAGACTGAAGCAATGCTGTGTTATTATGTGGCCAAATGTACTGTGAGTTTGCAATTTACAACTCACAATTAGAGATACAAGTTCATTAATATAAGTATGTTCATTTTTACTATGGATGTGTAGCAAATCCTAAACTAAACTGGGCCACTTCAAAGAGATTCTGTCATCCCAAAACATTCCAAAGAATAAACAATTACAAGAATAAAAGAATTACACTGCATGCAATTATTGCTTGCTATTTCATCTCGGTCACAAAAAGCCAGTCCTAAACAAAGAAGCAGTAATTATCTTGGGGTGCTTGTTGACAAATACTCAGGTTCAGACATGGATGTTGCCAAATGAAGGAATTTGCAGAGAATTTTGTTGTCTATTTCCTTGTGGTGAGGGTATCATGAATGAAGACCCTGATGGGCTGTCATTTTAGGAGTATACAGAGTAGGAAAGAAAATGTCACAGTGAGAGGGTAAATTCATTAAAAAGGCCACAGCGTTTGCTCTAATTTATCATGAATTTGGTGTATCACATCCCACGGTTCCACTTCTCTAAGTCCCTGATTATGGATTGAGATTTATGGATAGAGAGGTTAGTAGTGTTTAGAAGATAGGTTTAGTAGAGGAATATAAAGTGGGAATTGGAGGGTGGTATTCATAGATATTATTGGTGGAACAGAAGGAAGGAGAGGGGGGAGGTCAAGAATGGTAGGAAAGTAAGAGTAGGGATATAAAAGTTTAGGAATTTTTTGTTCTTATATTGTTAAAATTGTATATGTATTTTATGTATTGGTAATCTATATTTAAAAATGTAGATCTGATTAACTAAATAAAATGTTTGTTTAACAACAACAACAAAAAAGAGATTATTTGTTCTGCATACTATGAAATATTAATGAGTAGCTGGCAAGTAGCGTGCCATGAGCTATGATTCTAACATGGAAGCATAACATCCCTGAGTTGCATCAGTTCTTGTAGTAACATCTCCTTTACCCAGATTACCTAATGGAAGATGCAGAGCTGCTAACTGTATTGTTGGTCCTTTACTGTAAGCCAGTTATCTTTACTGACTGTAAAAGTGATTGTGTTGAGAACATAAGATTCACCTTATTCAAGTTCTCATTCCTGTTAATATACAGAGAGAAATAAGGGATATATGCAGAACTTAAGGCAAGCTTCTGTTCATAGGGAGAACTGTAATTCAGATGGGCATAGCTAGAATTTTTCAGACACTTCCCCAGCAGTGCAGAGAGCTTGGGAGTTAGTTGGCAGGTTTGGAATATTTTGACTTGCTTATAGAAATGCTCTGCTGCGGGGACCAACCCCTGTGTTTCATCAGTGAAATCCATGTACTGTGTGAGGACATTGGATAGGATCTTTTCCACTGTGGCACCCCTATTGTGGAATGCTAGCTTGAACGGTACCAGAAATGACTTCATTTAGGTATCAAGTGAAAATATGGCTGTTTATTTATTTATTTTAAACAAACCCTTTGGGGTTAATCAATATAGCCCAAAATGTTTATGGTTTTAAACTTCTTTAACTTCTTTTTAACATAAAATTTGATTAAATTGGTTTTTATCTCTTTCAGTTGCATAGGGATGTGGGGGCAGGGAGCAATTCACCCTTGGTGGCAAGTTTTTAGGGCATCCCAGCCTGTAGCCATGCCCCTGCGTGCCCTGGCCACGCCCCCATGCACAGTGGCCATGCCCCTTGTGCCGCAGCACCCTCCCCTCCTGCCCCCCTCCACACACTCCAAGCTCTGCCACTGGTCTCTTTAAATTATTTTTACTGTTTTAGATTGCTCCAATCTGTTTGATTCAAGTTTATTTATACACCATCTTCAGCTCATGATATAGTATGGGATATAGGTATTTTAATAAATAAATTAATAAATAATTTCCTGAACAGGCTATAATAAGATGGAGAAATCAGACCAAGGAGAAGATCACCCTCCATGAAGTGGATGTAACTGGATTTAATCGTTCAGAATAATTCAGCATAGAAGAAATTCACAACTACAACACATTCTTTGCTAAAAAATAAAATAAAAAAAAATTAAAATGTTGTTTTCTGTGCAAAGGACCCACATGTTCAATCTGATACAGTATAAAAAATGCAGTTTTTAAATACTTTCTTGCAGTTGGAAGAACTATTCCTTCCTTCCTTTGAAAATAAAATTAGTGAAGAAGTACATTTCTGGTTAATCACTAGAAATGCCAAAGCTCTCCATGGTTGTGTGTAAATCATTCTAAGTGATAAAAAGAGCCTCCATAGATAAGAGGAGGCTTCTTGCTACAAAAAGTCACCTTTTGCATTTAAAGAACAATGAAAATGGTAGAATGAAAACAGGGCTAGAATGTTTACCCCTGTTTTCCCATCACATGTATATCTAAACTTCTCAAGAAGATTCAAGAAATATGAACTTGAATGTGTTTCTTGGTCTATACTCATTGCTAAAAGTTTTTTTTTTGAAGACTCAGTAAAGTTGGTAATAGTATTGTTTTAATTTTATTCCTGAACAATATCATTTTCAATATTTATGTTTCTTAGATAAAATGTGCTTATCCTGGCTGAAGTTCAGACATGCCGGAATCCATGTCAGTGTAGGGTGGACAATGCTTTTCCTGTATTCCATTGTTTATAGTACTAGTGCCAGTTTTATGAGCAAAACCATTTCTTAGTAGAGGACATTAAAAAAAAAGCAAAGACAAGTGCTCAGGGCACTTTCCTAAAATGATAGTTTAAATTATTATACTCTCTAAGGTCCTTGAAAAATAGGCCAAGCTACAATAGTTTTTGAGCCATTGCCAACATGCCTGAAATATGGGGAGTTGGATAGGATGTGGCTGGTTTTCCAATTAGCTTTTTTTCTCCCCTCATCTATAGTAACTTACATAGCTCTCCTCTTAAGTGACAAAAACATTAAGCTCTTTAAAGATGTATATTTTCCACTGGGGTTTATGTCATCATTTTATCTAATTATTTCATAATTATGGAGAATAATTACACCAAATGGTGATGCAAACGGCAGCAGAACAATATATCTTCCGTAAAAAGTCCCCAAAGAATTTAGAAGTATTTGAATCTTTGAGAGGGAGAGGTTATGAAGCAGTGGAACTGTTGCAAATGCAGGGTTGGAGAACTAAGGACTTCTTTGAATGGTTCTTTCCCTAGGTATGCTGATGAATGTGGGTGTTTCTTGGGTCCTTCAAAAACAGGAATACCTGTAAATTGAAGCAAATAAGGAATTTTAATACCCACATCATACTTCATTAGTACAGTTTCTAAAGAGCTGTGCAATGTTAGTGCTGTGTAACCAAAGCCAGACCCCGAAAAATCAAAGCAGATTGGTTTGATTCAGACCAAGTTGTATGAGCTCCAGTTTGGAACAGAATGGCCCCAGTCTGACGCACTTGAAGCTTATCTGGAGATCCAAACATCCAGATAGTGTGTCTCTGACATTCCTATATAAGGAAGAAACAAAGGTGCCGTGATACAGAAAGAGAAGAAGGGAGCTTGTCTTTGCTTACTGACAGCTCTGTTATGCAGTCTGAGGTAAGAATTTGTTGTAGATTGTGCAAGAGCTGTGGTGGTAGACAGTTGTATATTGCCATCTTAGTAAGTCTCAATTAGTCTTTAAATTTCCTTTTATTTTGTTGCCAGTTTCATATTCTGTTTGTTTTTTCTTATTAATTTGTCTCTTTAATGAATCTCTCTGTATTTTAGGTAGTGAACTGTATTCTCCCTACCGCCCAAATTGTCCCTGCTTACTTAGGTTTCAGATGAAAGGCAGCAGTCTGTGTCATCATGTAAAAAAGTAGATCATTGCCTGAGACCATTTTCAGATCCCAGGACTGCTATCTGCGTTCACTGCAAGCAGAAAATGAAATGGCTTAGATCACCTTGCAGAACTAACAGCCTATTCCAATACCTCAAGAGGCAGCGTAAAGCAGACGAGTTCAAGAAACAGGCAGGGGGAAAAAGCAAAAACAAAACAGCAGGTAAGCAGAAGAGACAAATGCAAGGGATGATGACTGTAACTAAGGATGCAACTGGATAGAAGCCAAAAGTACATTAAGCTGTTGAGGTGCTCAAAAGGTGAAAGGAAAATCCAAAGCCGCACAACACATATTATAGGAACATGTAATGCGATAAGCATGAATCAGGGGAAGCTAGACTTAGGGCCTTTCTGAACAGCATTATTATGGTATTATTATTCCACTTTCAACATCCTATCGAATCTTGGGGTTTGCAGTTTAGGGAGGGGCATTTAGACTTCTCAGCCAGAGAGCTCTTTGGCCTCAGTAAACTACAAACCCCAGAATTCCACAAGATGTTGAAAATAGAATAATAGCACTATAAGAAATAAATCACCAGGAACAGATGGCATACCAGTAGAATTGCTCTGAGCAACAGAGGCAGAATCTACTCAAATTCTCACTAAGATCTTGGCCCTTTCCACACAGGGCAAATAAATCAGAGCAGGGCGACCTCCGACGGACGTAGTCCACGCCTTGGAGTGCACTGGGTCGGACATAATTTTGAGGTTCCACACCTTAAATCGCACATGCGGTCTTTTTAAAAACCGGGAGAGAAGGTGGTCTTTTTTTTTTTTTGTATCGCTCTATACCGATCGTTCCCAGATGTGTGGAAGCAAAAATAAGGGCCGATTTGTGCATGACGTAATTGTTGGGCGGGCCGTGGGTGTGCGCAACGTCAATGGTTGCTCTGCCCCAACAGAGAACAGGAAGGCGCCATGTTTTTTGGTCTCGGAAAGCATTTTCCTGAAGCCAGGAAAGGGGAAAAAGCTTGCAGGTACGTGCTTTCGCACCGGAAAACAGGGTTTGGGGGGTTTGGGGGTTTGTGAAGGCTGCGGAGTGGCCTGCGGGGGATGACACAATGAGAACGGGAAAAGTGGCCATAACAACGTGTGTACTTTGGGGTGCGCACTACAACGGTACAGGCTGCACACATGTGGAGCACGGCAAAATAATGTCCGCTGTGAGGCGGACCCGAAATAAACCGTCAGGAACGGCCCACAGATTGGAAATCCTTAAAATACATTCTGGTTCCCAAGAAAAGGGATGCCAGAAATTGTAGCGAGCACTGGGCCATTGCATTAATCTCTTATGCAAGCAAAGTCATGATCAAAATTCTACAGCAAAGACTTTTACTATATATGGAGTGAGAAATGCCAGAAGTTCAAGCTGGGGTCATGAAAGAAAGAGGTATTAGGGATCATACTGCAAACATATACTCTATAGTGGAGCACACCAAAGAATTTCAGAAGAAAATCAGCCTATCCCTCACAGGTAAGTTATTCATTGTAAAGGTCTTTTTTAAAAATTACATATCATTCTTAAAGAAATGGGTTTACTACAACATTTTATTGTCCTGAACTGTAACTTGTACTCAGGACAACAGATCACTGTTAGGACAGAATATGGAGAAGCAGAATGGTTTCCAGTTGGTAAGTAAGTCAAGTAAGGCTGTATTTTATCACATTTGTCTAACTTGTACAGTGAAAGTATTACATGTAAAGCTGGATTAGACTTTGAGAAAGGTAGTGTGAAAACTGGAAGAAGGTACATCAACAGTTTAAGATGTGCAAATGATAATGTAATACTAGCAGAATGGCAAGACTTAGAACAACTACTGAAGAAAATCAAAGAAGTGGCTCAATCATTAATCAACATGTAGACTCCAGTCAAGAAATCAGAAGGAGACTAGGATGTGAAAGATCAGCTAGGAAGAAACTAGACAAGATCCTCAAGTGTAAAGATTTATCACTGAATACCAAAATCAGGACTGTCCATGCAATTATATTTCCAGTTTCTATGTATGGTTGTGAATGCTGAGTAGTGAATAAGATAGGAAAAGAATCAACTTATTTGAGATGTGCTAGAGGAGAGTTCTGAAGATACTCTGGACTGACAAAAGGACAAATAAATAGGTCAGAAAAGAACCAAACAGACCTGAGCTCTCCTTGGAAGCCAAGATGGCTGAACTGAGACTGTCATGCTCAAGAGAAGGCATGACTCAGTAGAAAAGATAATAATCCTTGGCAAGGTGGAAGGAAATAGGAAACAGGGAAGACAGTATTGTAGAAGCATAGACTCAATCAAGGAAACCACGGCCCTGATTCTGACCTAAGCAAGGCTGTTGATGACACGGTGACTTGAAGATTTTTCATTTATAGGGTTGCCATAAATCCAAGTCAACAGAAATCAACAACAACGACGGTCAAGATCTTTTTTTTAAAAATCCTTTAAATATGGACATCCCTGAGGAAGGCAGATGCCAACTATTTAATGCTTTTTATGAACTTTTATTTTCAATCATTTTGTTATATTTCATAGTATCAACTTCAATTTTACAGTAGTCCTCTGAGATCCAGATTCTGCCTGGAAACAATGCTCTTAATTACTTTCTCCAATTGCCTTTTACAGAGAAAGAAATACATTTCTTTCTAACTGTATGAATGCATTTCTCTCATTCTAGACTTCATCCCCTTTTTCTTTTCTCATCACCTGTCTGTCTTTCCACTCCCTGCACTGAAGCCAGGGGTTTCATCTTTCAAAGTCCTGTACTTTTCAATCTACATGAAAGGGGGATTTCAGTCTTGAACTATATACCTCATTTGTTTGTAGACAAAGAGGATATCAGGCCAGGATGTGCATTATTTTCTTGTATTTATTGATCTCAGAGGCACTGAAGTTCAGGATTAGCAGAGTACTCAGTGACATTGCCTTTCTGAACAGTGTTTTGTTATTACTTGCAACAGGAGGATATTGTTTGCTTCCTATATATTCATCCAGGTAGCCCTCTTGTCCCCATGACTCAGAGCCCAAATTATTTCTATTTAGAACAACAGTATATAGACGTCATGCATGTCATCCATTGCAAATTATGCATGGTAACTCTCGATTTTCCCATCTAGCCTTTCACTGCAAGTATATTACAACATGTTAATTATTACTTAGCCTGTTCACATGCCCTTAATAGTATTTGCATATGTATGTGTGTGTATTCACCTTAATATTTTACTGTGTAATTTCTTCTGAAAATGAAATTTGTATGATGCGCTCAAAGCATTTCAAAGGAATTTTAGATATGCATCAAACAGATAAAGTTGAGATGATATAAATATTTTTTCCCATATAGCAATTCAGTTCCTTCCGATCATGTAAGATTTCATCTAGATAGTGAGAAGAAAACAATAATTTCTAAAAGCTAGGAGATAAATATCTTGAAGGCCATTGATCTTTGGATAAATCTAAGCAGTTTTTTCTTTTTCTTTTTTTTTAAAAAAGTCTGATTATCCTCATTCTACATGTAGAATGTTCATTATAATGCAGCAAGAAGGAAATTATGAAGTTCACACTTACTTTTACTTTTGTTGTTGTTATGTCTTCAAGTCATTTCTAATTTATGGCTACCCTAAAGCAATGTCCAAGCAGGGCATGGAAAGAGTCCTGCTTGAAACTTTGGAGACATGAAGCTAGTCAAAGTTAATAATATAGGATTAGGCCTTTCCCTCGAATGGCGGACGCGAGTGGCAGCTCGGAGTGAAGCTCCGTAATGGAGCAGCCCCGGGTTGCCTCCCGCTGGAATCCAGCTGCCTCTTTTGTCACCTGGAGGTGGCTAAAGACCCCCCCGGTACAGGGGGTCCGGAAGCGGTCCGAAGGGGACCCCATAACTGGTGTGCAGCTCTGCTCTGCCCGGATGGGAGAGCAGCAGGCATCAGGGGGTCGAAGGACCTTGACGACGGATCCAGAGGGACGCTGCAGGAGTGGCACAAGCACCGCCGAACGAGCTTTTTAAAAGAAGCAACAATGAAATTATCAAAGAAAGAAAACTTTAACCTGTCTCATTCCCTGCTTCCGTGAAAACCACAGCGATTATGGCTTGCTACAGGGTGCAGGAGTGATGGGGGAAGGACCCGGAGAAGTAAAGCTAGCAGCATGAGTTTTGGCTTTATGGCTGTAAGAACTCAGAGTTTCTTAAAGGGGCGGCTGACATTGAGGGAAAGACGTGGAGGAATGAGCTGTTTGTTCCTTTAAATTTCTGGACTTTAAATTTTTCTGACTTTTAAATATCTTAAATTGGCGTAATAAGACTGTTTAAAAAATTGGGCATTTTTAACAATTATTATAATTCAGATAATGGAAGAAAGAGTTTGGACTGGGCAATGCAAATAAATAATGATGCGAGTTTTGAGCTTCAGGACCAGGACTGATAAATTTTGAAATTATGAAGACATGAGAGCACCCTCCTGCTTTTTCTTTTTTGATCCTTGATTGTTGTGAATATAAGAGTGAGTTGGTAATAAGACTTAGAATCGGAGGCTACAAAGTGTATATCCCCCTGGAATAAGTGACTTTGCATATGGGAAAGCTACTACAAATGGAAAAGAACAGGATGAACTGCGGTCCCACTCATGATGGCGAGGCATCTTGGAACTCTAAAGCGACAATAACAGACGTTGAAATATATTAAACATTTGAGATGAGTTCTGGGATGTGCTAGAAGTGTGTGGGGAAGTAAAGCAAAGCAGTTAACTTGGGTAAAAAAAAAGGGGGGGCTTTATAGTATGGAAACGTGTACTAGTTCAATGAGATATTTTAACAAGGAACAGTTGAAAGAGAGTGGGGAGTCTATGTTGGGCATTTGTAATCCTACCCCGGATGGCAGGGAGGTTCGGAACTTAAAAATGACAACAATAAGAGTTCAGAAATAGATTTGTGAAGAGTTCTGGGCTATAGTCTTGCCGATGGGGTAGGGAAAGAGGGAAGCATTAGAGAAAACAATTGGGTTTTTTTTGTCTGTTGTTTGTGAGTTGTGCATGGACTCCCTGGATATTATGGCTACGGATCAGCGACACAAGGTCAACGTTATGAAACAGACTCTCTCCCTATTTGGCTGTCCGGAAGAAAAGCAGCAACGAGACAACGGGGAAAAAAAAAAACTGCAAGTGAACTCTGGGTAGCTGGGTTGGGAAAGGAGGGAAAAGGAAAGGAAAGGAATGATTTTTGGTGGTAGATGACATATACAGATGAATGTAAACTACTTAAGCAGCAAGTAAGGGTAAAGGGGGTTATAGAATGGATATGTGTATTTGTTTAATAAGATATCTGAATGGTATGAAAGATGCTGGGGAGTCAGCTTTGGGTGTAACCCCATGTATGGGGGTGGGATGGCTCAGAGCTTTCAAGCGACAATAAGAATACATAGAAATATCTTGAGAACATTTTGAGGAGAGTTCTGGGCTAAAGTCTCATCTCTGGACGAGGGGCGGAGGTTTGTGGTCTGGGTTCGGATACCCTGGGAAGCTATGGATGTAGAGGGCGTGAATGGGAAGTGGGAGGGAACTCGTTTGCAGCTTTGCTTTCCCCCATTCCTGGGGGTGAACCGGCCTATACTCGCAAGCGACGATAAGCGACAAGGGAATAATGAATATGAGTTGGGCCAGGGAATCCCATAGGGGAGGGGGAAAGAAGAGGAGTTAAGATGTGAGGTCCTGATTGAAATGAAAGAACAGATATTTTAAATAGTTCAATAGAATATATAAAAACCCATATTAATAAATTAGAATATGTTAAAGATAGGAAAAGTGAGCAAGAGGCAATAGTAAAACAGCTCAGAATGTTGGTAATATAGTATTACATTCTAAAGGTAAACAGGGAGGAAGAAGGAAGGCCAGAATCGCGTATTAACTGGGAATCTATCAGTGGACAGGACATATTAAGGAGCGTTGAATGTCAATTAGAAAACATGTATACATCAGGGAAAAGCGTGTGAGAAGCTAGCTCTAGCAGGGGGAATAACAATGTAATGTGGTTCGGGAATGAGATCGTGTGGGCTTTGGGGGGTGGGGACTGAGACAGGATGGAAGAACATAAATATTTCATGATAAGATTTGATATAAAAAAAGTTTGTTTTATATTTGGAAACTAATAAAAATTATTATTAAAAATAATAATAATATAGGATTAGATGGACTAACAATTTGAAACAGTATAAGGTAATTTAATATATATATTAACACCATGGGTACTGACTGTGTGTGGTGCAGACTTTGTGTGCTCCTTCTTTCTTTTTTAAAATAGTTTCTTAACAAATATTGAAACATTAACAAGATAGTGGGCTGTTCTTACCCAGGGCCTCTGGATATGTGAGTTTGAGCATCTGCAACCATATCACACCCTATGCCTAAAGTAGTGGTGATGTGCTTAAGGATGCACTGGAGTAGACATGTGCATATGGCTGCCATTTAACATACATGTATTTGTGAATCCCATTATGTTCCTGGAATGGAACCCCTGTCATGCCCTGCTCCCATAGCATGGACTCTGATTCAGAGTCTGAAGCAGAGGGCACACCAGAGGCTGAAACAGAAGGCATACCAGGACCTGCTGTACAGAGAGAGGCTGCAGTGCTGGAAACAGAACAGGGGATGGTACCAGCTCCAACAGAGAGTCTTGCCTCTTCAGATACAGAAGACAACACTTACCTAGACCTAGCTTCTCACAGTACAGGCAGCAAAGAGAGACCCAGCATCACTCAGAATTTATAACCAGCCACAATCAATTAAGGCACAGCTGTGCTAGGCTTTGGGTCTATTTAGCTGGCATCCTTCACCTCCAGGAGTTGTCAGAGCTTATTGACCTGCTACCTTGCTAGATACCTTGACAAATGCTCGGATTGACCTTAGATACTCCCCTGCCATGAAACCCTGACGGATTTTGTTTATGTTGGACTTTACGTATGACTCCTTGCTTACTGTCTGGAAGTAAGTAACAAGCAGTTTGTTTTGTTTGATTTATCAGCTGTACCAGGATTAGGATAGGACAACCCCCACATATACAAAGAACGTGCTGTATACAAGAACCGCAACTGAGCCACCAATCTGAGAAGAATAATCAGTGTTGTTTTGGTCAGTCTTAATTAATTAATTAAAACTTAGACATTTGTGATGGGGTGTTGGACCCTTTGTTAAAAAGGAAGTAAACAGATGTTAGGTAGAATAAAAACATTCAATTTCTTCTAACCCATGTAGGCATCTGTTTTTTTGTGTGTTATCTTTTCTAAGAGAGTAGTTCCAGCTGCCCAACTTACCAGGCAGTAAATTTCTGGCTGGGGCCAATCAGTTTGAACCTACAGTTCAAATTCATTGACTGGCCCTGCCCTGCCCTGCCCTGCCCTGCCCTGCCCTGCCCTGCCCTGCCCTGGCTGTAGAGAGTTTTCCCTATGCAGGGGGTTTGTGTTTGAAACTCCCTTTGGTCAGAGCTCACTTCTTTGGTATATTGTCCCACCCACCACCCTTCACTGAGATCCTGGTGTCTCTTTGTAATATGTCTTCTCTGTGACAACTTGGGCAGTTAGCATGGTTCCTGGATCTGGGGTACATGTCACCTAGGCCTTTGGAATGGAAACTTTGGGTGGCTCAAGGGGTATGTGGCAGGAATTGGGTGAGCATGGTGTGGTAGGTACATGTATCCCTTCCATCTCTTGGTGAGCAGGTGTATCTGCACCTCTCTCAGAATGTTCCAGGGCATGTCAGAGGTCCAGTCTCATTGGCCAACAGGCAGGTTGGCTGATGCCTGGATCTGCCCATGTGTACGCCAACCAGTAAAGTTGTGCCCTTTTCCCTCCATTTCTTGGGTGTGTGTGTTTTTTTCTTCCTCCAAGACTTGGCCCTGAGCAAGCAATTGTCCAATTGTGTGGTTTGGTATGGAGTGGACCAGAGTTCTTTCCCCTGTCTCATCACCAATTTCATCCTTCAAAACACATGAAGGAGTGCTTATATTGTTCTGATTTCTCTAAAGTTTATGGAAGTAATAGCTGATATAATAATGTGGAAGTTACTTTTTGGTCTACAGCTCCCAGAATCTCCCAGTAGTCATATCTATTATTAATATGGGCTAAGGATTCTGCAAGTCGTAGTGGAAAAGTAACTTTTATAAGATCTGGCTCACAGGGTAAATAACCACCATTTTCTCCTTACCTGTCAGAGACAGATATGCAGGACCCTATCCAAGGACCTGAAACTAGTGCTTTGCTATCTGTATAGCATATATGGATGTCTCCATTCACTTCACTGAAGGAAAACATAGTCATTGTAGACAGAGGAACTTCACTACCCTTCAAAGTTATCATATTTGTAGGAAATTGTTGGGTCAGAGACTACTTAAATATCTTTCCCAAGTCTGATATAATATAATTTTGCAATATGTCATCATATATAAAGTAAACATATTAAAAAATATAAAATACTATAGTAGCAAAAAGATACCTTTTTTTTTTTTTGCAAATAAAATGCTTCCACAAAGAAGTTTAATAGTATTGAATTGAATGCATTTCTGTGTTTGAAGATTAAGCCATCATAAGTGATGGACAAGCACTCTGGTGTAGCATGCTTGTGAGAACACTGTCTTTGTTTTAAATATGCTGTTTATTTCTTTGACCAAAGCTTCAGTATAAAAGAAGCTTCAGAGCCAATGTTCTGCTTTCCCAGATATTTTACTAATCATCAGTGCCTGCTTTTGGGGGAATTCAACCTCATCATTCCAGTATTTTCCATTCTTTTATGGTGATTTTTTTTTCTTTTGACAGAAAATTTGATCGTGGCTGTGAAAGGTGTTTTCCTTAGTGATGAAGTGCGGGCCAGTTCCTTTGAGAAGAATGAAAGAAAACTGGCCAAGGCTTTGGTGACCTTATGTCCCTCCAAGTATTCACATACCTTGGCCTTTTTCCCAGCCTCTTTGCAGCTGGAGATCACCAGTGCATAATATTGTCAGAACTTCTCCTGAGAGAGTTCCATAAAAGGATAAGGGGGTAAGAAAACAATATGGGGGAGCGGGGAAATGAATTTAAATAAACTCTGAGGTCTTCAGTGAATCTTCATAAATGGGAAAGTTGCCAGTCACAATGTTATTTGTTCATCTGACTGTCGAAGTGAAGAAAGTCAGTATTATGTATGTGCATATTTACATCTGGCAAGCATCTAAGTTGATAAGAACATACAAATTTCTTTGATCTTAAATGGGGAAAGATCTCTGTATCTTTATAAATATTGTGATTCACAATACGTAGGAGTTGTTAAATTGTCATAATAAATTTATGTCCATTATTGTTGATGTAGAGGGCTGAGTAATCAAGTATCATCCATCATTTTTCTTCCCCCCCCCTTTTTCCTCCTTTTTTGGCACACAGAATGCCAAGAAGAAATTCACTGTATCTTCTGGCACTTTCTCTTCCTAGTGATAACAAATAGCAGGACCAAGCAAGGGGTTTAGGATGAAATTTCATATCAGTGCTCTGTAAGAGCCTCTCATTAAATGTGGAATAAATGGCTTGCCAGAAAGTGTTGTAGTATGAATCTTCCTTTTCTGGGTTCCCAAGATGATCGGGCATGTTGCTGCCTGAGCCAAAGAATGAGATGACACTTCCTCATTTTGTGTAGAAAACCCAACCAGGCTGGCAGTTAAATTTCTCTTCTACACTGATAGCTGGGTGGCATTCTTCCTCACCTAAAGGCAACAGGCTAACTCAGCAGGTATGGGCAAGATGACAGAGCGACTTAACTCCACATTCTTTTACTTGACACTTCTCTTTGTCATCAATCTCTACCTCTAGAGACATCTATTTTGCTCCTAGTTGTAGGACTAACCTTCAGTTCTAAATAGTAACACACTCTTTCAAAATATGCTTCTCTTCCCTTGGCCCATTCAGTAAGCATTCCCTGTCCTTGTACAAACTCTGTTAATCTTTGGCTGAATTTGGCTTCTCCCATTCCTAGTGTCTCTTTACTCCTACCTTTTGTGTGTGTGTGTGTATGTGTGTGTGTGTGTGTGTGTGTTTCTGAAAACTTTGCACTTCATCCGAGCCTGTAGTACTTCTCAGGAGTGGTCCATAGTGGTGTTCAGTGCTTTCCACATCAGTAGACTGGTGAATCTCCTCTTGATTTAAGCTGAACCTTAAAAGAGTTATCTGAGGTTGTGGACTCTCATGCCAAACTGGTTCAGTACCTTTAACAATTCCTCTAAAGCTCAAAGTAAATCTTGGAATTTATTCACTGCCCCTCCACCTTGGAAGCTACTTGGGGTCATTGGATCCAAAAGTTTGTGTTAAGCATAACAGGGAAGGAACAGTGCACATTTCCTATTTAAAAGGATCTTGGAATTTGATAGCTCAATCTGTGGACCACTTCTGGGGAAGAAAAAAAACCATTTATTTAAAACAGTGACTTTACTTGAATTGGTCTGTTTATACCATTATGCAGTGCAAATGTGTGTCTGTGTGTAGCTGAACTTTAAAACCACTAGAAAAAAACAAAATGCTCAGAGAAAGCAAAAAGCATATCAACTGTCACTGAAAGTAAAGCTGCACTGATTCCAGAAATATTTTCCTGTGTAGGACATTTTATAGACTGTGTATATGTATGGGGACAGGGAGAGTGACATGACTGAAAAGTGGGTTAGGATGAAATTTGGTTTTGGGGAGTTTTGGAAACTCCATCCCTAGGGATCGCTCCTTTCTTACTCTTTCTACTGGAAAGTGA
The DNA here is from genome assembly GCA_948474755.1 of Ctenosaura bakeri. Classification (NCBI taxonomy): domain Eukaryota; kingdom Metazoa; phylum Chordata; class Lepidosauria; order Squamata; family Iguanidae; genus Ctenosaura; species Ctenosaura bakeri. The sequence goes on along the minus strand of CAOLHI010003461.1, from coordinate 234,009 downwards.
AAATGTTTCTTTTCTAAGAGGCTTTGGGGAATTGAATGGAATAGGCTTTTAATGGTTTGTTATTTTTAAACGAATTCTTAAAACATTTTAATTCTATGGGTTGTTCAACTGCTTTTTAAAAGCACACACACACATTCAAACTAATATTTTCTAGTTTTAATATTCTCTAGCCTTTTCTGAGTCTAAATATTTAAAAAAAGGCAGAATAAATGAATATATTGTTATTGGTGATACTGCTGCTGCTGATGGTGGTCCATATGGAAACTTTTTTGTGCATTTGTTCAGGGAGCAAATGTGGACGAATATACATTTGTCTGAGGATGAATGAGTGAAATAATTTGGGGAAGGCGCTTTACTTTTTCTGGAATCCATTCAATCTGGTCTTTTTTTCTTTTTTTTCTTTTGTACTGTGGCAAACTACCAACAGTGCTCCTGGTGACCCTTGGGGCCATCAGGTACCATAATGAAATTTGAGATATCACCCTTCCAGTTGCATTGTTAGGCAAAGGGAACATGGCTGATCTTTTGATACCATTAAGGACAGTAATTGACCACAATCCTGGAGGTGGCACACATTTGTGTAACCTCCTGTTATACCAGTTTACATACTTTTTCAGTTGTTACAGAAGGACGTGTCCAGTATCTCCTTGCATAGCAATTTCTCCTCTATGAACAACTCTGGCTTTCTAGTGTCAGGGTAATCCTCAAGGCCAATTAGTGCTTGAGTGGATAAGGGCAATGTCCAGCTACAGTTTTACTGCTGGAGAAAAAGGAACAGCCATTGCCCTTCTTGAACTTCAAGAAGTATGCTAAAGGTATAGTGGGACAACAGTTCTCTCTTATTCCCAGCTTCAGTTCACCATTCCAAGAAGGGCAGTGCCCCAAAGCCCCACATTAGGCTACCAGGGCACTATGGGGTATGTCCTGGTACCCTAACCTACATGTGTGCTATGTTTTACTGGGGATGAAAGTATGCTGATGAACCTTTATAGTCCCCTAGTATTGAATAGACTCTCAGCCATGTTTTCCCTCTCAGAAGTACATCTGGGAAAATGTCCCATCATGATGCAGGAACATGCCCTAGAGATCATTATGTATACCACTGCCACATTGCTGGGGGGAAGGAAGGGGGGAGGAGAAGAAAGTATCTTCTGGACTGATAATTTAAAATGCCATTTGAGACTTGTGAAAGTTTTAAGAATCACCCATGTATCCCCCAATGTTGGAAAAAGATGAAAGTGGGAATGATTTTGACTACTCAGTGAGGATGCAAAAGATATGACAGCTGCTACCAGTTGAGTGGGACAGTTAATCCACTCTTATATGTTTCCACTCTGGGTTTTAGTCCAAACTTGAAAGGAGTTGCCCAGGATAATGTACCTATTTTGGTGTTATGGATCACATCGTGCATAACCCCTTTAAAGTTCCAGCTAAAACACAGAGTGGGTTCACTGCTGGATCCACCAGCCTCCACATGCCTTTAACATGTTTTCAAAATGGTGATTCCACCCCATGGAATTCTATCTCCTCCATCTCCCTTAAAGGGGGCTTAGATTTCTGGTTCTATTAATTAATTTGTTGGTTTGCATATTTCTTAACAGTTATTCTTATGATTTGATAGCCTGAATCCTGTTGAAAAGTACCAACCAGAGTAGACATATTGAAACAATCATTGAATAGTCAACACATAGATAAACCCCATGAATTTAATAGATCTCCTCTGATCATGATAAACAACAGAATACCAGCCAAAGTTATATTTTATCATTTTAATTAGATCCTTACATGCTAATTAAAGTTAATGATAGTATGAATAATAATGTTGATAATAATAAAAGGAGAATCTCAGTAATAAAAGTCATTGCTTAAATATTTAGAAATATTTCATTAGGAGCATCAGTTCAATCACTGTCATTATAGAATTAGGAACCTAAATTGTAAATATCTGTACTGATTAAATGATTAAATAACAGAACAGTCTGTACACATTTATTGACAAATGGATCAGTCAAGATTTATTACCAGTGACAGTTCACAGTGTAAACAAAGTACCCTATACAGAATGAAAATTAGTCAAGATCCAAGGGCCCTATTATTTATAAATGTAGAAAAGGGTTTTGAGAGAAATTCATAGACTTAGAAGGGACCACAAGGCCCATCAAGTTCGACCCCCTGCTGTGTAGGAATACACAGCAAAAGCATCCCTGAGAAGTGGCCATCCAACCTCTGTCTAACAGCCTCTCCCAACAACAACATTCCAAGACTTTCTAAGCTAGTCTATTCCATTCTTAAACAACTCTTTCATCACAGTGTCCTTCCTCACATTTAACTGGAATCTCCTGTGTAAATTCAATCCATTGGTTTCAGTGCTGGCCTCTAGAGCAGCAGAAAATGATCTGGCTCTGTTCACTTACAGAGACATACAAATAAACAAGCAAACACCTGGAGTTGTGTCTCAAGGTGCTCAGCAGATAAACAATTTATTGATAAAAAGTCCAACACATTTCAGCCAGTATATGTCAAAGGCATTCTTCAGGGGCTAATTGATATTTAACTGCAGAAATTTCTGGATCTGATGCTCTCACTCCATTTACTGGACAAAAAGCCCCACTTTACCAAGCCAACTTCCTCAGTGTTTCTTCATGGGATGTGGTTTCAAGATCATTTACCCTGCTCAAGAAACATTCCACCTTACTAATATCTATCTGTGGTCTTATTTGCTTTCAGCATCTGTTCTTAGAGACCAAGAATTTGTTTGTATGCTTAAATTTTCAAAGCATCCCTGAACTATTATTACTTATAGTTTTATTTTTATGGTGTGGTTATATCATACTCACATCCTGAATAGGCTACTCTTTACTTCATGAACACATTTACAGAAGTCTCAGAATTTAAAAACTAATATTCAGAAGTCTATGTGGATGAGATTCAATGGGGCATGGCAAAATAAAATAAAATTATTGGTAATATTTCTAAAAAGTACCCTTATCCTCCCTCTTCCCCATCCTTTGAAGGACAAATCTTCTGAAATTAAATGTCTTGCTAATCAAAGAAAATTATTAGAGCGTATACAAATTGACAGAGAAAGGTGAGTTTTTATTGTTGAGTATGTCTAACTTGAGTGTGGTGTCTAAAAAAGAGTACTTCTCTAGAAATGATTTTTGTTAATTAACATAGCTTTGAAGCATGGCTTTGAAAATTTGGAAAATGGCAAGAACATTGTAATAAATTCATATAGCAAAATAAATACCCTGAAATAGCACTGATGTTGCACTGAAATAGCACTGAAAATGATAAAATATCTATGAAGGAAAGGAGGAGGTTTTTTCCCCCCAACATTATTTTCTCCATGTTATGAAGCATATTCATTGGGGACGAAACTCAACAAGTTGAGAAGTATTAACAAAATGGGACTTATCCACTCCTGCAACATATATGATTTCAGAAATAATCTGCAATGGACATGCTGATGTTGAAACTCTGTATTTGGACAATATTTGAAGTCTGGCTGAAACATTGAGGTGAGAGAGAGAGAGAGCAAACTAATGACAGACATATCTCTGTATGAGAAGAAATAAATTTAAATAGTATTAGAGCTTTTACTGATGAGAATGAGACATGTGTCCCATGGATGTATTTTTGTGTTGTATATATTAATTTTATTTTATTTGTTAAAATATTTATATCTCACTTAACATCACAAAATCTTTAGGCAACTTACAATAAAATCAGTTTAGACCATTTAAAATGTAAAATGATAATAATAATTTATACAATCTAAACATTTATTAAATAATTGCTTCATTTAAAAATCTGAATAATTTAAAGTACTAAACAATTTAAAACCCTGTGTATACACAAATTTGAATAAAATCCTTAGGCTCCAAAGGTTCTAATAAAAAGCCACGTTTTAACATGGTGCTGGATTGAAACCAGTTTCATCAGCAAGCAGGTTTCAAAGGGAAGGGCATTCCCTAACTGGCGTTCCACCACAGAATACCCTCTGCAACACTCATCGGTAGCAAGTTACCCCACTGGTGAGCACACAAATATTGGAAAAGGTACAATATGGCTGCCTTATGGAATTGGTAGCTAAAGAAAAATGCTATTTAATTACGTCTTATATGTATGACAGACAAGATTTGTTTGATAGTAAAAGTCCTACAAATGGCACTATCAGCTGAAGTCTGAAAATAGATAAACCATATAATCTGATTGTGGTGAACTGAAAAATAATATTTTTAAAAGCATTTGCATCCTTTTACAAGAAGCAGAAGAAAAATTCACAAGGAAATGTTGGAGAGTAATGCTTTGCATGACAATGGCTGCAAGAATTATGTATGTTAAATTATGAAAAGGTAAATACATACCCAATATAGAGGAATGGTTAATCAAACTGCTGGAAATGAAAGAATTATTTTTCTTCTTATTCCAAACTTTCTCTTTCTCTTGGCAGATTTTAAGGGAGGGGGAGAAAGAGAGACAACAGCCCCCAAGTTAGTTAACACAATAGTCTTTTGGGGTCATTAACTCTGATTGCTAGTTAATAGGACCCACTGATGTGTTCAGGTGGCAGTTGAGAATGAAATCATTTGTATTGATTTGTGTTTGTCTTTTGACACTTATTTTGATCAATTGCATTAGTAAGACCTGAGTGATTTGTTCAGGAAGTAACATAATTGAAAGTGATGCACAGACTATGTATGGTAGATTTAAAACAGCTTTATGGATGTTTTTGTTGTGTGGAACTTTTTTATATGGAATATTCCCTTAACTTGAGAAACACACACACACACACACACACGAGACAAAGAAGACTTGAGAAGAACAGTTGTGTTTGTTTGCAGGAGAGGTGTGGGAGAAACCTGCAACGAATCTTTGATGCCCATATTGCTCTCCCAATAGCTCAGGGGCAGGTTGGGGCAGGTTGGATACAAGGCCAAGCATAAGGTCAATGAAAATTCTTTTGATCTGGGAAATGTTCACAAATGTAAATGGTATTTTGTTAGATCTGCATAAAATGCCATACATTTGTAGTATATTTCTGTAGATAAGCCAGTCCCTCCAAACCCCTGGCACTCACCAACCTGCATGCAAATATCATCTAAGGAGTGGAGCCAGATGCATAATAGCCTTTCTTCATAGCCCATCTGTAACAGTTTCCCTAGTGATACTTAGACTATGGCCCTTTCTGCACAAGGCAAGGGAATCGCTCCGTGCCATTACCTACTGCTTCTTCTGGGGTCCGAATCATAACGGACTGTCTCTGAAGCCCTTCCGCAGGGCTCTTCCTTGGTCCAGGGCAAATCAGAGCAGTGTAAGGTCTGTAGATCCACACTGGTCTGGCTTCCATAATGGCGGCTTCCGGCTTCCAAAATGGTGGCTTCTGGCTTCCAAAATGGCCGCTTCTGGTTGGTCGTGGGTCCTGACCAACCGCTGAAGCTTGCCACGCCTAAAGCCTGCCTTCTGCAGATCACAGGCTCGCATTGGTGCGAGCCTGTGAATCTGCACAAGGGAGCAGGAATGCAATGGCGCATTCCAGGAAAATAAAGACCTGTTTTTTCCGGTCTTTCAAAAACATGCTGGAGGACCACTTGGGGTCATCTTGGAGTGGACTGAGGTGCGGATCTCCAGTAAGTAGTCTGCTCCTAGTCCCTCCTAGTCTGCTCCAAGGTGCAGACAACCTCCCTGTGAGGATACACTGCCCCGTTCTAATTGCCTGGTGCAGAAAGGGCCTATATTTTGAACTGAAAATGAACTATATTCACATATAAAATGGTTTAAGATGCTTTCGGTATACGCATTGTACGCATGCATTGCTGATAGCAACAACAAGAAGAAAGAGTGTAGTGAAGGGGCAACTTTCAGGGGTCTAGGAAGAACTCCTGCCCAACTAGACCTTCAAGGACCACATACCTCCATGACACCAGTATTTTTTTTTTAATTCTCTCCAAAGGCCTCACACACTCTCAAACATATGCAATTTCCTTTTGGTTGTTTTAGGCCTAGGAAGGACCCTTTTTCAAATCTGGAAATGATTGAGCATCAACCTTCCTGAACCTAAAGTTGATCAGAGTGGCAAAAATACTGCAGCATGGGTCCAATGCTGCTAAAAATTTCCTGGGGTGCTCTTTGTCCTTTAGAAGTAAGAACATGAGGGGCAGCATGGGGACACTTGAGAGGCTTTTTGCAACCCATGGATGACATATTGGTCATTTCTGCACAACACTGTTATAGAGCTATTATTCCACCTTCATTATCCTGTGGAATTCTGGGATTTCTAGTTTACTGAGGCTAAAGAGCTCTCTGGATGAGAATTCTAAAGGTATCCTTAAACTACAAACCCCAGGATTCCGTAGGATGTTGAAAGTGAAATAATAGCACTAGAACAGTGACGTGTGGAAATGGCCATTGATTGTCCCTCGACTAATGCCATCTTAAAAAGTTGGCATAAAATTGGAAATGTCAGCTGCCAAGCTTATGCCAAGTCTTTAAGGTGTCATTAGTCCAGTGATAGTCAGCATGTGATCCATGGGTTGCAAAGTGTAATCAATGGATTGGTTTATATATGTATTTGTGTGTGTATGTGTACATGTGTGTGCAATCAACAGGGGGGGAGATAACTGGGTCTCTTGGCACAACTTACAATATTCAGATACTAAATTTGTGATGGAGCCAGTAATGGAATATGTCTGTCTAACCAATACTTCAAGTAGCCTTTCTCTTCAAAACAGAAATAAAATTGCTTAGAAATGGGATTATAACATTACCCAGTTCCAGACATGTCTTGTGAACAGTTTAAGAGCCCCTGAATGATGTGGAGGACATAATGTAAAAGGATTTTGCAGAGTCCATTGAGTGATGTCCACTGAATCTCTTGCTGATGTGTTCAATAATAAAGATAAATTGAGCAGAACCTTTTGTTCATCAGCTCCTTAATGCTTTATGAGCAATAAGATACGGTCTGGAGACTAAAGAGACAGAATTGGCCTAAAAAAAGCAGGTTAGTTAATAATTGGATGCTACCATATAATTAAAGAAAAAAAGTGAAATATCTCATCTGAAATTTCTCTACATGCATGAAAAACCAAACACATGACTCATTTCAGAGTTTAGAAATGAAATGTCTAGAATTTACTTTCACTCCTCACTTTCACATTATCTCTTTCCTCTGAAATTACCATTTATTATCCACTCATATTTATGAAACATTCAGACAACACTGTTGTCAAATTTGCAGTGAATACCCTATGTTGTCTTATCTGTTTTTTTGTTTGTTCGTTCGTTTATTGAAATCTTGCTTTCTGGAATTTTTTAAAAGTGTAATTACAGAAGCAACATGTCTAGTATGCATGGGTACCAGAAATTGTTTCAGGGCTCTTGTGCATTTAATTGAATACTTCCTGTGCAGAGTATTCAATTTGAATATTTCCTGGAGAGGCAAGTTGGGTGTCTTGAGCAAGAACCCAACTGCCTCATAACTAATTTTACAGTCACTCCAATGTCAGGGAGCCCTACATTCCAGTTTATAGAAATTATTGCTATTGTGGTGAGTCCACTCTGTTCTGCTTAGAATGCACCCACTTTGATCAGTGGAACTTAAGTAAGGTGTCTTTAAATTCCATTAATTGATATGAGTTAACCATTTGCTGGCATTTTAATCCTGTTTTTATAATGAAACAGTTGTATTTTGCTGTTAATGAAAAGAAGTGAAATTACAGCAACACTGTAATTTAAGCTCCTTAATATCTGGGAATCACCCAGATTGAAGCAATCTGCGCATGATCATGTCTGAACTGTTCTGTCCTTGGGTGGTCTTCCAAACATATGCCAATTAACAGCATGGGGCCTCAATCTAGATTGGGACCTCAGTGTGTTTGGAGAGGGCTAGGGTGCTTGAACCTTTTGCCTCCACTGTAGCCCCAATTCAGATTTCTCCCCTCAAGTCTGCAAACAACATTGGAAAAAAGGCCAGTTTGTTTCAAAGAGAATGTTCTGTGATTTCTTTTGCAATATACGTTGCAACAGAATTATTTAAAGTCATCATTTCTGCATAGGAGAGGAAGTCTGTGTTGTTCTATCTGAAGCTGTAGCCACATTAGACTTCTCAAATCCATTCAGAAGTGTTGAACATATTCTGATACTTGTAGTTCTATGAAAATGAGCTAGGAATTTTCAGCATCAGCTCAGCAAGTTTCCATTCCTAAAAGGGATTCCACTTCCAAACTGGGTTCCAAAGAATGTGCTGTAGTGGCTACAGCCTACATGTCAAGAAGAAAAGTGTCATAAAAGAAGTATATGAAACATTAAACAAAGACTCCATTCGAATTTAGCAAACGTATTTTATTTATGCTATTTAATTGATGAATCTGGGACATGTATAGTAGGGAAAGAAACAACCAAACTAATTTCCAAAAGGCAAGAAAGGAGAGCTGAGTAAAATAAATGATCACTCTGACTTTGTGGTTTACCTGTTATGATTATATATTTTTCAATGATTCAATTTCAGGCTGATCACTGTCTTTGGGTATCTAAGCTGTTTTTTTCCTAAAAGCTGAGATTTTTAATTCATGAAATGTTAGGAATCTGAGAAATGAAAGAAAAAAATAATATAGGGAAACAGAAGTATCATTTGAGCAAAAGATGTTACACTTATCTGCTTCCCTGATATTATATGCCTTAAATGACTTGAGATGTTCTCAGTCCTAATTTTTCAAGAATTCTCAAATATCACCCATATTACTGTGTTTTATTGGAATTCTTTGTGCAAATTATATTGATGTCACAAATATTTTCATACCATTGTAACTAACTCAAGAGTTAGTTTGTTTATACTTACAGAGCAGGCCATCTCCTCTGGCAGTTGTAACTTTGGGTCACCTTTGAAAAATTGATATGGTAGCCAAAAGTTCACAATTTCCCAGCTCAAAACAAACATCAGATGTGTTTTTCATTTTTAACCGTACTCTGCCTTATGCATCTACTTATTTACCTGAAGAAGGTTTCTCAAGGAAAGAGGTAAATCTTTTCTTTTCCACCTGTCCCTGTCCATTTTCCTTTGTCCTCCTTTCTTGCTTTCTCTTTCTGGCATTTGAAAAAAACATTGTTGACCAACCAAAAGAGGCCCTGGGAAATTTAGCTTTCCAGAATTCTTGGTATTAGTATTCCATACTAAGGAATTATTAGTGTCCTTGCTTCCTGGAATGCTAGCATAGCATAGCAGAATACCAAGGAGGAAATGAGAAGGAAGCCAAGAATATAAGGTGCAGTATATGTCTGTGTGTCAGAGAAGGGGAGAGAATGCTGTCTGGAAAGATATGACTCTCTTCTTTTATGTCCACCATTGAGCACAAGTAGTTGTTGCAAAAGATGCCAGATAAACAGATTACCAACAAGGAAAGAGTTTGTTGGTGAGGAAGTAGTTAGGGGAATCACAATTTAATTCACACTATCTCATTCTTAGGACTGAGAAAATGGAAAATTTCCTCTAAATAAATCTTGCCAAGAAGGCCCTGTAATAGGTTCATCATAGGGTCATCATAAGTCAGAAACAACCTGAAGGCACACAACAATAGCAGCCGCAGCAGCAGCAGCAGCAACGTAGACTTCTCAGCCAGAGAGTTTTAGTGCCTCAACAAGCTGCAGATCCCAGGATTCCATGGAATGCAGTCAAGTCACTTAAAAGTGGAATCTTCATGTGTCCTTGTGTAGTATGAAAGGATATTTTAGTTATCAGCTAGTATATATAACCTCCCTGTACATCTGCATGTCACTTTCTTAAGGCCAACACAATGTGTTTGTTGTCTTTCTTTAAAGACACACAATAGTTGTTTGAGTGCAGTGGGGAGGTAATTTAGTTTATGACAGGTGTGCATGCAAGTGAAGGGTAATTACCAAAATCTCTGTGTTGGGGATTGTATTCATGTCTAGTTCATCTACTGTGATTGTGGTAGATCTGTAAAAAGTGCTCTTGCAATCATTCAGCTTTTATTGGTGACATAACTCCTGTGTGGTGGTCCTAGTTAGAAGTCTGCAGGCAGACCTGCACATTATTTGCATATTACATTCATGGAGTCCTGCTGCAAATGTCAACTGGCTAATATCATCTTCTGCTATTTGATAAAGAAAGTTGTTGCCAGCAAAAGGCTTGCATATCAGTCTCAAAAGTACCCAGCTGATTTTGTGTTCAAGGATTGAGAGTAATTTAGCTTTCAACTATTGGTGAGTCTCCAACGAACTGTTAAGAATAGCTGTATGTCTGTGTCTGTCTCCAGCAATATGAAAAAAATAATGGTTTTGACAATTACTTTCATCTAGCAAGTTCTAGGTCATTTATCGTCTTGTGATCTGGCACCAATACTATGCGATTAAAACTACTATCCACATCAACCACTTAACATGATCAAACAAAGTGGAATGGATGTGATCTAAATACACAAGTCAATTGTGTGGATGGGCAATTTTTACTTGAAGTGAAGCAACTTATTTTTATAAAGGGTCTACTTATTCTTTTTACATCAGCAGGTCACACAGCAACAAGTTAGTGCAGCCTTTATCTTTTCAAGTACTGAATTATGTCCACCAAGCAGGCACAATGGATGATACTTAAGTATGTTCACCTACTGTGAAAGTGATCAAAACAAGAATCTGAGGAACGGTGGCAGGTGTAAGGATCCTTCTGAAATTCTCTTCATCCAAATTTGTTGCCAGGCTTGGGAGTTCTGAAATTATCTGGGCTTGCTTCCAAACTGGAACTGAATCATTACGAATCCTCCACTGTCCCATTTATTTCACTTCCAAATTTTGTACAACATGCTGGCATGTGCAGCTGGCAAGAACAGTCACTTCCTTGTTCATTTGTATCTTTCCTGTCTCTGTATTGTCAATACATATGTGCACATGGATAAAACATGACCAAAGAAAAGAATTTTAAAGTCTATGAAGCAGGTGTGTTCCTGGAGTCACCACCACCCCCAGGCTGTTTTTTCAGCCCTCAACCTCTCACCAGACTTTAACTGATGAAGAAAAAAAGTGAATTGTCTGTTTTCCTCTTGAAAAGTTGTAATGTACTGTTACCCTGATTTCTGGGGTTCCGGGAGGGACAGCTCAATGTGCTCACAATGGGGAATGGGAATTAGCAGAGCACAAGCTAAACAATGCAAGAGGCAGGGCAGCCTAGCGAGATCTTGAACCCAATGTCTAGGGGGTCAGGCTGAGTCAATGAGCAAACAGAAGTAAATAATAATTGTTTCTTTATTTTTGAAAAACACAATCAAAACGTATGTATGCAAACACACTCACACAGACCTATTGAAAGAAAGGTAGGAGTTGGATAGAGGGTTTTTGAGAGGGATTTCAGCATGGGAAATACTACACCTGTCCTGAAGCCCAGGTAGTCTGAAGAAAAATCTGTTGAAGTGGAGATTCTCAGCATGTGGAGCTTAGGGGAAGGCTCATCAAATGGAGCAACAGCAAGGCGTGATGGAAGCCAGGAGCAATCTGAGGAATCGCTCAAAGTCAGGGGGTCTTATAGGGGAAAATGTGCCCGTAGGCTAGTCCATTCCCAGGGAAAACAGTGGGTTTTGGCCTGGAGACAAAGTCTCCGAAAGGTCAGTATTTTACATGATTGAATTATGACAGCATTGTCAATAGAGTAACCAGTATGCAAACGCGGAGTGCTTGACAGTTGAGTATTCAGCTCTTCAAGCTGCCTGCTCAGGGCAGGGAGTCCTTTGTAAACAGCGTGCATACATAATGTGATCTTAAAGAGTACTTGCCTGGAGGTCTCCTAAAGCGGTAGTCTGGCTATTACTGGCCTGCCTGGATCTGTTTTGAATGGTTCAGCTATTTTCGGCCGTGCCTGTGTGCATGCTCATCCGGTTGTCTCACAAGCATGTGGAGAAGAATCGGTAAAGAAGGCCAAATTCTTGATATCAAATGATATCTAATATACCTCAATATACCCGGAAACTAATTTCTCCCTCCCCACCCCCTCCCAAAAAATAGTTGTGGACTTCTGGTCACTTCTGTTGCTGTTCTTGTTGAGTTGGCTTTTATGCCAATACAGGCATCCTTCAAAAGAAAGAGTGATTTCTGGCCCTGTTGTAATTGTCCAGACCTTTGGTAAAAGTCTTTGATAGCTTGGGACACTAGTAACTGACATAATGCCTCTCCTGTCATATGTGTGTTCTTACCCTGAGATCAGTTTTCTCTGAAATCCTTCTCCAACAGAGGCTCAGAGAGACCTAACAAATAAGTAGGCCTTTTTGTTATGATACCTTCCTATGGAATGTTTTCCTTAGTGTACCCCTCCCAGTCTCCACAACTATTTGGCACCAAGTTAGGACATTTATTTGTATCCTAGAATTTGTCTTCAACTTTAAAATCATCCTTAGGTCAATTGATTTGTTCTTGGTGGAAGTTATTTATCTTATGAATTGTTTTTATTTTTCTGTTTGTTCTTTTTTTTATTTATGTTATATTTTATTATATATTTGGAGCCTAGCATTGTTCATCAGTTATGGAGTTGTAAATCAGACATATGACTGTGTAACCATTTCCTATTACCATAGTTGTAAGTGATGACAAAACCCATCTTAAAAGCAGTCTCCTGAGCTATGGAGCTCTATGGTGCTGGTAAGCAGGTGGTGTAAGATGATGTGACCAGCTTCCTCCTGCCAACAAGTGATGGTGCAGGAAGTAGAAGCAGGGATACATGTGGGGTCTGATCATAACTCTTCACTGCACCATCAATTGTTGGAAGGAAACAGCTGGTCACATCATCCTGCAGCACCCCACTCAGCCTCACCACAAAACTCCATCTTTCAGGATACCTAACTGACTTTTAAAGTGGATTACAGAGGTCATGACAGCAGACAGAATATAGCTACACTATCATAGCTATACCTCTGATGCAGAATCTCACCTATCATTTTCAACTTTTTATATTTTATACCTGCAACCTTTTGCAGGTATTTTGCAGACCTTTTGAGTCTTGTTATAAACACTTGTCTAAGTATTTTAATGAATAACGTCAACAAAGGAATGTTGATGTGATCAAATGTGATTGCTTCAGAATTTAATTTGTATACTGTTTAAGCAGAACAGCTGCTTAATACACCAGAAAAAGTACACCTTATAATGAACTACAGAAAACATAATCTTGTTATGATTTGTTTGTATGATTGTACCACAATTTTTGTTCATGTGCTGGTTAACCAATTCATAAAAGTCCATGTGCAGGAACCTTATTTAAAACATCAGAAAAAAATAAATTGGATGCCATCATATGTAGAACAGTATTAATATTGTTTTGTATGAGCTAATTCGTTATCAACCCTCACAACTTCACATAATGAGATTTGAACTGGAAAAGAGGGAGAGATTAAAATAAAGAGAGAGAGAGAAAAAAGTAAAGTTGCAACAAAGATTGATTAGTCCAATTCCAGAAATAATTCCAGATGTATTCCTAGTGAAACAGGAATCTAAAAGGTCGACAGAATTTCAGAGGAGAAGAACTTACTCCCACTCCTCAAACAAACTAAAAGGAATCAAACAGGTAATACTAACTTCTCTAAAGATATGTGTTGCTAAAGGTGGCTCTCAGTTTATGTGTTCAAAAACAACAGACTATAGTAAGAAATAAATGGATGGCAGGATGTTCTTATATATCTTATACACAAATTATGGTGTGCTTTCCAGACCCATAAAAATCTTCCTAGGTTTCTTCATCTTTCAAACATATAAGAATGTTTGTGTGCAATTTTCCCTAATATATGCATTTTATAAGCAATTTTCATAATCAAATGCAATGTTGAATGTTATTTCCACCAATATATTCATTTACTGTGCGAACATTTCCCAAATATATGCATTGAAAAAGACATTCAGATTAATTCTAATTCTACCCTCTGGCTAAGTAAATACATACAGGTGTTTCTGTTTGTTTCTTTGTTTTTGCTAGAGTGAATAGGACAGGGATTCATTCTTGCTAATCCCTTCAGCAGTGCAGTTTATCCTTCTCTTCATCAGTTTTAAAGTTTTTGAAATTTAGTTAAAAAGCAATGTAATGCAGGAATTGTGTGTATGTGCTTGGGTGGGGGGGGTGGGGGGGTGCAATTTCCAAGGGAGAGTACCACAGTGATTTTCAACTTTGCTGGGCTGGAACCATTTCAGATTTCAAGGTGTTGAGAGGCTGTGGTGCCCATTGTTCTAATAAGGTGAATGTCAATGATGTCAACACAATATGTTGAGGAAATGTCACATCTGTCTACAATTGGCTACCTCTGAATAATAGAAACCCAGCTGGAAACCTGGAAAACAGATGTTGCTTTCCATCAAACAAGTGTCAAGCAGTCTTGGGACTAACTATGATTGCATTCCTTCTTCTAAGAAAAGATCATTAAGTAATATTTGATAGCACAGTAATTATTTTAGCAGCTTTCCTCCCTAGCTTTTTGATGACTGATTTTTTTAGTTAATGTCCACTTCTAAAAACTAGTCACAATTACAATTTACTATTGTAAAATCATTTACAGTTATAAAATTACAAATTAATCCATTGCATTTATATATAAAAATAATATGAAAGATGATTTATTTGAGCAAGTTTTACATTTTAAAACCAGGGCAAGATTTTGTAGATTAAAAATATAGATTAACAATGAGGGTTCAGTGGGAAAGAAATGCCATACAGTATGCCTACACAACCAATATGGCAGGAAATCAGCCAAAACAAAGCCAGACAGTGAAACACTCCTGACTGCATTCAGAAAGTGTATACCCTTGACTATGTAATACAGTTAAGACCAGGGCATGAATTCATTGGTGTCACTGCACTTGCACAAAGGTCCATTGTCCTAGAGAAAATGAATTCTAGCACTTGCCCAAGAAAGAGATCCAACACAGTTTTCCACCGTCTCTGGACCTATCACTTGAGTAGCCCTTAAATCTGATAATAACAGAGGTTTTAATCCTCTCTCTCTCTGTGCTAGCATCACACTTGCACAGAATGGAATCTTAAGGTAAGTCTTGCAAATTTATTTGTTTTATTTTTCATAAAATATACATCCCACCATCTTTAAATGAAAAATACACCCCACTCTTGGAGTGGTCACAAAAAATCAGATAGAAACAGCTATAATTTTAACATGAATACTTTCCCTTTATTTGATTTTTTTTCCCAGAGGAGGCCTTCCCATACTTACTGCTGTTATAGAAATCTTGTGGTTAGATATTGCAGAAGAATGGTGGTGTTATCACAGGAAATTTCCATTTTGTCTGCTTTGAGGTACCTCTCCAAACCTTCCAAGCAGTTCCAGAATTCCCCATAACACATTTTAAGGATGAAATTTTTATTTTGTACCAACTCCAGTTTTGATGAATATAACATAGAATGCAATAACCTGATGCTTCCATAACTTCAGGAACAAATCAGCTATTCACAATGTATAGGTTAAAGCTTAGCCTGATCTGTAGCTTAGAGCAGGAGGAATCAAAAGAATGCAAACCAAAGCATACATCACACTTCCACTCAGTGCCAGAGCTAGATTAAGACAAGCTGATGCCTTAAAACATGGACCTCAGAATCAGGAGAGGCCCTCCCAAGACTAGGCTGGGAGACTGAGTATTCTTTCCCAAAATTATCTGGCAAAATGGGGCCACCAAGACTTGCATGTATCTGCTATAGAATTATTAATCCTGCTCTGGAATTATGAGTCAGAAATATACTAAATGATGAAATATCAAGAATCCACATAATCAATCCTATGCACACTTATTTGGAAGTATGGCCATTTCCACACAGGGTATTTAAAACGGTGCAGTGTGTCCTCCATGGAGGACGTCTGCACCTTGGAGCAGACTGGGTTCGGACTACTTTCCGTAGATCTGCACCTCAGTCCACTCTGGAATGACCCCAAGTGGTCCTCCAGCGTGCTTTTGAAATAGCTGATTTTTCTGGTCTTTCAAAAGCATGGAGTGCGCCACTGCAAGCCTGCTCCCTTGTGCAGATTTGCAGACTCGCACCAATGCGTGCCTGCGATCTGCCAAGGGCGGGCTTTAGGCTGGTGAGCTTCACTGGTTGGTTGAGACCCATGACCAACCAGAAGCCACCATTTTGGACGCTGGAGCAGTGTGGAGCAATGACCACGCACTGCTCCTCCTTACCCCAGCCTGGACCGGACTGCCGGAAGATCCGGTAAGTAGCGGCGTGGGGCGATTCCCTTGCCCCATGCAGAAATGGCCAATGTTACCCTGAACACATAGCAGGGAACTTCCCACCATTTCTGTATGTTATATATTGTGCTTGTAAGAGTCTTCATATTTAACAATATCTCAATGATAACAAGAACAGTAATTTTACCTCCCAGTGCAAGTACCTACAAGAAGGCAAAATTAATAACAATCTGCCTACCAGTGTTGGACCCCCAACCGTCTGTTCCAGGGTCCCCACCCTAATCTATAATAAGTGTAAGAGTCACAATAGCATTTTTGTTGTTTTGTTCTTGTTGTGTGCCTTCAAATTGCTTCCAACTTCTGAAAAACCCTAAGGAGAAATCTATCACAGATTCTCCTGAAGCTGAGAGAGTATGTAACTTATCCCAGGACAACCAATTGGTTTTCATGGCTAAGTGAGAATTCAAACCCTAGTCTCCAGAGTTGCAGTCCAATGCTCAAACCACTATGCCCCACTGGCTCCTCACCACAACATTACTCCATTTATAAATGTGTGTGTGTGTGCATACATGCACACATGTTTGTATAAAATTAGGGCTCCCTTAGAAAATGAGACCCCAAGTGAAGCTAATTTAGCTTATGTGTAAATCCAGAACTGCCCTTGTTTTCTTCTTCTGTTTACTGGAACTAGTTTCCTCTTAGGACAGACAGAGTAATAATTGCTCTTCTTATTAGCTGCCCTGAGCCTAACATGTTCCCAGTCCTCCCGAGAGCTCCTGCACCACGGTTCTGGCACTACAGAAACCAGACTTTAACCTGGGAGCAGCCTGAAACAAAGTGTGAGAAGAGACAGGAAGAAAGAAGGTTTGTTGGAGACAAGAGACTCCCCAGTGGACATGGAACATGGCTGATTTCCAGGCTTTCTTCCCCTTTCACTCCCTCATCCCCAAATGCCATTCTTTTTGAAAAATAGCTAGAAGCTGGAAGCATTTTAATGAAAAAAAGAAACACAGCAGCCATCTCTGTCTCTCCTTTTACTTTCAATTTGTTTTTCTACTTGTCTTACTTATAGCCCAGACATGAAAAATAGAGTTAACCCTTGCCATGCTTTTTATACTAGACTAGACTGCCCAAGTTCCATTGTGTTCTTCTTTCTTTACTTTTCTTATCAAAAGACTGAACGGTGTATTATTGCACCCACATTTCATTTACATTCTTTTCTTTTTTTCTCTCTCTCATAAGTATTTTGGTGTTTCCACTGTTTCCCCTTTGCTTTGTCCTTTACTTTCTTTTTAAAATACCTCAAATATTTATTAACTGTTGTTGATCTCTCCCTTCTCTATGGTGTATATTATTGGTCATTCTTTATTTTCTTTGCATCTCAATTGCCTTTTGCAAAATTATTTTCAGAGCATAGAATTGCTTTTAAGGTGAGTTATCCTCCAGTGAGTTTTGCATTGTTCAAAAAGGTTTACAGTAGCGGGAATTTTGTCTAGAAATTTGAACTAAAAGACTAGATTGAAGGAAATATCTGGCTGCAATTGTACAGTGAGGGGCAAAACATGCACATATTTACTCTGAACAAGCAGTTCCAGTTCATGCTAAGGACTGAGATCCACCTTCTTCTCTTTTGCATTGTGATTGTTTAATGTCTCCAGTCTCTTTTTTCAACACTCAAGTGAACAGCATGTGTGCTTTGTTAGCCTTGTAGAACTGTATGTGCTTAGAAAAGGGGGATTGTAAGCTATAAAGCAGTCCACCCTAACGTGTTGTCTTCCAAGCATTTTGAGGCTCCAACACCCTCAGCAGGTATGTATCTTTGAGGGAATTTCTATCCCAAAGGAACTTGAGCATATCAGATTCAGGAGAACTAAGGAGTCAAATAAGCATCCATCCACCCTCTTTTTAATTTTCATTTCCCAACAAGACATTCAGTACCCCATGGTAGCTGAGTGTACTCATTTTTTATTAGGACTGCATTCTCATTTGGGCTCTATTTCTGTCTACACTCACCGTTTGAGTTCACTATTTAAAGGAAGTGATAGGGATAAATGTAGATTGAAACAAATCCAAAGGGGAGTAATAACCTTTTCCTAAGTCCTTGGCTTGATTTACTTCACTGACTGTGGTAGTGAAAATCTGATGGGGACCTAGGGTGCAACATACTCATTACATATTATTAAGCTGCATTCTCTACAATCTGCATAAACATTGCTGGTGGAAGTGGATGAAGTCATGCACTCTGGGAAATGGTATATAAGAAGTTCACACAGTGCTTTAGAACCAGTGTGACAGGGGAATTACTTTGACTTGTACTTGTGACTGCAACCATGGAAGTCCTCATCCTACCACATAATGACATCTTGTCATTTATGAAAAACTTGGCTACTGCCTGTTTTTATGCCCTTGTCTAGCTAATGATTTTCAGTCTTCTTTGTCCGCTTGCCATTTTCTGTGGTACTTTATTGTACACCATATAAACACTGTTCATATTTCATGACCAAATCATGCAAAATTACACTAATGTATATTGAACGTTTTGGCACTTTGGCACATGGTAAATGTGCTCATAAAGCAAACAGATTTCAAATGTTAATTGACTGGACTATGAGGTGAAACCCATGAATTGATAGGGACAATGGTTTTCTTATTGGCCCAGCAATAAAGCATGCCTGCATAATAATGCTAATTTGCATCTGTTCCTTGTTGTCAGTAAACCATGCAATTCTGCACCATTTTCTTTGTTGTTATTTTTAGCCTCCTTGTTTTATTTTCATTATCTGCATGCCACCCCTTTTTCAATGAGTGGTTTTAAAAGATGCTTTCATCTCAGCTCCCCAGTTCCATTTGAAGATATTAGTATCATGCATATTGATGAATAATAATGTAATGACAGATGAGGAAAAAAACCCACAATGGGGTAGCTGATTTAAGGGGGGAAATGCAGGTTTTTTCCCCTGAACAATAGGATGCTTGATCAAATCTTTCACAGAAAGAGGGAGATGGAATTACAAAAGATGAGTTCCTAATTAAGATACAGACAATGGGTTCTGCATCAGAAACAGCTGCAAGGGAATAGGGCTTGCCTTATTATTACATGTTAATGCACTGAGCCTATATATGGGAAAGCCATGCCTTTGATTCTACAGTGTAAACCAGGTGCACTCACATCTGTGTATTGAATTTTTCAGATGCAAAGACATGAGAAGAATACTCTCCATAACCATGTGATTTCATTTAGAGAGGCATTTTATCTACTACTAATTCAATTATCATTAAAAGTACTGGATACATTTATTTGTCAATGTACTGTCATTGTGCTTTGTTATTTGCCACATGAGTCAGGTTAAACCTAGAGCTGAATTAAGCCAGTGATTGCACACATTATTGAAAATAACAAGATGTTGTCCTTTTGCATAAAATATATACATAACAGTTTTTTCTGCTTAAAACAATTAAAAAATGTTTTGGTGCCAGATGTGCTGAAAATGTTGGCATGTGATTATCTGAATGGATACAATCCTACCATTCAATTAACATAACACTGCTGCTTTCACATCTTTGAACTGGTCTCTGTTTAGCAAATTCTGTTTAATACCTAGTCATAGTTTAAGCAGTATAAACTGTCATGCCTGTGCTTGCTTCAGCCATGGGGAGAGATGTAAAGGCCCAAACCAGGAATGGCCATACTGTTTAATTTAACTGGTTTTACTTGTCATGAAAGGGAAACAAACTTACTGTCCAGGATTTTCTGCCTGAAGTGATAAAATAACTTGACTGCTCTTTGATGTTGTGGTTTCCCTTAGGGATGGGAACCATTTCTGTTAATTTTTCCTTAACCATGGGATGCAGTAGCCCATGATCCATCAAGAGCACTTCTTGATTTCTCCTATTCTGGATCCTTAATCTATGTTAAAATCTTGTGTAAATTAGTCCACAAAATGTATTAGCCTCCAAAGTTTATTTCCCTGCCATAAAATGTTGACCAACCATTCAATTCCTTGTTCAGTTTTCTGAACCCCCCCTTTTTTAAAAAGAAAAGAACAATGTTCATAAAAATTCTATGGGATGATGATGATGATGATGATGATGATGATGATGTTTATTTGTATCCCGTCTCTCCACATGGATCGAGGCGGCGAACAGCATGAAATACATTATTCATTAAAATATATTAAAAGACATTAAAAACATACCCAGTCCTCCCCACCCACCAACCCAGCTAAAACCAACCCCCTAAAACACATAACAATTAACAATTAATTAACTATTAAAAGAACAGCAGGACAATTGGTGGGAGGCAGTGGAAGTATTAGTCTTAGAAGGCCTGTCGAAAGAGATCAGTCTTGACTGCTCTTTTAAAGCAGTCAAGACTGGTAATATGCAAGGTCTCCTCTGGCAGGCCATTCCATAGCTTGGGAGCGATAGAAGAAAAGGTCCTCTGGGTAACCACAGCCAACCTAGTTCTGACTGGCTGCAGTAAGTTCTTCCCAGAGGACCTTAATGTGTGGGGCGGATTATATGGGAGAAGGCGATCCCGCAGGTAGGCTGGCCCCAAGCCATAAAGGGCTTTAAAGGTAATAATCAACACCTTGTACTGTGACCGGAAACTAATAGGCAGCCAATGTAACGACTTCAGAATTGGTGTTATGTGGTCAGTTTTAGGTCTACCGGTGACCAACCTGGCTGCCATATTCTGAACTAATTGAAGTTTCCAGACTAAGCACATGGGTAGCCCTCTGTAGAGCGTATTACAGAAGTCAAGCTGTGAAGTTACCAGTGCATGCACCACTGTTTTTAGGTGTTCCAGCTCCAGGAAGGGGTGCAGCTGGCATATCAGCCGAAGCTGATAACAAGCACTCCTGGCCGCCGCATCAATTTGAGCTGTCATCTGAAGTGGCGAGTCCAGGAGCACACCCAAGCTGTGGACACAGTCTTTCAGGGGAAGTGTGACCCCGTCTCGAACTGGTTGACAAACCTTCATACCTGGGCTAGAGCCCTTAACAGTGAGTATCTCCATCTTATCTGGATTCAGCTTCAGTCTGTTTTTCCTCATCCAGTCCATTACTGCTTCAAGACATTCATTCTGAGACGAAATGCCACCCTTAGTTGATGCTATTATCCAAGGCATGGAGAGATATATCTGGGTGTCATCAGCATACTGATAGCACCTTGCTCCATGCCTCCTGATGATCTCTCCCAGCGGTTTCATGTAGATGTTAAATAGCATTGGGGACAGGACGGCGCCCTGAGGGACACCAGATTTAAGCTCCTTTTTTGAGGAGCAGCTGTCCCCAAGCATCACCATGTGGTATCTACCTGAGAGATAGGACCGGAACCACTTAAGTGCAGTGTCCCTGATCCCTAGCCCTCTCAGGCGTTCCAGAAGGATACCATGGTCTGTGGCATCAAAAGCTGCTGAGAGGTTGAAGAGTACCAGCAAGGTCACAGTTCCCCTGTCGATACTTAGGCAAAGATCATCCACTAAGGCAACCATGGCAGTCTCGACTCCATATCCTGCCCTGAAGCTGGTTTGAAATGGATCTAGATAATCTGTTTCATCCAAGACAGCTTGGAGCTGAAGACCAACAGCCCTCTCAATCACCTTGTTTAAAAATGGGAGATACTCTTACCATTAGCAAAATAAAAGTACAAATACCTACTCTTCCTGAAACATTGGAACTTTGTTTACAAGCTTATTTTCTTATTTTTCAGTAGTAATGTGATCTATTTGTCAGCATGATCAAATTGTTTCAAGTGTTTTCCCCTTTAAGAAATTCTTCCTGCTGTGAGAATTAATTTCACTGCATATGTTGTATGACTACAAAAGAGATAAATAGCTCATAACAGAAGCAATATTACCTCCTTGCATGGATATGAAACTGCTGGAACAGGAAGGAAAGTTGGTAGTGCTGGTGTCAGTGGAATGGTGAATTCATTTCAGGTTTTAATGTGAACTTTAAAGATTTCCGTGGTGCTGAACCAGTTTTTGGCACAGGATCTGTAAATAGTTACTTTAGTAAAATATTGGTTGAAATCAATGAATCAAAGCAACTCATTTACCCTGACAGCAGGCTTTGTCTTAATGAGGCTGCCTTACTACAATTCTTGCTATTTTGTTTGGGATTAACACTGGATTTTGCATCTGAGTGCTTAAATCATAAGAGTTTGGCTGAATTAGGGTTGCCATCTCCCTTCTCCATGTCTCATTTTAAACATATGTTTGGAAAGCAGAAGAAATGTATAGTATAGTACATTTGTTTCTTACGGTCCATAGATCCAACAAGCTCAACAGAAGAAATGTGGTCCTCTCCACGTTGTGAACAGCTGAACCAACAGGATTTGCCCAGCACATATGTTCAAAAAGTACATTTGTTTGGTTGTTTGGTAAACAATTAACAAAATTCGTAAGTTTGTGATAAATGTGATGGAAAGAAAGCAACATTTACATTAAATCAATGTGCTGATGTTTTGGGGATGAGGGGACAAGTGTGGGACCAATCCACAAACTTCAAGGTTTTGTTTTTGTTTTGTTTTTTAAAAAATACTGTTGTTTTAAATCCATTTTGCATGTTACTTGGTGTGAAATAATTGTAAGTCTTGTAAGTGCTACCATTCAGAACTTTCCTTGCATTCAGGTCATAAGTGAAATCATCATTATCAGTTTATGCAATAAGGAGTAAGCTTTGTAGTTATAAGAACAGTTTAAAATGTTTGTTTTTTTGTCTGTCACACATATTTTGATTGTAGTTGGCAAACCTGGTATGTATGAATATTGTAGTAAAGTTTTCAATTACTTCAGGTACCTACCTCAGATATCAGTACTTTTGGTTGATTCTGGTCTAGAATGCAAATTTATGAAACTGATTTTGACCTAACTTGATTTTTAGACTTAGGCTATTTCTGCACTACACTGTTGTCGTATTATTATTCCACTTTCAACATCCTTTGGAATTGTGGGTTTGTAGTTTACTGCAACCAAAGATCTCTCTGGCTAAGAATTCTAAATGTCCTAAACCGCAAACCCCAGGATTCCACAGGATGTTGAAAGTGGAATAATAGCACTATATCAGTATTGTACAGAAATGGCCTTAGGCTGGCATCCCAAACACTTTTTGTAGAAATTTAAGGCTTAATTGTAACATCTGGCTTTCTCCAAAATATTGAGACTAGAAATCAATTATGTATGGTTTGCAACAATTTTTAAGGATTAAAGGTGCTACTAGTCAAACTTTTCTTTTATTCCATACAGAATGTAATCTAATCAACATCTACCTAAACTAGGTACAATTTCTAATGAAGGAATAAAATCAGATTTATTCTACACCTTAAGTGGTGCTTTACTCATAATTAGTCATTAATTACATTATGTTGCCATGTCTTTATTCTCTCCTGTCTTGAATGACCAAAGTGACTGTGATGAAGCAACAGCTACCTGTGAATTAAGTCAGCCTGGCAGAGAGTGCCAAATTCACACCCTGAGACTAAACTGCAAAATCCATGTTTAATAGTATCAGCTGTAAATGCACACATAGCTAGAGTTTCCCACAATAAAACAGAAGCAGGTCTTGATGTTTTCTTCATCACTGTTTTTGTGTTTATTGCAGGAAAACCTGCCCACTTAAATGCAGGTGTGCCATTCTTGGGGATTTAAACCTAGATTATCCCTGACCAGGTCATTACATTGCCTTGTGAAAGTCCAAATGGAGTGACTGTACAAACTGATTTGTTGTCCATCAATGTGCAACAGATGTAAAGCTGACATTCACATTTATACTTCAGAGGAAACACCCTGCTTTATGCAACTTAATGCTGTTATGAGTCCCAGTTGTAGGAAAATGAGGACCTGTGGGGTAAAATTGAACTCAGATGGGAATCAAACTGAAATTTTGTTTCTATAATACATAAATTTAAAAAGTAGAATATATTGCAGAAGATTATATTTTTTACTTAATATTGAGAAGTGAAAATATTATCTTTACTTGAAGTCTGACTTACTTTTCACGTGAATTTTACTGCTGGCAACCTTCTTAAACAGTAAAGTCGCTACAGTTACTGAGACAGCTTTTATAGGCCTTAGTGGTTCACAGTTAATCCTGACAGATCATATACTGGACAGGAGAAGCAAAAAGGTTAGATTTTGAATAGGTCAGTTAAAGGATATTCTGTTGACCAGCACTGGCTCATAAATGTAGATCAAAGGGCAAGTAAGTGGCTTTGTCATTTTTGTGGGTCTTGTTGATCAAGTCCCTTACTAGAAGGAAAAAAATCAGGTATAACTGAAGCAAGCTTGCCAGTTACGGAGTTATTTTAAAGAAGGCAAATGTGAGACTATAGAGCTTCTAATAAAAATGCAGGAAATGCAACATCACTCAGCATTTGAAGAGTTAAAGAGGCCTTAGGGAGAGCAGCAATGATAGGGTTATGTAGTTTCCAGTGACCCAGAATCTCCTCATCTCTTATCCACCCATCCTAATCTCTTATAGATGTAGACTTATACTCTTAGGAATCTTTTCCCTTGTTGTCTTCCTACCTCCTCACTTGTTAACTTCTGCCAAAAATGTAACTAGCTTAGTTCCACTTAACTTAGTGCCCTTAGTAAGCTTTCCTATATATAGTGGAGTTCTTACAATAAAGCCTCAGTTTGTTTCTTTAACCATGGATGTCTTTATGACTTAATCAGAATCTATAGCCCTGCACACATGCAATCTTCATTAAAAATTATGTCACATTTCTCTAAGATTGGTCCATATACCAAAGGAGTAGAAAATGTATTGCCAGTTTCAGCATAGGATCCAAAAGAATCTGGTGAAAGACAGTCCAGTTAGATCAATGCTCATGCAGCAGAACAGGGCACTTTGGTTCCTCAGAGTAACATTTTGTTGTGGAAATGTTGCAATAGACATCATACTCCATTGTCACCTGGAGAGTTGTAAACAATATCCTTTAATTTCAGAGGGTTGCCCAGTACACTTCTCCTTTTTTAACAGATGAATTACCAAAGGCAAAGGAGTTTGTTTGCTGGATCCAAAAGCAATAACAAACACCAACTGTGGTTGGAAAAACCTTAAAATTTACTAAGCAACAAGCAGTTTAAACAATCAGAGTTGGAGCAGATATATGCATTCAGGCAGCATAAACAAAGGATAGATAACAGTCACCCAAGCCCAAAAATGGCCATAGCAGATGGATGTCTCACCAAGCAAGAGTGCTCCATTCTGCCATCCAGGAGCCCAGGAGGAACAGTGGAGAGAGTCTGGTGAAGCAGCCATTGGTGACATGATATCCCAGCTGTTAGGTTCATGCCTGAGCTCCCACCAGAGGGCAGAACTCTGGGTGTTTTTATATCAAAAAATTTGGCTGGCTCCCATAGAAGCTTCGAGATGGCCCACTCACTTGTAGCAGGCCAGGGAAAGTAGCTACCTTTGAGCTTCTCTAGCCATCCGTTCTCTCTGAGCTATTTGGTCCCACACTTCTGGCCAAGGCCAGGCCCCTTGTTAGTAAATGCCAGCTGTGGTGTTATCTTTGTACATCTTAATTTGGTAGACATCCAAGACTTCTGTGAGATACTTTCCTGAGTAGACAGAACAGTGAGAAGAGCTCTCAAGCAGCATGGAGGAAGAAACTGTGCGCAGGCCATACTCCTTAAGTCTCCTCAAAATTGCAATGGTCTTCTGGCAGTTGCCCCTATAACAGACAAAAAAATGAAATGAATTAGAAAAAAAAATTCCTGTGGTATTTTTGGAAGAACAATGATATCCTGAAGCAGAAGTGACATATTCTGGCTTCCTGGCCCCATTGGCAAAGGTAGCAGAATAGGGATATTGGTATTCCCAGTAAGTTTAAGACACTGAAGAAATGTGCACTATACCAGGAACCCTAACCCTAACCACAATGCAAACCCTACCAGCACATTGGTATTCCAATGGGCCCAAAACGACTCCACAACTGATTCATTGCCTATATCTATATCTATCTATAAAAAATAATGGTGCATAATGGTTAATGTCAGTTCTGAATAAACTGAATTAAGCTTTATAAAACATATCAAGCATATATAAGGGGAAGTCTCTCTAAAAAGAATCACTAATCATTTGGAGATAGTTAAATTATAAAGTTCTCTACCACGAGACATCGTAATGGCCACCAACTTGAATAGCTTTAAAAGTGTATATATATTGTAGATAAGACTGTCAATGGCTAATTGTCATGATGACTATATATTTCATTGCAGCGCTAGAGCCTTGTATATCAATATCTAAAGAAAATGAGTGTATGGCTGCTAGTGCACTCATCTCCTGCTTTGAGGTTTCACATGGGTTTTGTGTGTGAACATAACAGTAACCTAGATAGACTTTTGGTCTGATCCAGCACAGCTCTTGTTGTGTTCTTTATCTTGCTTGATTTTGCCAGTATAGCTGTAAGCAATAGTATTGTCCTTGTCATAAGCAGCTGTTGTACAGTTTGCTCTTTCCTTGCATTAACTGAAAGCAACATAAATATTTGCTTAACCTAAGCTTCATCCCTAAGAAAAGTGTTGTTCATGATTTTAAACTTTGTGATCAAATTGCAATAACTTTTCCACTGGCTTTCTCTGGCTATGAAAGAGAACATTGGAATGTTCATTCCCATCTGGGAGAGAAAACACCTGGCAAGTGTTGGAGAGATGGAAACTGAAACCAATTTTCCCCAACCCTTCCATTTATCCTTCTGTATTTATTGGCTCATTGTCCTGTCAGGTATGACATCCCAAGGATGTCTGTGTCAACAAACGTGGCAAAACGTCATATGCTAGGTGACACTGCTATAAGCCAGAAAATGTGGGAACAACAGATGAAGAAAAAGCAAGAATTCCTTTTTCTTTCTAAATGAGATCACACTCCATAAACAGCTGCCAAATGTGGATGTGTCTCTCATGAGAGGGAAACTTAGTCTGGTTAAATAAATAAGAAAATATGCGGAAAGACAACTAAATAAATCTGACAGGCAGGGTTTTTTCCCCAAAAAGAGAGAGAGAGAGATTTCATGGAAAAACTAAGGTGCAAATGATGCATTTGTCAGAATTATTAAATGAAATGAAGAGATTTGGGAGCGGAGTATGGTTCCCAATTTTTTTCCCTTGTCTGTAAAGAAACTAAGGATTCAGTTAACTAGTGTAAGGAAACATACTTGATGGGAACAGAAGCACCCTTGCATTTGACCCTCACAATTTGTACATATTATGGCCTTAAAGGAACTAGGGTCATTCCACCTCTTAACTCATGTCATCCATCTATTTCTGAAAAAAGAATACAATCATTATTTTCTACTCTTGTTGAGTGTCTTCAAGTTGTTTCCAACTTATAATAACTCTCAGGTGAACCTATGATGGGGTTTTCTTGATAGGATTTGTGCAGAGGTGGTCTACCTTTGCTTTCCTCTGAGGTTGAAAGAGTATGCATTGCCCAAGGTCACCAAGTGGGTTTCCACAGCCAAGCAGAGATCTGAACCCTGGTTTCCAGAGTCCTAGTCCAATGCTCAAACCATTATACAATACTGGCTCTTGACTTAGGCCCTTTCCACACAACACCGTCATCCTGACAGAGCAACACGTTGCTCCCAGTCATGTGTCATTGCATAATGTCATTACAGTCCTGCTGCTGTCACATCCCCATCTGCTGCTGTCATGACCCTTTTGATTACTGGAAAAAAATCCAGTAATGGCCTCCTTTCCCACAACAATCCTATGAGCTGCGAGTTTGTGGTAAATGCTTGATAGTACTTCCTTCTGCAGTACAGCACAGGAAGAGGTGGAGAAAGGGATTCACCATTGACACTGTACTGTGGAAGGAAGAACAGTGTGCCTGGTGCTACCCATCCACCAGCAGCTGACTGGGTGCAGTGGAAAGCATTCAGGCCCTGATCCCATCCTGGCAATAGCAATGCTGGGATCCCACCAGGACAACACACTATTGGGGCATTGTGCGGTAAGGGCCTTAGTTTCTATAGGGTATGTTTAAAAACACGCACGCAGACACTATGAAATTGAGAGTGGGGACTTACAAATACAATGACTTCAGCAGCAGAAATCTCAGTTGCATCTGCAGCCAGTCAACATGGGGCCCAAAAAGTGTCTGCTGTTTCTGCTTCTATTACTTAGTGCTCAGGGCACAGCAGAGGGGAGATGACAGAGGAAACTTCTATAGTTTCACAAAATCATGGACTTCGAAAAGATGCCAAAGTCTATCTAGTCCAACATCCTATATAAAGCCACTGCTGAAACATTCCTGAGAGGCAGCTGTGTAACAGGACAGTGTAAAGCTTCCAACCAAACCATTCCACAGTTAAGCAGTTCCTACTGCCAGGACATTCCTTCCAATGTGTAGGTGGCTTCTCCTTTCTTGTAATATGAGTCCCTTGGTTTGGACTCTATCCTCTGAAGCAGCAGAAAGTAAGTCTGCTTCATCTTTTCCATCAGTGTTTCTCATATTATCTGATGTGAGGGACTGGCATTTTTTCCCTGAACTTGCTAGGGACATATTTATGCCCACTGGCTACAAATGTTTCTTGTTTCTCTTTGGCTGTCCCTAGCAAAACAAATGGTAGCTAAACACTGGAAGTCTAGATTGAAAATAGACATGTTTATGTGGTAGAGTAAAATATGGGGTTTGGCATTGAATGAAAAGTTGACTGAAATTAATGAGGCATGAAGAGGACAAAGAAGAGGATATGTTTATTAAAGTATGTGCCTTTTACTGAATTCATGAGATACGAATCTGGAAGTTTAGGCCCTTGGGCCCACAGTGGTGATTTTGGAGAGGACTGCTAGACACAGCTTGAATTTGGAAGGAAGGGAAGCAGATACCATATTTGGATTCTTAAGCATTGAAGGAAACACAGCACTTTTACTCATAATCAAAAATACTGATCAATGTAGCAAAGTTTATGTAACACATGGATCCCACAATTTATGTGTTTATGGATATCTATATGGATTATGTTGCATTATAAATATTTTTTTTAAAAAAATTAAGAAATTAAGAAGGATG
Organism: Ctenosaura bakeri; assembly: GCA_948474755.1. Lineage (NCBI taxonomy): Eukaryota > Metazoa > Chordata > Lepidosauria > Squamata > Iguanidae > Ctenosaura > Ctenosaura bakeri. The sequence goes on along the minus strand of CAOLHI010003461.1, from coordinate 204,805 downwards.
GAGGTGTTCAGTATTATCAGTAGAAGCAACAGTGATTTGAAAATGGCAGCATCTATTTGCATTCAACGTCCGGATGTGAAAATGGTAATATAGAGGTATCTCTAGGCAAGAAACTTAACAAAATTTCTGAAGCATAGGTTCAGAGGCTAAGGACTCACAATAAAAATAATTTGACAAAAAGCAATTTAAGATCTCCCTCCTTCTGCTCTATTGGGCATGAAAACACAGCAAATGAAATAAGGAGATGGGGTGCAGCATACAGTGGCAGAAGAAGAATGGCTTGTACTGAATGCTGAAATAATCCTGCAAGATACTAAGCTAGTGTCTTTTCCCTCCAATCATTGAGGTAGGAGTGTAATCCCCATTAGCAGACCCTGTCCTACGGGATATCAAATTAATATAAAAAAATATCAGCTATGACAGAGAGTTTGACTGGGTGGGTGTGTAGACAAATAGGTTAACAACCAAGCAGAGGTCAAGACAAGGAAGGTCCCCACTCATGTTTCCCCAAGGAGACCTTGGGTAGGCACATCCACACAGACAAAGGGTCCTCAGCCACAAAAACAACTTGAGGGGATTACTGGGTTTTCCCCTATTGAGCAATGCTTACAATAGTGAAACATACTACTGCGAGGTCCATTTACATGAAACAATCATGCAAGCCATCAAGTAGCCACTGTATGGTATTCTCCTTCTGTTTTGACCATTGTTCTTCCAGGGAAAGGGTCTGCCCCCAAGATATGTTCTGCCCTATAAATAGTGCCCCTTTGCTACACTAGCAGACCAACACTCTGTTGGTCAAGAGCTCCCCCAGCCGCCTTGCTTCACTGAGTTCCTTCCATTTTGCCACTTGCCAGACTGAAGACTCCTGGACAGGTACAGTATTACCACCCCCTTTGCTATATCCTCTATAAGTTTTCACCTCTTTCCCACCTTGATTGTCCTTGTGTGCATGAGTGAGTGACTGAGTTTGCATGGATGAACATATTTGCTAATAACATTCATTTCTTGAGATGTTTGACTGGTTTTGCATGGTCTGACCACATAAAAATTGGGTAGAAGGTCTCGCTAAGTTGCCCCTCTCTTGCTAGCCTTCTTGTTGGGCTAATTAATTCCCCACCTTGGCAAGGAGGTTGGCCCTTGTGGCATCCATGTTTTTGGGGTAACAAGAGAAGCCTTTAGTTTGGTTAGAAACAAAAGAGCTACCACTCACAAAACTACACTTCCTCTGCTCTCTCTATTTCAATTCTGAAAATTTCCTTGTATGACAAGAACTGTATGGAGGCACACTCCCTGCATCCTGGGTTCCTTTTAATTCAAATAGCTAATGAATCTGAAGTACGTACAAATTTAGATTTGCTTTGCTTTGAAAGAGTCCTGATTTTGATTTTAGGCATCATACAAGTCTACCTGGATCACCCCATTTTGATTCTGGATTCAAGATGTATCTGAATCCAAAGTACACCTCCAACTCTGAGCATTGCAATTGCAATTACAGGAGTTACATTGTCCTAGAAATGTTGATGTATTTATGGTTGAACAGCTTCCTTTTGGAAGAAGAATAGCTATTTCCTATGAAAAATGTTCTGCAGAGCCTTTCAGTTTGGGATATGAGCAACCCTCTGGAAAAAACAACAATCATTTTTGCATTAAATGTTTATATTTCATTTTTGTTCTTACTGTGAATATGTAGCTCACTGTGCAGCCCAAGTTAATTTTTCTCAATATATTTCCCTTCTTATCATGCAACTGACAAATGTTCTCTGCAGCTAGGGGAGTATAATAGAGCATCTGCCTCTATATGAGAAAAGTGCCAGATAGCCTTACTGAACAGTCAATGTATGCTGCTAGCAAGTTTATTATTTCACTGGTATTTGCCAAAGAAAAGGTTTGTTATATGCACAACAACGAGTGACACACAAGAACACAGGACAAATCTATTAAAGGTTCTAGCACCATGTTTTACCCTCTAAGAATCAATTGTTTCTTTTATGGTTGTTTTTCTTTCTCTCAAACTGTTTTTAAGAAGAAGAAAAAAGAACTATAAAAGTATGAGTTTTGATGCACAGGTTAAGGACAGTTGCCACATTCAGTCCAAGTCCTGAATTATATTCGAAGGGGTATATTTTACTAGTGGGGTAGCAAGGAACGAATGTCTTGCAACAAATCTATTAGCATTGAGGAAACTCACAGCTGCCATCATTTTGAATGCCATGGCCCCCAGGCATCCGCTACTCAAAGTAGATGCAGACTCCAATTTTCTGCGGAAAAGGATAAAGTGGCTGTCACTTGTATTAAAGCAAAACTTCAGGAAAACATAATACATATTACAGAGAGAAGCAAATCAAGGTTTTAGCTATTTTAAAAACCGTTGCAACAAATATGCACTTACATTTCAGTTTTCAACTGCAATCTTAGCAATCTTAGATGTACTTACTAGTATGTAAATACCACTGAAAACAGTAGGACTTGTTTCTAAATAAACACAAGTACAGCTGAAAATAATTTCTGACTGGTTGGCTCTAAGCGTTTACCTGTCAATGTCTCCTGTGTGAATTTGGTTAAAAGCTAGAAAAAACATACATGTAAATGTTTGGCATTTTTCCTCTTGGGGTTCTCCTCCATTTGGAGAATTAGAGATGCAGGACCACTTTTGTGTTAATGTAGTATGTAATATGCCTGTTTATTTTAGAATGGTATGATTCCCCTCCATACACCTATTTGCACATTTCTCTATCCGTTGCTCATGTGGGGGGGTCGTGAAATGCTAATGTGAAACCACATTTCTCCAAATTAGGATGATACAAAGGTAGAAAAGGTTTGGTACGTAGTCATTTCAAGGAAAGAGGGATGGGATGTTAAAGTGTTTTGTAAGGACAGAAAAGAGTATGGTCCTTTCAGAAAGTTCAGATATCTGTTAGTGGTGGTATCTACTTTTCCATGTAGGTGTTTATCAGCTAATGTGACAAATTATTCTTTCTTCTCTTTCCAAGCTCCTCTTGCAGAGCACCCACCAGACTAACCCAGTGATTACTTGTAAGACTGGGAACCAAAATTTGAAAATATAGATGATTACAAGTCACAGCATCAGAGAGAACAAAATTTTCTGCTGTCAGTTTTAGATTTCACTTTTTTTAAAAAAAATCTTAAGGAATAGCCATGACAGTCTATTATGCCAAAAACAACAATTACTCTATTTATTATGGCATGAACCTTTATAGACTATAGCCAACTTCAATCAGTGGATTCTAGATCTAAGATGATGGGAAATGCAGTCCAGCATACCTGAAGAGCAGGGTGACTTACACATTAAAAAAAGTAGCCTTTAATGTGCCACATGATTTTGTCATGTATAAAGAAACATCCATCTGATTATAACTTTTCTTCATACACAATTGCCTGTGCAATGTTTTCAGCTGTAGTTTAGAAATAAATGTATTATTCTAAAATTAACCAATTAACATAGGTATTGTGCATGTAAAAACTACACAGGTTAAGTTTTAATAATAATTGCCATGAACACTTCAGATAAAGCTGACATGTTTTACCAGATTGTTTATTGAGCAACGGCAAGTGTGTTTTCGTACTGGAATGACTGACAGATTGGAGAAACTCCAGCTGAACTTGGCAGTATGTGGACAGCAAACACCCTAGATCTCAGGCAGTTATTAAGAGTTTTCAATGGCTCTTCAACCTAGAGTCTTTAAGAGCTTCAAGGTGTTTTTATTGGGTCTGCTTTGAAGCTCCAAGATAAGGATAAATCTTTTTCTAAGCATTGTCATGGTTCAGCCTTCTTTCATAAAGAGAAGACAGGGGTAGGTGGTGGGGGGAGAATCCTATGATAAAGAATGGCAGTACTTGCAGGGGAGTTTGACACTGGCACCATGAAACAGAGCAAACCTTTTGATCCATTTTTGTGCATCAGTCTCCATCTTATTCATTATATTTTTCCAGTTCCTTTCACCCTTCTTCCACGGTTCCTGCTTTGTGTTATGCCTCAGCTATGATATGCATGTTCTCTTTAAAGACTTCTTATTACTCAAGAATGACACTTGTTTGTCACAAATGCTGGCTGCTTTGGGTTTGATAGTTAACATTTCAGTAAATATAAAATTGAATAATGACCATTTTTGCATCATGAAGTGTTTATAAGAAAGCCATGTTTGAAGTTGTTTTTTTTTTAAAAAATGTATGCAACAAAGAATGGACGAACATGTTAGTATCAATCTGTCTGCCTTTCTCATTTTTCCAGTCTTAAAGTAATTTCATTCTGTTTTTACATCAGTGTGCTTTTTTAAACAAAGGAATGCACAGCACTTTATATGCATTTCTCCTAATTTACACATTTTGCAAGCAATTTACTGTAATATTATACAATTTTATATAGTCAGTAATATGAACTATCTATGCACACTTTCATCATATGTATGCAGTTTTTGCATAGTCATTGTGTGATTTGATAACTATACCACACACAATTGATTAATATTAATAGTAAATATTAAAATGTAATTGGACTTCAGTTTTCATATTGGTTTGGGAGGTTTGAATTGGGAAGAGTGGATTTAAATATGCACCAAACAGATTTCTCCTTCATCTCTATTTGATAGGTTTTATTTCAAAAGAAAAACTAATTAAAAATACTATTGGTTGTTGTGGGTTTTCCAGGCTTTGAGGCCATGTTCTATTAGTATTTTCTCTTGATGTTTCACTTGCATCTGTGGTTTGCATCTTCAGAGGATCTGGTGACATGGAAGTGAGACAGAGTATATATGCTTGTGTAGTCCCTGGGTGGGAGGGAGCAATTTGCATGTGTTACAGTTGGCCTGTGTGATAGCCTATTGTTAAATGGGATATCCCCCAGGGTGTATTGTTAGTCAGGGGATATGCATAACAATGTGTTAAGTATGTTAACACCCATTGTATTGTTCCCTGTAGGGGGACCTCTGGAGTCTGAGTGGTGTTCATTGGCATGCTTTTGAGTCTTGATTTTAGTGTTCTTCAGTACTGGTAGCCAAATCTTGTTTACTTTCCAAGTTTCTTCTTTCCTGTTGAAATTGTCCATGTGTTTATGGATTTCAATGGCCTCTCTGGGTAGTCTGACATAGTAGTTGTCAGAACAGTCCAGAATTTCTGTGCTTTCAAAAAGCATTCTGTGTCCAGGTTGGTTTATAACATGTTCTGATACTGCTGATTTTTCTGGGTGGATCAGTCTGCAGTGTCTTTCGTGTTCTTTGATCCGTGTTTGGACGCTGCGTTTTGTAGTCCCTATGTAGACCTACCCACAGCTGCAAGGTATGTGGTAAACTCCCACAGAAGTTAGAGGACCCCTCTTGTTCTTTGCTGAACATAGCATTTGTTGAATTTTCTTGGTCCATCTGTAGATTCTTTGGAGGTTATGTTTCTTCATCATTTCCCCATGCAGTCAGTGACCCCTTTGATGTATGGTAAAAATATATTTCCTTTGGTTGGCTGCTTATCTTCACTGCTGTGTTTTTTTCCTGGGTCTTGAGGCTCTTCTGATATCTGAACAGGAGTAACCATTGGCCTGTAGAGCTCAGTTTAGATGGGGTTCACAGATTCTTTTTGCATGGTTTACCAGAGTTTTTATTGTGCTCCTTTTTTGTCCTGAGTGGTGGTTGGAGTTTTTGTGTAGATTTCTGTCAACGTGTGTAGGTTTTCTGTAAACTATGTGGTCCAATTATTGGTTAGGTTTGCGGATGACCAGGACATCCAGAAATGGTAGTCTTCCTTCACTTTCTTTTTCCATGGTAAATTGGATGTTCAGGTGGATGTTGTTCAGATGGTTCAGAAACATGGTTAGTTCTTCTTCTCCGTGTCTCCAAATGGTGAAAGTGTCAACTACATAGCGGAACCATATGGAAGACTTTTTTAGTGCGGTTTCCAAGGCTTGCTTTTCAAAGTGTTCCATATAAAAATTTGCTATCACGGGGCTAAGTGGGCTTCCCGTGGCAAGCAGAAAGATGGGGTCACATATCTTTCATGTTTAGTAGCTGTCAGTGGCCCTATCCTCCATTCTCTTAAAGCTACAATGCTCCCAGAATCTATCTTTTCTTCTATCTAAATACTTCCTTAGTAATTAACAAATAACTGTTTATAAAATATATATTTTAAAGTGCTTATATGACAGGATTTATTGACTTCGCATCAATGTATCTTCATAAAATGCTCTCTGATTACATGGTACCACTCAGTAATGGCAATAGGAAGTTGTTGATTGGAACTGGATTCTCTCGTTTATTACCTTTTCTTAAAGGAAGAAAAATAAACAATGCATTTTGAATAACACGTGTGTGTGTGTGTGTGTGTGTGTGGGATAATAGGAAGCACTGAGGGTGATGGAGTTATCTTAGTTCCCAGTTTGGTTAGAAGAATTTAGAATGTTTTAAAATCTCTAAATTCACTTGCACATGAAACTGATGAACAGATATTGTAATATATCAAATTAACATTATAATATAATCCCTTCTCAAGTATACATGTTGGCTGTAATAGAAATTGTAGTTATGCACAACTTTGGTATAACTGAGTCCTGCTTTTTACTGCAAAGGATTCATAAGATGGTCCCTAAAATGTTCTGCAAAATGTAATGACGTCCATAAATATAATGTCAATGTTTATAGCAGGAAGCCAGTCTATGACAAATTTCAGTCATAAAATCTGTGCAAAACCTTAATCAAAATTGGAGATGGGATATCTTCTTTCCCTTCCTTTTGGGGCTGAAAAAGTTCTCTAGCTTTCAACATTTGATAAAAATTAACACAGAGAAGAAGACCTTTTCTGATTACTGTTATAAACAATACATTTCCACAATGGGAATCCAGTGTTCAAAGCTTGGGAAAGTTATCTTTTTGATTATGACTTCTGGAATCCCCTTCCAGCAGACCAGTGGTAATGCTGACTGGGATATTCTGGTACCCCTTTACACTACACAATTATAGTGCTATAATTCCATTCTAATTGTGGTTACATCCTCTGGAATCCTAGGATTTTCATTTTAGAAAGGAATATTTAGAATTCTCAGTCAGAGAACATTAGAGTCTTGCCGGATTACAAACTCCAGGATTCCAGAGGATAGAACCATAGCACTGAAAGTGAACTTATATGCTATAATTGTGTTGTGTGAAAAGGGCCCCTTGTCAGGGTTTTCACTTTTCATAGATAGCTTCCATGAGTAGAAAAGTCTTTCCACATGAAAAGTGTATAACAGAATTTGTGAGCAACATGCACAGCAAGGCATGACAAGGGGAAACAGTTCATCAATGAAGTCCCCACAAACTCTTTGTGCCCTCTTTCCCAACTCATGTTAAGTATTAACTAAAGAAGAGTATTGACTCTTTAAATAAAGATGAAAAAGCTAATAATATTTGGATAGGTCAATGGAAGGTTTTGAATCAATGGTATCAAGATTAATTGACAAAACAACATTGTGTGGCCAGTGCTACTAATTTGCTGTGGTTGGTTATTGCAATAAAGCCATGATACATAACTCATCTAAGAGAGTGAATACATTTTATGGCACTTCTGCTCCCCATAAAAATTGAAGTAATTATGTGGGAGAGGAGCTAGAAATGTGATAAATTGGTTGGTCTGAGCAGAACAGTACTCACATGTTGTAGGGAAATGGAAAGTAAAGAAACCCACAAAATATTCATGGAGGTAAAACTCTCTATAATCTGAGCCACCAAGATTATAGAAGATCTCTTTCTTTTATCTCAACCAATGGTGCTTCAAAAATAGGCAGGAAGCAAACAAAAAGATCCTTTCTACAAGATCTTGGGAAGTGGGCAGACTGATAAGGTCATGTGGCTGAGAATCATTATGTGTAAAATTTTGACTGTATTCAACAGTTCTGTGATTTGAAGGGAAGCAATTTCTGTTTACACAAATTCAATGAAGCAGCATAGCTCTGTTGTGCTAGAGGACAAAGTGTTGTCACTTGAGTACAGCATGCCATGTTTTTCCATTTTAATTACATCTGCATACCTACCGTGTATAGTTGGGGGATGGGGAATAAATATAGGAAAATAATCTTTAAAAAAAACACTGTTGCTAAGATGATTGTATTTTGTTTCAAGACTAGACCTTTCCTTTCCTTTTTTCCTTTCCTTTTTTTTTTTTTTAAAGGTCTGGCTGGTTCAATCTGCTACAAATCTGGGCCTTCCTGCTAACCTCACCAAAATACAAGAACAAACAAACAACAGTAGCAACACACCAGTGACAATGAACACTGTACAATTAGAATTCTATGATTCCACTTTAATTGTCATGAATGCCTTCTCTGGAATCCTAGGGTTTGTAGTTTGGGGAGGAAAAAGTGTTCTCTGGCTGAAAATTCTAAATAGTCCTCCCTAAGCTACAAATTCTAAGATTTCATAGGACTTTCCCATGGAAATTAAAGTGAGATCACAGCACTATATGTGTCTATTATGTAAGGGCTTTCAGTCACATTCCTCAACAGATTTGTAATATTATTTTCTATCATTTTTGTTTGTCATCAGGCTACCAAGTTACATTAATACTCTTATTTCTCCATCTATTCTTACCAGCTTTGTCATGGAATGTATGGACAAAATGTGATAATTTAATAACTCTTAGTAGTTAGTAATGGATGTCTCATACACTCTATTTATGGGACAAACACAAAGGAGCTGTCACTACATGCACAGCCAGACTATAACTCATAGTATAAGGAATTTAAACTCTATCATCTAAACTGATGATATCCTATTGACTAAGGAGAGAGAAGGGTAACTATTATTTACAGAACCAAGGTACCTATTCTCTTCGAGGGTCAGACTACCTCTCAAGCCATCTCCTTGAGCTCAAACTATGACTTCCTTCCCTAAAACCACATTACCAGATATCATGTGGTTCGATTTTCATTTTTTCATTCAGAGATTACCACTCTTTTGAACAATTGGTCAATTTCTCTCTCTCTCTCTCTGCATGGATTATAGGTAGTCTCTGCCATACAGCAGACTATGGGACTGTGGCACTGATCTCCTGTGCAGGAAAAGTGATGCTCTAGCTTTTACAAAAAGGGTTATTACATAGATGGAGCAAAAAAATGCCAGATGTCCAAGATGGGTTCAGAAAAGGAAGAGACACTAGTGATCATATTGAAAACATAGACTAGATAATAGAACACACCAAAATAAGAAAATCAACTTGTACTTTGTAGACCACAGCAAATCCTTTGATTGTGTAGATCATGAGAAATTATGGTTTTCTGTAAAAGAAATGGTTGTGCTACAGCATCTGATTGTCTTGGTGCATAACCTCTACTTTGAACAAGAGACCACTCTTGGGTCACAATATGGGAAAATAGAATGTATTTTCAGTGGCAAGGAGATCAGATGAGGCTGCATTTTATTACCCTATATTTAATTTATCAAAAGCAACATTAGACTCAGAAGAAGGAGATGTGAAACCTGGAAGAAAGATTTAAGATCTTCAGATGAAAACATATTACTTGCAGAAACCAGCAAAGATGAAGAACTACTGAAGAATATTAAGGAAGAAAGTGCAAAAGCTAAACAGCTAAACAAGAAGGGGAAAATATAACAATGATTTACATAACTTTAAAGTGGGTAATGGAGACATCAAAATAGTTGAAAAGATAAGAACAGTAATTTAGAATCTTCAACCATTTAGAAATTTGGGTTAACAGCTCCCATCTAGTCTACAACTTTCACTCAGCACAGACAGTGGAAAAGGATTATGGGAACTGTAATCAGAGGCATCTTGAGGGCCAAATGTTCCCCACCCTTGGCCCACTGGATCACAGCCTGAATTAGATTAACTGTGTAGCAATTAATCATAATAAATGGCCCCCTAAGTTACTGGTATGTCTTTATAAGGAAGAAGGGTTTCATCAGAAGGTTTTCTGAGCAAGCAGACAAGGCAAGGGACGATTGAACTGAAGAGGCTAATAGCAGCTAGTGTGACTGGTAGCCTGCTGGGAGCTGCTACTCAGGACCAACATACCAGAACACTGCTAGATTAACCACAACTTGATCCACCATGTGAACATGACTTATACTGAGTCCAGTTCATTAGCGTATACTCAAAGGGGCAGCATGTATTCAGGAATTCTAGAATGTCTCATCATCTGCTATGTAATTAGTGATTCCATGGTTAAATCTGAATGCAGAGGATATGTTCTACCATTGGGCTATGCAATTTTCCATCTGCTGCCTCATCAGTTCTTCTTATAACCCCATTAGAGTTCATGCAAAAATACTTATCTGCACATAATAGTAGTGCCCTGCTGATATTTCTTGGACAGAGCAAAACATAAGCTGTAAAAGGTTGTGGCTGTGATTTTTTTAATCATCCACAACATTATTTTCCAATCTCCTTTTCCTTTCCATCAGAGTTATAGCCAAAGAGAATATCTTATACTGATATTCATCCATGCACAGTTTTAAGAATACCCTCTGTCTTTTCCTCTAGGCAACAGGCACTGTCATCAGCTTTGCTGGATGCACCATGTTTTACGGTAGAGTCCTCTGACAGCTATTAATGATAATCTCCCAAGGCTCTTAAATAGGTTGTTTAAAAACCCTGAGTAATTTGGAGATGGGCCTGCAAATATATTTGGATTTGAAGTGACAGAGAAAGGTCCTCTGGCTCAATTAGCAATAAATCGCAGCTTTTGCAAAAATCCATGAGGTATTGTAAATGAACAAAACAGCAAATTTTCCTCAACATATCAACATGTAATTTAATTCAAAACTACCTTCGGAGCATGTTTCTTCCCTTGAGCATGAATGAGATGTAATTTATCAACTTAACCAATCTCAGCTACCTCCGGATTTTTTTAAAACTTACAAAACAAATGGTTCTATCAAGTTTTGCCTCGGTTGTCAAGAGGAGTTCTGCAGTTGTACTCCAAAAAATCCAGAGGGCAAATATGGGAGGGGGGAGGAGAACAAGGAGCAAGAAGCAAGCAAACAGAGGAATAAAAACCACCACAGCAGAAGCAGCCGCAACAACAACACCTTTCCCCAAGTTTTAGTTTACAGCCATACAGAAAAAGCCATTACATCATCACAATTGCCCTCAATGAATTTTAGCAACTTTCTCTGTTATTATGCAGATGTTTTAATTCAAATACCCCCCAAAAAATCATAAAATAAGGAATTAGTATAAAACTGCACAGACTTTTTCTTAAAGATCAAGCAAAGAAACAATAACAACTTTGGCAGGGGAAAGAGAACCTGTGGGCAACTATATCTAAATAACTAGTTAAATGTAACCATTTTCTTTCCCAAATAACTTTTTCTTGTTATGTGCCTTCAAGGCAAACCTATCATGGGATTTGCCTTTGCTTTCCACTGAGGGTAAAACTTGCCCAAGGTCATCCAGTGGGTTTCCATGGCTGATTCATATCCTGGTCTCCAGAGTTGAAGTCCAATGCTCAAACCATTATGCCAGGCCGGCTTTCTCTGGATAACTTAGCTACAGCTGTATTACAGACCATTTCTGTAATAAACTGTTATAGCGCTATTAGTCCACTTTCAACATCCTATGGAATCTTGGGGTTTGCAGTTTAGGGAGAGACCCCAGGATTCCATAGGACGTTAAAAGTGGAATAACAGCATTATAGCAATCTACTGCAGAAATGGCCTGTAACTGAACAAGGGATCACTTCACTCTTTTCCCAGTGTGGTTTAGATATGGTGTGTGTGTGGCCTTAGTGAATGGTAGAGAAGGAATATCACTTTGCTGAAGTTTTGACTCATGTTGTACCTTACACTCTGTTATAGCTGATGAACCAAGAAGAGAACTCATTTTGACCCATAGGTGAGTAGTTAGTAAATGGGTGTGTGTGTGTGTGTGTGTAAATGTATGAACTTTCCTTCACCCCTCCGGAGCATCCCCTTCCCATTGCTTTGCCTCTGCCCCAGCACTGAGAACTTGTGCCAAGGCAGAAAGTAAGTCTATGAGGGGAGGAGAACCTGCGCGCACGCTTGTGCCAGAGCCCTGGCAGGGAATGGGAGAAGGATTGCAGGGCAAGGGTTATTTATGATTTTTCCACTTTCATGAGGTTTCTGCACCCTGAACCCTCATGAATGTGGAGGGACCACTGTAAAAGTAATTATCTTATTGCCTTTGAAAAATGAGTAAGAAAACAAAAGCTTTCAAAAATTATAACTGCAATGGTAAATAATTATTTTGAGTATGTGCCTTCAAGTCTCCTGTTGACTTATGGCAACCCTATGAATTTCATAGTTGTTGTTGTTGTTTTTTGGCCAGTTCCTTCCCCTGAAATATTTATTAATTTATTAAATATTAAATTCATATCCTGTATTTCTCCCAAATGAAACCCAAGGTGGCTTACAATAATCTAAAAATATACTGCTAAAACATTTAGTTTACAGGAGTCAAATATTCCAGATATTAAAATATGCTCAAAAACAATTAAAATGCTTAAAATATAATATCTAAATAAATAAATAAATAAATAAATAAATAAAAAAAGCAAGCAAGCAAGCCTCAGCACCTGGTGTTTGTTGGAAGTCTCCTAGCCAGGAACCAATCAGAGCTGACCCTGCTTAGCTTCCAAGATAGGATCTAGTGCTGCTAGGATATTTAGGTTTATTCTTGTTATTATAATGAGTAATTAACTTTTAGGGGGCTTGAACCATAACTGCAATGGATCCATTTTTAAAAGCAACCTTTGAAGCTAATAAGGAGCAGGTTATTTTCAACCTTAACATGTAGGTTTGTCGAATCACAGGGCATCAGGCAAAGCTTCAGGGAAGTACTATCTTTCTCCAGATAGAACGAGAAATCTCCACATTGCAGGAGGAGAAAGTGTTTTTCTTCACAGGAGATGGATTTACAGTCTCCACCTCTCCCAGCCAGTGCCAGGGCTTTCTGTTTTAGTGCAAGGTTGTTTGCGTATGTGGTACAGTTGTGCAACATCAGTACATCAAAGATCCAGGAGCAAGGAGAATGGAATGAGGATTGATATGTTAGATACGTGCAATAGACCTATCATGCCATGTGGAGCAAGAGAGTAGAGTGCCAGAGTCACAGCTCATGAACCTTCTTGTTGTGCAAATCCTGGCAGCAGTGATAAAATGTGATCTGTGGGGATGGGAAAAACAGCTGACAATGGTTGCATCCACACTTCCCAATTATAGCAGCTTGATACCGGTTTAACTACCATGGCTATTTCCTATGAAATTCTAGATTTATAATTGAGTGCATTTCCTTGAACTACAGTAGAGAATTTTTAATCACCTTATGAAAGGGATACCATAGCACAGGATTCCATAGCACAGAGCCACAGTAGTTAAATAGGTATCAAAGCACAATAATTAAGAAGTGCAAGTAGTGCAGATAAATCAATGAGCTTTCCAGAAATTCCAGCATTGGCAGAGAGGCTGGAAATAATTCTGTTTTACCTGTAAAATATCCCAAATCTTCCTTTCTAAACCTTGGATAAAAGAGAGGCAGAGGGAACATAGAAGACCATGGCCTAAATCCAATTGGTGATCCCAACTAGAATAGATCCACCCAATCAATTGTTGAATGGTAAGATAGATAGATAGTAGATAGATAGATAGATAGATAGATAGATAGATAGATAGATTAAATGGTTACAGTTTAGTTGAAACTAACAACCAGATTTAAGTGAGAGTTTAGTTTTTTCCCCCATTAATGTTTCTGAGGTGCAAAGTAGAAGATGCAGATTGCAAGAGGGTTCATATTCATGTCCACATTATAGGTTTATGTGCCTAATCTTAATGAGTGTTAAGAGTACACCTACATAGAAATGATTTGTTTACCAGTCAGTTTTGCAATAACTTGCTTTTCCTCCCCAAAATACTAAACTATCCATTAAAATGGTGCATTCAGAATATTAACTAACTGCTTGAGTTGTCGGTGTTTTCAACTACCATCAAAATATATAGAAAAGCATTTGCATATTCCTAATATCCCAGACCTGCTGAAAAAAAGATGAGAGTTGATCCCTCATATTGTGCAAATAGGAGAGAACCAGAATATGCCTATTGCTGTCTTGATCTGGTGGGATTACACTTTTGGGAGGACAACTATGATGAATGGGCAACTACAGCCCTCTATATACTTTTGTTCTAGAACTCCAGTCAGTATTAATCAGCATAGCAAATGGTGAGGGATTAGGGGAGTTACAGGCCAAAAACATCTGAAAAAACTGCTGAAATATCTGAACATCTATTTCATTTCAACCACCACCATTTTGCTTTCTAAAATTTGTATCTTTGTATCTCCCATCATTCTGCAAGTAGCTGATGTAAAGCTTCAAAAGCATAAGTACAGCTTTTGGACATGAGACCTTCCTGTACTTTGAGATATTTGCCAGTTCAACAATTTTGAACTGGCAGCTCTATCCATCACTAGGAATCGTGAAAAGAGAGGGTTTTTCTTCTTCTTCCCAATTTCAGTTAGGAAAATGTGCTTGAGATACTGCCCACCACACTCAATTATTTTTCCCTCTCTCATCAGAATGTAATGGGACTTCCTACTTAGTTTTGTCCATTAAAATATCATCCTGCAAAATGTTATTACTATAAAGAACAGGACTTAGAAAAGTTGCTTTAAAATTTAAAACTTCAAAAGTGACCCCTAGCATAGCCCTAGCCATGCTTTTTGTACAATAATGGAAATATTAGTCCAAAAAAGTAACTTTTCCAAGTTCTGATAAAAGGTATAGTAATACATTTTAATATATGAGCAGATATTCCCTGCATATCTTTGCAAGATCTTAGTACAAGCATTGGGAATTTTCTGACCGGGAATTAATATAAGTTTCTTCTCCTTCTACTTGTTTAAAATAAATTTACATTTCAGCACTTTCTGCTCCTGCACCTGAATATGTAGGCTTGAAATGCAAACATGGACAGATTGATATTTAATGACGAGAGTTCAAAAACCAGCACTATGTAATATTGCATAAAAATGTTTTTTGGACAATCTGGGATTCTTTTCTTTCTCTTCTATTTGTTCCCAAAAGACCACTCAGATTTATATAATGCATGAATACAAAGATTTGTGGTGGGAATACTTCACATCTAAAAAGGTTGTCCCTCTGGGATTTGTAGCACTGTTTTAGATTTCTGTTTCCTGCTTCAGATTTCTGTTTCAGTTTCCTGATGTTTCACCATCACACCAAATGATTTTTCAGAACAGCTCTGTTAAAGTACTTTCCTGCACTATGTATTGTACATTTTATGTACCTGGATTGGATTACACTGAACTGTATTGGCAAATTAATTACAAAGTAAGGTCTTGTCATGGCAAAAACACATGCATATAAAATGTAACAAGTCACCAGCATGCTGTAAATATGATTTGCTGGTTTTGAAATCTGTTTTTATATTAAAACAAGCCAGATCTTTCTTTTCCCTGCTCGGTAAACATCTGAATGTCATAACAATGCTGAGTGATCAACTTGCAAAATTGTAGACAATACATATGGAGAAAATGAATATAGTAAAAGAAGAATGAACAACACTTGTTACAGAAATTGTACATATTTCTGGAAGATCTATAACCCACTGAATATTTTTATTCCTCATAGTAGTCTGAAAACAAGTGTCCTATGTTTTATGATCATATACTGTCTTTTAAACATGTGAACAACCTACTGTGCCCCAGGTGTCTTTGCAAATAATCTTATTTGACTTCAAATACTCCTATAGCCATTGTCAGCTCAAGGCAACTGCACCATAGAGACATAAAACTGGTCACATTTGAACTATGGCATTCTTATAATGATGTCCTGCTACACAGTGTAAAATTCAGAACTTGCTAATGTTATGGATTGGGGAACAACTCCCAGAGCCCCCCATTCAGCATGAACATATTGGCTGAGGGATTCTGAGGTGCAGTAGTCCAAAATCTAACTTCTCCAAAGAATGATAAGAATACCAGACTTATGAATGAAGGAATTTCATCTATCAGCTATCTTAAGTTCCTTTAGAACATGCCATATTTGTTAATATACAATACAACAGGTATTGCAATACTGTGATAGTACATAGCTAAATTGATGACTAGGCAGGAAGGATAGATGATAACCAAGTAGTTCAAAACAAGTAACCTTGTTTGTTTGTTTTTTGGTTCACAAAGTAGCCTACAAATTAATGTCTTCCTGTTCCAGCTCCTCACACCTGAGTTTGTACAAACTATACTGCTTATGAAATTCCAGCAGTCTTATAGCAGTAGCAGATCCAAAATGTTAGACCTGTCCTCTGGTTCAACTATGAATACACAAGCAACAATATTATCATAAAACTAAAAGGAAGAGAGAGGAGTAAATAAAACATATAAGCAATTCAGATATTATGTAAGGCAACACATTTTTTTCTTTGTACTGCCAATACCATGTTCCAGTAACTCACTTAACTTTGGAGGTTCAATGAAATATATAAAAGATAAAATAGTATTTAATATTAATATCTGTAACTATGATGGGAACATTTGAGTCAATATCTTTGTTCACATATGTGTTAATAAACATATTGTAAATATGTGTATATTCTTTGTTTACTTTATTTATTTTACTGTTACTTTACTTTCTTTACCCCACTACTTCGTTGAAAACCAGCAAATGAAATTCACTATGACAATAAGACTGAAATGGGAGGCGGAGGGATTATAAATCAGTGATTTATTGTCCCAGAGAAGTAGCATTACAAAAAAATCTAAAGTTGTGTCACATGTGTTGTGGTCCTGAGAAGTATTATTGTATTTGCATTCTTGTGGCCTTCACAGTTTTTAATCATTACTTTCTTAGAAATTGAACATTCTGTTGGGAGTAATTCCTTTATTTGAAGAAGCTCCTTGCCAGGTTGTGGGGTGAGGGTGTTGAGAAGTTTCCCCATCAATTGATTTTTCTTCTTTCTCTATGAAGAAAGGTTTACGGTTCATAAGGGGGGAAGTCAAGTGTCCCAGCCAGAGGAGACCTCCTTTAATCCTTGAGTACAGGCTCATCTAATGAAACAGAGGCCATTTCTGCACTACACTGTTATAGTACTATTATTCCATTTCAAGACTGATCTCTTCCGACAGGCCTTCCAAGACTAGCATTTCCATCATCTCCCATCAATTGTCTTGCTGTTCTTTCAATAGTTGATTGATTATTGTGTGTTTTAGGGGGTTGGTTTTAGGTGGATTGGTGGGTGGGGAGGATTGGGTATGTTTTTTAATGTTTTTTAATGTATTAATGTATTTAATGTTGTTCGCTGCCTCGATCCATGTGGAGAGGTGGGATAGAAATAAATGTTGTTGTTGTTGTTGTTGTTATTTCAACATCCTATGGAATCTTGGGGTTTGCAGTTTAGGGAGGGCCTTTAGAATTCTGAGCCAGAGAGCTCTTGGGCCTCAGTAAAGGACAAACTCCTGAATTCCACAGGATGTTGAACGTAGAATAATAGCACTATAACAGTGTAGTACAGAAATGACCTAAATGTTGGGACGTTCAGAACTGATTAAACAAAAAAAAAAAAAAAAGTCTACTTTTCATGCAGTGCATGCCTCAAAGGCCTCCCTAAGCTGCGACCCCAGGATTCCATAGGATGTTGAAAATGGAATAATAACACTATAACAGTTTAGTGCGGAAATGGCCTCTGTTTCAGGAAGCCTTGCATAAAACAAAGAGTCCAAATGCTCTATCCCATTATTGTCAATGGATGCACTGTGTGTGCATCCTTGCTGGCACAGACAGATGGCCACTATGTCCTTTGACAATAATATGACATGAGGCTTTGTGTGTGTGTGGAGGCTGCACTAGCAGGGGGCACATTGTATTTTTCTATTTTGCAAAATCCCCTTCTCCTTCTTTTGGGGTTCATATTGGATTTTGAATGGAGTCTCTCAACTCCTTCCAGATAAGTTTATTTATTTTATCAGTCTGGATCTGGGCACAGAGAAGTGAAAAGCAAAGCAAAGTCCAGTGAAGCTTGTAATGATATGTCTCTTTCACACCTACATCTTATCTGTGTCCAGTTCATTCCCTCCCCTCCCCCTACCAAGAATGGCAAGTGATTCTCCTTCTTTCTCCCTCTTAACTTCAAGCTATAGTTTATATATGTAGATTTCAGTGCTTTCATGTCCATTCCAAAATCTTGCCTGAAAATTTGATACCAAAGCACCTTAGGTGCAGATTTCTGCTATGATAACACACAGCATCAGGAGTATTAGGCTTAAAATACTGTAGATATTGGGATTTTTGCTCAGGACTTCAGCTTAATTCAGTTACTTCACAGTAGGGTGTTTGAATTTTGCTCTTATTTTGTTTTTGGGGTGCACTGCTATATTAATTTCATTTTATTGTTTTTCTATTGTTTTAGCGTTCAAATAATACTTGTAAGTACCTCTGAGCATCCCATTGAGATGGAAGAGGCTGGATCCAATGATTGATTGATTGACTGATTGATTGAGCTATACCCCAATCAACCCCCCCTCCTTTCCATTTAATAGAGTGGTGAAACATCATCCTGTTATTCAAAATCTAGTAGCATATTTTCACTATCAAACACCTAGAAATGGTGAAAAGAATCTGCTTTGGACACCTATAATTATATAGCATAAGGGTCTAGTCTAATGATCTGTGACCAGCACATACTCAACATCCACTGAAGTTCGTACTGGTATGTCCGGTTCACATGTGCATTTCATCATTTGATTACTTAGCTCCTGATGACTGCCAGCTGAAAGGGTGAACTGACTCTATTGAAAATATCCACACTGTTTCTAAAAGAGTAAATCCACTCCAGCAATAGCCTTATTAATGAATAGGTGCTGTGGGTGCACAAGTGTGTCTGAATCATATCCTTACATATATCATAATGCTCCACTTTTCTTAGGGGTGGTCCAAGTGTAGTTCTTGGGCTGCTTGCAGCCTTCTAAATCTGTTTTCTACAGCTCTCAGCTCCTCAGTTTCCATGTGCTATCCTTTTCATGGCCCAAAAGGATGCATTGAGTCTCCTGGGAGCCTCTAGGACCATTTCCACACTAGCCTGTTATAGCGCTATGATTCCACTTTCAACATCCTATGGAATCCTGGGGTTTGCAGTTTCAGGAGGGGTCAGCCAGCCAGCCCCTAGTGCTATAACAGGCTAGTGTGGAGGTTAGGGGGGCAAAATCCCTGTGAAAGTGGTGCCTAAGAACACTTTTTTTTTTCTTTTTGGAGTGTGAGAACACTTTTCTAGGAATCTCTAGGTCCTTCAGCATGATTCAATGGTCAACTTCTGGTGAGTTTGCGCACCTTACCTTGATAGCGCAATGAACTAGAGCCCTCACTATATTGCCAATATCGCAAGAGGCCCAGTAGAGAGCCCCTTGCAGTCTGCACACGGTAGGGCATTCGCGAGAGAGCACCAGTCCCCGCCCAGTGCCTTGTCCGCATGCCGGCGTCCTGGGCCACGCCCAGGTCCCGCCCTGTCCCCACCCCACCACCCCTGATTGGTCAGTGGCTTTTCTTTTATTGTTTCATCAACTATCGTGCTAACTTTAGCACGATAGATCCTGCCAACAGGCTGTTTCATACTACCTTGGTAACGTCCCAACGTGCTAACGTGCTAACAATAGTGCCAGGTTTAGAAAACAACAACTCAGTTGGCCGGACCCTGGGACTGCTGTTGTCTCGAGTGTGAGTAGCAACGCAGCCCTGGGGTGGCCTCTCATGGCGACGTGTCATGCAGTGTTCCCTGCTGTGATGGGGGCAGCGGCCGGCCCGCTGTTGGGTGGAGCATCCCCTGGGAGCTGCGACATGAGGGACAGGCAGCAGGGATTGCCCACACTCCACCCACTCCCGGGTCCTTCCTGGAAGCACACCAGACGATGGCTCCACAGGCCCTTTGGTCACACGATCGATGCGTGAAAGGGAGGTCATTTTTGCTTTTCAGGAAAAAATAAGAAAACGCACTATCAGCACTATCCGTGGCTGTGATAGCACCTGGTTCGCCAGAACATCATGCGGTATGGCGGCTCATGAAGGGGGGAGGGAGTGTGCCTAATACGCTTTAAAAATGCCATGTGAAAAGGGCCATAGTGTCATGCTGGAGGCTCTAGCAATGCCTTAGAGATATGTTCTTTCTAGGAATCTCTGAGTCCCCCAGTGTGACTCTATAGTCCACTTCCAGAAGAAATGGATCATAAATTCACTGTGGAGGAACTTATAGATTCTTAGAGAGAATGCATTTTTTCCATGGCAGGGGCAAATATAGTCTTAATTTTTTAATAAATAACTTAAACTTAAATAACTTGAATAAATAAAATAAAGTAACTCATGAATAATCAAATCTATGAATGCTGAGCTGGCAAAAGTGGAGGGCTGATTGTATTAGATATTGATTGCCAACATGATACAAATATTATCTCTTCACAATCAAGTCAACAACTGATGGAAGTGCTTGCTTGAAACAGTCAGTAGATCAATCAGCTGCGAGTAGTTCTGTAGATCTGTACTATGTATTTTCCCCAAGGATTTTAATCTTTTTCAATGGTCAAATTCATGTTAGCTTTCATGGAGTAGCTTCTCACCAATAAATGGCCTGGAAAATAAGTGGTTGTATAGTACTCATATTTGTTTACACAGGAAAAAAGGACCAGCAGAAATCTCATAAAAATTCTACTATTAAGTAAAACTATAAAAATTCTATTTAACTGCTTAATGCTGTTTAAGCATTAAGAATAACTTTTATCATAATATATTTCATTTGATTTCTAAAATAAAGAATCAAATCAATGAACCTGCTTGTTTATTAAGAGACCAGTGCCAAAGTAATACCTTTGTTATGTATTAAGTTAATAACACACATTTTAGGCTACTCTTTCTATGAATAGAAAGCAACTGTTGCTTGTTAACGGGTCAGCTTTCCTTATTGCAACTCACCAAATCAGAGATTCATTTTCTCAGTTTGAAAAACTATTTGCTCTAAAAATGCAGTTCCAGACAAAGGTTTCACATAGCTCTCTTTCCATATTGATGCCAGTGAAAGTTGTATATATCATGTGTCCAGATCGTAATATGAAATCAGTTATTAACGTATTGTTTACTACTAGGAAAGACCAAGCTAATAAATATAACGTGGATTTATCAGAACAGAAGATCTATAGGTAATTTAGATTATATCATTTTTAACACAAATTTATAGGAATCATTAACAAAAGAAACATGGGCACAGCTTTAAAATGTGCTTGGCTTTGACTTCTGATCCATCCTTTAATTACCTAAACATCTAGAAAGCTGAATTAATGCCATTTAAATGTCATATGTATGGTGAAACTGCAGACAGAATTCTATCTCTCTATTATGGTTTTATTTACACATGTGAGTTCTTCATGCCACAGCATTAGGTTATCTCATCATAAATGGTTGTGCTTTGAATAGAGTACAACTTGCTAGTAAGTTTTCTTGATCCAGTCTCACTGAAATGAATAGCCTATGTGGTAAGGTCTTTGCACAGGCCTTACGAATTCAAACAATTTCCAAGTAGATTCTTCCCATAGAAAAAGTCAGAGTTTCAGTAGAAAATGCTGCAAACAGCAGAGGTACATGTATTCAAGATCATGTATTGGTACAATGGAGACATTCCTACAAATCATTGAAACATTACTATACTAGCTTAGTTCTCTTTTATCATATATTGAATAACTGTAACTGAATTTGTTGGCCTGTATGAAAGAGAGGATTTTAAAGCTTAGTCAATGATTTTAAATATGTGAAATATGTCATATTATATTGTGAAAAGAGATTGGGGAGTATGAGGAGACAGTGATAGCTCATTTGCTTTCAGGTGTATACAATTATCTCTTTAAAGGTTGTGCTTGTGTACTGCTTTGTGGTATGGGGTTTCTGCACTACCCTGTTGTAGTGCTATTATTCCACTTTCAACATCCTATGGAATTCTGGGGTTTGTAGTTTAGGGAGGGGCATTTAGAATTCTCAGCCAGAGAGGTCTTTGGCCTCAGTAAACTACAATTCTCAGATTCCACAGAATGTCAAAAGTAGAATAACAGCCCTATAACAGTGTAGTGCAGAAATGGCCAGTATCTCTGTAGACCACTAGATGATAAAGCCATTTTATACTCTCAGGAGAGCCCAAATGAAAATATGAACTATTCTCCAAAGCGACATCTTCAAAAAAATTTTTTAATGTACTTGTCATGCTAAAATATTCATTGTTTATCTGACTCAGCAAAGGTAGAAATATATTTATTGTATAATCACAGCCTTTTCTTCACATCTGTGGGTTTGATCTTCACAAATTTGATTATTCACAAGGAGGTCCTCTGCCTCCCCCTCCCCATTCTTCTCCTCCCATTCTCTTGCATTTTACTGGGTGTGGAGAAGGAAGGCAAGTGCCTGAACAAAAGGCAAGGAAATGTCAGATGGAAGCAAGTGTGTGCCTTCTTTCTCCTCTTGGGAGCCTCCTCTCCCATTCCCTTGCCTTTGGCCCTGGTGCTGAGAACTCATGCTGAGGCAATAGGCAAGGGAACCAGAAGGGAGGATGGCTTGTACTTTGTCTTTGTGAATTAATAACTGTTTGATTACAGTACTGATCTGTTCACTATGCAGTTGCTCCTCCACTTTCATGAGGGCAAGGTGCAGAACCCTTGCAAAAGTGGAAACACTGTGAATAATTCCCATCCCGATGTTCCCACTCCCATTCCCTTCCATACCTCCTTCGTCCCCCCTCCGGTCCTAGTATGCAAAAGAGAAGGGGCCATTTCCACACTGCACTGTTATAGTGCTATTATTCCACTTTCAACCTCTTCTGGGATTCTGGGCTTTGTAGTTTACTGAAGTCAAAGAGCTCTCTGGCTGAGAATTCTAAAGGCCCCTCTCTAAACTGTGAACCCCGGGATTCCATTGGATGTCAAAAGTGAAATAATAGCACTATAACAGTGTCGTGAGGAAATGGCCAAGGGAATAGGAGAAGGGAGCCCCAGAAAGGAATGGGAGGAGAATTGGGGGGGCTATTTGTGGTTTTTCTATTTTCATGAGGGTTCTGCATCCCAAACCCCCAGGAAATGGAGATGCCACTGTAAACTGATTTTCCTTAACAATACTAGTCTTTATCTGTGGTTTGCCTATACTTTCTGCTTATTCTGAAAGAGGGTAGGTTGTAAAAAAAATCAAGAGCTTCAGAAAAGTAATTTTATTCTCTTTCCATTCTTTTATCTTCTCCCCATTTTTCATAATTTTGGACATAATTCTTTGCTTATTTTGCTCCCAAAAGAAGCAACAAGCAATTTGTGAATTTTTTTTCCTACTACAAGAAAGTCTTCAAATACTGTGCAGTTTACACAGACTATTCAACCTTCAGGACTTATTCTGCACAAAAATCATACATAATATTTTTTGTGCAGAAAACAGCATTCTGTGACGAAGAAACCTCATTCGTCTGTGCAGGGAATAATATAGAGGCTGAGAAATCTTATTTTCCTGCACAAAAATAGTATTTCTTATGAAGAAAATGCTGTTTTACACATGAAAATGCCACAAGCAAATATGCACACAATAAGTTCTGAACTGCAAAGACAATTGTCAGGATTCTTCCTGTTATGATTTCTCCAAACTTGAGATTTTTCTTTTTGAGCATTTTGGAATATCTTTGAATATTCCTTCCATTCTTAGTTTTTGTCACTGAGCATTTAAGCTTGACCTAAAGACGGGAGATCTGCAATACACTATGCATTGGGCTACCTCTGTGTCAGGTTCAGAAACTTCAGTTAGTTCAAAACATGTCAGCCAGATTGGTTACTGGTACACTTAGAAGTGATCATATTGCACCAATATCAAAATCAAACCTCTGATTACCAATTAGTTTCTGGGCAAGGTACAAAATCTTGGTTGTAAAGCCCTACATGGTTTAGGTCCAGGCTACCTATGGGAATGCCTTCTACCATGTAATTCATTCTGTACACTCTGATCTTCTAAGGGACATTTACTTCAATCAGTCAGGACTAGACTGGCAACGGTCACCCAGCAGACCTTATCTTCTGCTATCCCCAGACTGTGGAATGACCTACTGGAAGAAATTTGACAGCTAGATACGCTGTCTGAATTTAAAACATCACTAAAGATCAGTCTCTTCTATATGATTTTTTATTTAAGAATTTTTAAATTGTAGATTTTAAACTACAGATTGATTGCTTTAATATGTATTGATTTTTATGTGTTCATAACTGATGTCATGTATTTTTAACTGGTTTATATATTGTATTTTAATCTGTTGCTGTTTCCTGCCTCCATCTATAGGGAAAGGTAGGTAAGTTTATAACTAATATTCCTAAAAGAGTCCATGAGGCCGAACTTTTCCTCCTCTTCCTCCTTCTTCCCTCAGGAATCAATAATAATACTCAATGAGCTCTCTCTTTTTTAACCTTACAGTTTTAGCACCAGTACTTTAACCTCATCTATTTTTATGCTTTTCTTTCTTGCTGGAGCAATCTTAACAGCAGTCCTTAACAGCTCTCTCCTGTTTTCTAGCCCATTACAAAATTTGAACAGTGGTAAGTCCTCTTTTTTCCTTTTTTAACTTAAAGAAGGTTCACATTTAGGATTTGTCCTTCAAACTGACCATTGCAACTTGGCTGACATTAAAAACAAAAATACTCTGCCAAAATTTGAAATATCTACCATGATGTCCTGATGAGTTGTACCAGCCCCCTCTTTTTCTTTTGATGACCTCCTGCTTTGGAATTGCAAACTGAAACTGGCCACTGGAACTTGGGTGGCAACCAGAAACATTCTGTGAAATTTAGAAATACGTGTCATGACTTTTCAATCAGTTACATCTGCCCCCCCTTTTTTTTTGCTTCTAGGAAGACTGTCATTTGAAATTTCAATGTTTTGACGTTAAATGAAGCACTGCCACTTGGACAACAACCAAAGATAGTTTGGAAAACAACCAAAAAGATACATTTATCATGATTTCCTGATAAGTTATGGCTGACCAATTTCTTGCTTATGCCAACTCCCCCATTTGTAATTTCAACTTCAAACTTATCACTACAACTTGGATGACAACCAAAAATACTCTGTTAATTTTCAAGAATGTGCCACAGTGTCCCAATGAGTTACGGCTGCTACAGATAAGCTGACATTCCCTTTTACTATTATAGAATATTTAGAAATAAGAATTCACAACTTTAAAATTGGCCTTAAGTAATGCATTCACTTGAGGAATATTTAAATATTTCTTGACTGAACAAACCTAAATCATTCTGGATATGAAAAACTGAAGCAAGCTGTTTTAATAGTGATATCATTTTACTTTGGTTTAGACATTTCTTAGCTTCCCAGTGTTAGGAGCAGAATGTTCCATTTTATACAATGTAATGGTAATCCCATATATTCCATTTGCATTGGTTACAAGTAAAACTTGTTTGCATGTATAGGCCAATGTGCAAAGCCTGTAGCATTCAAACAGGAACCCATTAACCAGCAGGAGATTGCAGACAGAAGTAATAATGCATGAACACAAGATCTTCATTTAACACATTGTCCCTTGGTTACAACAAATGTATGAATATCAGGTCCCAGACATGATTTTTAAAGTTCTCCTTTTAGGATGTGATTGGAGAGGTCTGAGAGGAGTTGGTATTGTTGGTGAAAATATTAAATCTCAATTAATAACACATATACCTAATATAGACAACACAGTTAACAGTTGGTAGCATATGGCAGGAGTCTGAACCTTATACTTATCCTGAACAGCTTCATCTTAAATTATTGATGGTGAACAGGAAGTTTTCTTGAGAAGGATTAAGAATGGTTTGGCATGGATGGAAGAAGATGTTACAAGCTAAGTATATCTATGAAGCGCTTACATTCACAGTCTTAATACTACTTAATTTGCAGAGTAAAAGGTGGCCTAGTTAATTTCTTTTCACACATTCTTAGTATGAGATCTTGCTCTCAGCAGTCAGCAAAATAGTTTTAATGATTTAGTTTAATGTCAAAGAGGACTCCTGCCTAAAAAACATACGGCACATACACATCCGAATACCTTACAAATCCAGTGTAAGCTCCTAGTGGCTGAGAATCAATTTTGCAAAGATATGTGAATTTTTCACCCTCTTGAGATGCTTTTCATAACTTTTTCTTTGCTAACCACCATCTCACTAGCATATCTTCTATGACCAAAATGCAGTTCTTCCACTGACGTCACCATAAAGAGTCTTGTGGCACATAACAGATTAACATGCTTCATATGGCACAAGCTTTCATGAACCCCCAAGTGACCCTGTTACCCTGTATGTTGGAGGTCCCAGGAGGGGCGCCCAAATAACCAAATAAAAACACAAGTTGGGGGAATTTAACTCAAGCACTCTCTCAGCTAAACGAGAGGCAGGGTAACTTTTAGCAAGGATATTTAACCCAATGTCTACGGCTTCAGGTCAGAGAGCAGGCAGGCAAGTTTAAAAGTAACAAAAATAACAGTTTTATTGAAAGATAAACAGCAAACAAGACAACACACACACTAGCTAACTTGGAAACAGAAATAGAGAGCTTGGGAGTGGGTAATACGACACCTGGTCTCATAGTCCTGGAGAGAAAGATGGGGTTCCAGGGAAGAAAGCTCGGTGTGCCTGGCTGAGGGGAACTCCTTAGACAAACCGGCAGTAAGGCTAGATGGAAGTCCAGGGTGATCCAAGAAGGGATGCAGACTCAGTTGTTGAGAACTGAGGGGACAGCTCACCAAACACAGAGGCAGCAAGGCTGGATGGAATTCAGGAGCGATCCAAGGAAGTCCCAAAAGTGGGAACCTTTTATAGGGTGGATTTTACCTACAGGCTATGCTATGCTCAGTGAGAACAAAGGAATTTTGGAGCTGGACAAAGAAGCTGGCAAAAGTCAGGTTTTGCATGATTAGCTTAGCTCTTTATGATAATAGTGTGGCCGGTACATTGATGGTCCGATATAAAAGAACGACTCGGCTCTCGGCCGAGTGGCTTTGTGTGTATATGCACCGAGCAAAGCCAGTTTGCAGGGAGGTTTTTCCCTAAAGCAACGGAGAGGCTTAAGTTGCCTGCCTGAAAGAGGTTTTGGAATGTACAACCAACAACAGCCCAGGGGACCTCTGCAAACACGAGGAGTAGGGTGGCAGAGAAAGGTCAAGCCAAGGTCAAATTATTTGATATCAAAAGGATATCTAGTGCTCTCACCAGACATATCATAACCGTGATAACAGCCCTGGAAAGTTTATGCCAAGTAAAGCTTGCTAGTCTTTGAATTGCCACATGATTTTGTTTCTGCAACATGCTAACATGGCTAATACTCTTGCAAATTTTTATAATATTTTCATAATTTAGAATTAATAAAGATTGACATTCAGCAGCAGCAGCAGCCACCCCAGCCTTTATCGCAGTTAACAAATGATAAGCCAAATCAAGACCTGACACTGAGATATACCACAATAGAGCTAAATGTCCATTGTGGGTTTTTAATTTCAAAAATTTGGTTGGGGAAGGGTTTGCATGAAATTGTCTCCATGTTCTATGAATCACTCAGTGATAAGTCCAGTGGAAAAAAAGCATACTCAACAACTTATCCCTACAGGACAAACTGCTGATTGGACATGGCGGGATTAGATGAGAACATGATATAGAAGAAGAGTAAATATCACAGAAAAACTGATAATTTATTTCCTGACATGTCACAGTGTGACACTATCACTCTCTAGTTTATTATACTGAAACAAACTAATAGCAGAGAGATAGCTGTCCATTTGTGTGTTCTGTGGATAGGGCAGGCATAAGGCAGAATCAGCCTTTGATATATTAGATCTATAGCTCCAATTAGAACTGTTGCAATTGGAAGGCACAACATCTATGGTGCTGGCAAACTGTGTTGGCAAATTGTCGTCTGAAAGGTCCTTCACTTTATGGTCAACCCACACATAGCTGAACATCTGGTAGCATAATATGAAAAAATGCCTGAGCAGAATTTTTCTGCCAATCACTCCTTTTAATGGCAAATAAACTGAAATACATTGAAGTATTGTCAAAATGCATACATGGGAAAGGGAAACACTAGAATATTTCATGTAAAGCTAGCAGGAACTGCACCATTTACTTAAATGGTTCATAAATTCTTATTTATGTGAATTTGAAGTGCAATCACCCTGTAGAGGACATTGACTCATATATTCCATATGCCCATTAATGTGGTTTACAAATGTTTTTGTGTGGGTACATGCAAACTATGAATGGCAATAGCACAACAATTAAATGCTTAACTGAAATTAAATAAAAAGTGATGTCAAGTCTGAGAATCCATGCCATGTAAGGTCAAACAGCAGTCTTGGTTCTAGTTGCATTTCAGCTGTTGCTGGATCATTACTTTGGGGGGAAAAGGATCTTTCCAAGGTTAATTACATATAGAACTGAAGCTAATATGGAGAATCACAAGAGAAAGAAAATTCCAGACATCAAAATTCCTCTCTATAGTCCTTTTCACACACAGTTTTTTTTGCACGAGGGCCCCTTGAGTGTCACGTAAATGGGAGCATCTGTCCGTACAATGCACTCCCATTCACGTGACGCTCAGGAGCCTAAAGCAGGACGCACACGCATTTTTTTTTATTTTTGGCTCTAAGCCAAAAATACTGCGCGGTTGCACAATGCTCGTGGGGCCCTCACACACTTACCTGTGTGTGGTGCACCAAACAAGTCGGCCCAGTAGTGCTTCCTTCCCCCAGAGCAGCCTACAACTCGCAGAGTGCACTGAAAGGGGTGGGGCGCTAGCGTGACGGTTGCGCTACCAGGAAGCGACCTGCAGGACGAAGGAGCAGGGAAGCGGCAGAGTTCCGGATGAGGCTTTTCATGCGAGACTCCCCCCCAGCCGCACAAATGGGTAACGTGCGAAAAGGGCCTATTTTTTTTTCACCACCTTGGTACTACTTTTCTGTGTGTGCTTGTGGGGCCAAAGGTTACACTGATGGTAGGGTCTCCCACATTAGACAGTTTTTGTTTTTGTTTTGTTTTTTCCTGAGGAACCAAATTAAATGTACCAAACAACTACTGGGTATCAGCAATATTGAGGAGACCACACTGGCAGAGAATCTCTAACAGAGAACAACAGTGGTGTCATAGCCTACTCTAAAGAAGCTAATGCTGCACAGAAAAATGGTAAACTGCTCCTGAAGTCTTTTATCTTGAAAATTCTCTGATAAGACAATCCAAAATGAAACAAAAGATGGTGCCAGAAGATGCTCCCAGGATAAAAGGCACTCAACCAGGTACTGGGAGAAGAGCAAGAACAGAGGACAAGTATGAGTAGTGCTGTGACTAAAAATGCAACTGGACTCAAACCTAAAGGAAATTCAGCTTCTGACATGCTCAGAAGTGAATGAAAAATCCAAAAGTGTGCAATATATATAGTAGGAATGTGGAATGTGAAAAGTATGAATGAGGGAAAGCCAGATACTGCAAAACAAGAAATGGAACAGAAAGACATAGCCATACTTGGTGTGGCCAAGCTAAAGTGGACAGGAGTGGGACATTTTCAATCAGATAATTGCACAGTGTTTTATTCTGGAAATGACATTCTAAGAAGAAATGGAACTGCATTGATAGTGAGGCAAAATGTAGTAAAAGCACCCAGGGGATATAATGCAAAGTCTTGACAGATAATATCAATAAGACTCAGGGGAAAAAAACTACCAGTATAAATGCAAACTAAATTTATCACTGAGGAAGATGAAGAAGAAACTGGAAATTATACATGAGTATCCAGGAGGAAATTGATCTTACGTTGAAACAGACCATGTTGATAATCGTATGTAATTGGAATGCAAAGGTAGGAAACAAAGCACATTCAAACACTGTAGGTATAGTGAAAATGAAGCTGAAGAATGCTTCTGATTTTCTGTGTCTTAACAGTTTGTTCATTGCGAACACATTCTTCAGGCAAACAAATAGCTATACACATGGATGTCACCAGATAGCCAATATAGAAATTGAAGAGACTGTTTCATTTGGAGCACAAGACAGTAAAGCTCCATTCTCTCTGCAAAAACAAAGGCCAGGAGCCGATTGTGGCATAGATCATAAACTGTTAGTATCTAAAAGTAGAGTAACACTAAAGGAGTTCAAATTGCAGAATATACTTTATAAATACTTTGAGCTAATACGGATGAAAATTAAGGAAGAAACTGCAAAAGCAGGGTTACAGTTGAAGATTAAGAAACAATAATGATCACAGATGATTTATGTATCTTTAAGGTGGGTAATGAGGTAAAGATTTTTGATATCTTGTCACAGTCATTAATCAAAGTGAAGACTGTAGTCAAGAAAGAAGAAGACAAAGGCCGTTTCAGCACTAGACAGTTATAGTGCTATTATTCCACTTTCAACATCCTATGGAATGTTGAAAGTAGAATGATAGCACTATAACAGTCTAGTATGGAAATGGCCTAAGGCTTGGAAAGGCAGCCATGGAGGAACTAGGTAAAATCCTAAAGTGTAAAGATATATCTAAGCCAAAAGATTTCTGATTTCTGATCTAAGCCAAAAGATTTCTGAACCCCAAGAGTGATCATGAACGGCTGCTTTTCATCCTGGAGAAAAGTGACTAGTGGGGTGCCACAGGGTTCTGTCCTGGTCCCAGTGCTATTCAACATCTTCATCAATGACTTGGATGAAGGAGCAGAGGGCATGCTGATCAAATTTGCAGATGATACAAAATTGGGAGGGGTTGCTAATAACCCAGAGGACAGGATCAAAATTCAAAATGACCTTGACAGATTAGAGAGCTGGGCCAAAGTTAACAAAATGAATTTCACCAAAGAGAAAGGTAAGGTCCTGCACTTAGGCAGAAAAAAATGGAATGCACAAACATAGGATGGGGGATGCGTGGCTGGATAGCAGTACATGTGAAAGGGATCTAGGAGTCTTGGTAGATCACAAGCTCAACATGAGTCAGCAGTGTGATGCGGCAGCCAAGAAAGCCAACACGATTCTTGGTTGCATCAGTAGAAGTATGGTGTCTAGATCGAGGGAGGTAATGGTACCACTCTATTCTGCATTGGTTAGGCCTCATTTGGAATACTGTGTCCAGTTCTAGGCACATCAATTCAAAAAGGATATTGACAAGCTGGAATGTATCCAGAGGAGGGCGACCAAAATGGTGAAGGGTCTGGAAGCCATGCCCTATGAAGAATGGCTTAGGGAGCTGGGTATTGGTCTTTCTGCACTACACTGTCATAGTGCTATTATTCCACTTTCAACATCCTGTGGAATTCTGCGGTTTGTAGTTTACTGAGCCCAAAGAGCTCTTTGGCAGAAAATTCTAAAATGCCCCTCCCTAAACTGCAAGTCCCAAGATTCCATAGGATGTTGAAAGTGGAATAATAGCACTATGACAGTGTAGTGCGGAAAGGCACTCTGTTTAGTGTGCAGAAGAGAAGGTTAAGAGGGGATATGATAGCTATGTTTAAATATTTGAAGGGATGTCATGTTGAGGAGGGAGTGGGCTTGTTTTCTGCTGCTCCAGAGACTAGGACAAGGAGCAATGGATTCAAGTTGCAGGAAAGGAGATTCCACTTGAACCTCAGGAAGAACTTCCTAATGGTCAGAGCTGTTGAGCAGTGGAATCTGCTGCCTCAGAGTGTGGTGGAGTCTCCTTCTTTGGAGGTTTTTAAGCAGAGGCTGGATGGCCATCTGTTGGGAATGCTTTGATGGGTGTTCCTGCATAGCAAGTGATTGGACTGGATGGCCTCTGTGGTCTCTTCCAATTCTATGATTCTATGATTCTATGATTTCTATGTATAATTGTGAAAGCTGGACAGTGAAGAAGGCTAATGGGAAGAAAATCAACTTATTTAAATGTCATGCTGGAGAAAAGTTCTATGGAAATCATGGACTGATAAAAAGGCAAATGAATCAGTCTTTGGGCAAACAAGCCTAAACTCTCAGCAGAAGTGTAGAGACTAAACTGGAGCAATCATACTGTGGACACATCATGAGACCACCTGTCTTATTGGAAATGGTGATTATGCTTGATAAAGTGAAGGCAACAGGAAAAGATGGAGACCACATCAGAGGTGGATTGAATTTTTAAGACCCTGAGCAGGGCAGTTGGTGACCAGGGCTTTCGGAGGTTGGTCATTCATAGAGTCATCATTTGTCAAAGCTGACTTGATAGGAAATAACAATGAAAATTGTCTTCACAAACTAATTTAACAACTAAGAGCTGTAATTTGAACATCTAACAATAGTAAGGAGGAATAAAAACTACTGGAGGGTTACAAGTGGTTCACTACTTCACACCCATGTCCCTTCTGCCTGTATTTAGAGATGTCCTACAAGTTTTTCTAACATTTAGCTGAAATAAATTAGGTGAAATCTAGTTCAAATGTGTTAACTTCCCAGTTGCAGAGAAACTGGAACATTTTGGTGAAGTCCTAGCCTATGAAAACTCTAATCTGCATTTGTGATCCATGATGAGGCCATTTCCGCATTAGACTGTTACAGTGCTATTATTCCACTTTTTTTTATTAAAACAGATAATATCCACCACAATATAATTGTACAATCATAGCTTCAAAATTAAAAACAAGCTTTATAACATGTTACATACAGTCTGTTCTTCTCTTATAACTTCCCCTCACCTCCTGTTAGAACCTCTATTTGATTATCTCTTTGTGATCTCAGTAAATACCAACTATCTATTGTAGACTAGCCTCATCTACTTACATATTCTAGTATATAAGATCTCTTTCCCATCTCAACGATATCATATACAATTTCTCATTTATTTTCCTCAGTACAGATCTTTGTCCAATTCTGTTATTCCACTTTCAACATCCTATGGAACCTGGGGTTTGCAGTTTAGGGAGGGACCTTTGAGCCCCTCCCTAAACTGCAAACTCCAGGATTCCATGGGATGTTGAAAGTGGAATAATAGCACTATAATAGTCTAGTGCAGAAATGGCCAAGGAATTATAGAGTGGTTTAGTAGCTGAAGTAAAGCTATTCGGTTTTTTAAAAAATGTCCATATTCAGTTGCTAGCCCTAATGAAACAAGAAAACCAGTAAGCAAATATATTTATTGTTAAAGGCTTCTCTTAATTTCATCCATTTTTTGACCTAGACCTCATTTCTTTTTAGTTGTGCACTTCCCTCAGAAAAATACAGTGAATACCCACTTTACTGAACTCTGATGTTCAGCAAACAGGCACTATCACCTACCTCTAACAATAAGATGTATAACAGATGCAGAACTGCATGGTGATGAATATACTGCAGAACTGTCACTAGAGCACTCACCATCACATTTTCACCTGCTCATATGGTTCACAGCTGTAGTTTTGTGATCGAATAATATTCTTTAAATGTTTGAAAGCTCAGAGTGGAACTTTCATAATAGTAATTTAGATTTTTGCTCTAAAAGAGAACCAGACCACGTAAATTGGTAAATCGTTCTGCAAATGTCATAACAGTCTTTTCAACATGCGTTTATTATTATTAACATATTGTTGAAATTTTGAAATTTCCGCAGGAATTAGATAAATATTGACATCTACATTTTTCCACTTAGATGTTTATTTCTTTGCTGCAGACATTTCCTGTCATTTTTGCATGCCAATGAATAAGTACCTTACCTTTCTTAAAAAAGCTGCTGTCTTCTGCCAGTCCAACTTTTGTTATTTTCCTAGTAAGTAAAATTTTGAGATACAGAAGATCATAGGAAGCAGCATGAGAAGTAATTTTGAGTAGGAGAAGTTTGTCTTCTTGTACAGCTCTGAACTAAGACCAAGCATTTAATCTTACATTGTCTACATTTATTTAGATATCTTTGAAATTTCTTGGAATTTTCACTTTAAAAATCATCCCTCTCTTGTCATTTTAATACTAAAGTAAAGTCTTGCATATTAATATCCACATCCAACAATTGTTTTATGCAAACAATGAGGTGGATATAATTCTCTTTCAGATATTGCTGAGCTGAGATTTCTTAGAAATTTTTTCTTTTCCTGAGAATGAAGCCTAAATCCAATAGAGTAGAATGACTTAATCAGTTTCTCAGTGCTAAATGTACCCTTGGGAAAATTCAACGGATTTAATGGCCCTACCCTTGTTCGATTGGTATTGGGACAGAGGTAGGTGTCATGTGGTTCTCCAGATGTTGCTGCTTTACAGCTCTCAGCCCCCACAGCCATCATCAGCGATATGAAGAATTCTGGGAACTGTAGTCCATACTATCTGGAGGGCTGTATGATTCCTGCCCCTGATTTTGGACAAAGTTTGGGGGGTTTTTTTCCCCTCAACCAGCTGTGAAAAATCCACTTTGCAGAATGTTTGCTAACTATTATCCATCATATTTTGGTGGAGACTGCCATTTCTCAATACAATACTCTGGAACATTGTGGATTATATAAAATGATGACCAAACTGCAAACAGGGAAAAAGAAATAAGATACATTATTGATACTCTTGATGGTAGTGTCCAGAAACTGGTGGTGAATTTCTTCTTCCCTGGGAGGAATTAAGGGGAAAATGCTGCATATCCTCCCTCTATTTTCCACGAACAAATATGATGGGGAGATTTCAAGACACCATTTTCACACAGCTGTATTTCAAGAAAATCCTGCTATAAAAGGAAAACTGATAGGCATGAGTCAACAGAATGAAACACCACAAATAAGGCAATATGCAAAGTATCCATATAGGCATAGATTTGGACAGTCTGCATGCACAACCTCATGGTGATGGTGCATCCCAGTGAATAGCAAGGGAAAAGATCATTTTTAAATGGCAGAAGTGGTTTGGACTTCCATAACATTCAAAAATAACACTTCCAGGGTTTCTAAAGAAAACAAAATGGCGATCATTTTGTCCGTCCTTGTCTGCACTACAATGTTTGCTTCATTCCCAAAATATAGCCATAATAAATTAATCTATGTTGAATTGGGTGAAATAGCTGAGAAGCTGTCATTGTCAATTTTTATACAGTCTAGTGTAAAGAAGTTCATAGGTGTATCCCATCACTTTGCAGATCCTTCGTCTGACCAAAAGTAGATGACAGCGTACAAATTGGATTCCTAACTGATATCCATCAGGTTGCTAGTTAGATATGTTCCATAGATTTGAGCCCTTAAACAGAATCACTTATCAGAAGTTGCTAAAATTGTTCGTTTCTAGATATTCTGCAACAAAATACAACGTGTTTGTAAAGTACCTGATGCACGTCACAGATCAGATCCAAACTCTTACTACAATCTTTGTACTGACCCAGCAAGTTTGGTGACTCTGTTATCAAGCAGTATTCCCTTCACAAAATACAATTATAGCATTCTAATTCCATTTTAACTGTAAAATCCTATGGAAACTTGAAGTTTGCAGTTCAATGAAGGATTCAGCTCTCTGACTGAGTCCCTAAATGGCAATTATCTGTCATCTGCCAAGTATCTGTCCCTAAATGGCAGTTAAAGTGGAATCACTATACATATATGTGTGTGCGTGTCCGCGCGCACATGCATGTGTGTACATGCATGTGTGTACATGCATGTGTGTACATGCATGTGTGTAATATATATATATATATATATATAATATTCTCTCTCACACACACACACACACACACACACACATGCATGTGAGTGAACTCACACGCACACACATATATATTTTAGAATTTGTTTAAGGCTAGCCCTTACAATGGGATTCCTGGTTCTTTTTTTTCTTTTTTTTTCTCCCCCCCACCCGCTTCGAATCCTTTCTCTAAGTGTATGATATTCTGGACAAATGTAGGTCTTGATAAAAGAAAACCTTTAGGAAATAAGATTCAGATCCATCAACTTCAGTGAAACTGAAACACATGCTGAGGGTTCAATGTTTTGCTGACTTGGAGCCTTTATGCCTGCAGCTGGGTTCACTGCGGGAAGGTGAGTTGTTAATAAAATATGCAGCATTCATAACAGGGTCTTTGTAATTCCCTCTGCAATTCTGCCACCATGAAAATTGTACAGCTCTGGTGGTAGAAGTGTAACTTGCCTTTGTCATTGAAGACACACTGTGTTTTGTGGAATGCTCATATATATTTGAGCCATTCAAAGTCCTACAGTTTTAAATTATCCTTTATCTGCATGTGTGAGGGTTTTTTTTTTCCTGCTTCCACTTTCTTCCCTTAAATGCAGTGGTAAGCGAAGGACATTCAGATTCCCCATATCTTTTACTTTTTTAAAAAAAGTTTTTTCCCCCCAGTGAGCAACAGCTTTGCTTTTGGTTTGTAACGCTATTCATATGAAACCCTGTCCACCAACTTAACTTTGTCATTGGTACCGCTTCCTTGTACAGAATATCTGGTTTAAGCTACAAAAGTAATGGATGTACTTCCACGTTGCAGGTGAGTTTATGAAACAGGATGTATACTGCAGGAGAAAGAATGTGACTAAGGCCTTGTTCACATCATATCCAGCCTCAGTCTGATCCCTGCCAGTCTCACACACTGACATCTGCGTATGTAGAATCCGTGTATGTCTACAGAGAGGGTGATATATTCAGATAGGGTCTGTCCCTTTAACTGTTTGTTCTCTGTGTGCAGAAGACTAGAGGGGAGATAGCTGGACTGCATAACACAGATAAGCGGGCAGGTTGGTGTAGCCCTGCACACACATTATCAGCATTTGTGAATAGTTCAGCTGGACAAAGATCAGAAACAGCCATTGAAAACAGGGTGGAAACATACGGTCACCCTGATGTTGTTTGACTGCATGTCCCAGTAGTCCTAATATAGCTAGTGGTGAGGAAGGTATGAAGTTGCAAGGTCTCATGACTTCCACTCCTGACTAAAACTAAAACATTCATTGTCAGGTATTGTAAATTCCTCTTACTCCCAATGCTGGTTGGTGGCTTCCATGTCAATATGGAAGCAAACCTTTTTTTAGGTTTTATTCTGAAATTTACAGAGGTGGCCAGGGTACTCAACCATATGCCCCAAATACATTCAGGACTTTGAACAGCTATAAATTTGAAACTTAAATTTTAAGCTAAAGGGTTTTTTTTTAATCATTTCAAATTCTTGTTAAATTGTTTAATAGGTTTTAACATGAATTTTATTATTTAACATTGTTTTAAATTTATCAGATTGGTTTTATTGTGTGCCACCCTGAGATCTCTGGACAGAGAGCATAATATATGCATTTAAATGAATCAATACAGACTAAAACCCAGAGCAGATTTGCTCTCTTGCTGACATCAGGTCTACCAGCTCCCACTATTTACCCTATCTGATTTTTTTTTTAAAGGCAACTTTAGTGAAATATCAGTTTACCAATATAAGCCCTCACTATCCTATTTGCTTGATTCTCATCAAGCAAACTAGTAAGCCAGTCAGGTCTTCTACATCTTTTTGGTAAAAGAAGAGCCTGAAAAGCACAAGTTCCTTTCACAAAGTCCCTTTCAAAAGATAAATTTCTCCTCAGACAAACAAGAGATGTCTGTTTTGTTTTGCTTTGGTTTTGGATCAATGCCATTCATTACCAGAGCAGTCTTCTAGAGAAATCAGATGTAAATCTAGTTTTTTTTCTTTGTAGATGCCAACATTTTCTATATTTAATGTTTCTATCACTCCCTGTTGTAAAAGCTCAGGGGTGAAGAATTATTTTTCTTCCCTTTTGTGAGGAAGGGTGAAGGTCAAGACTCAAATGTATTAAAATAGCATCAAACATATCTTCAAAGCTTAAGACTAAGCTAACTAGAACTGAGAAGCTGAATTTGTTTTTTTTAAAAAATTGCAGTAGACAACCTACATTCCCCAACCATTATCCAACAAATTATTACATTTGATCAAAGGTAGCTCCATCTCTTCTTTGATCTTAGATTCATTGACTGAGATTCTACACAATGGTCACTCTACGTTTCGTAACTTCACAAGTCCACAGTTATATTTCAAAAATCCAATGAAACTCAAAAATGTGCACCAACTATTTCTGCACTTCTGATGCTTGATAGACATTTCTGATATGTATTGAACACTTCTGATGAACACTGGACACTTGTGTTGCATTTGTAATTCACGTTTAGCACTCCTGTTACACTCCAGTACTTCCTAGCCAGTGTTTGGATGTGCTTTGGGAGGGTCTTCATATGTGTCAGTGCCTATTGCTCACTGAGGCCATAGCACATCAGTTACTTTACTGGCTACCATTTCACAATGAATGCCCATACCCTGTAACATCATGGCAGACCCTAAGAGAATATAGACATTGCAAAAGTACTCAACTTCATTTCCCACACATGTAGGTCCACTTCCAAAAACATAAGTTCCGTGCAGAATTCCAGCTACCATTTTTAAATTCAATATTCTTTCATTAAATTATCAAGACCTATAAATTTCATATTAACCAGTGCTGACTGTGGAAAATTTATTTGAAGGAGGGAAAGTGGAAAAAAATATGAATATCCTTTAGCCTAGGAGGTATATTGGGAGTATGTTAACCTCAAATATTTTGAATAATAATAATAATAATAATAACTATTGTTCTTGTTGTTATTAATCCCACAGAAGGCATAAAACAAAATGAAGACAGTCATGGAAAAATTCCATAATCAAACAAATCAATCATTTAATCAATCAATCAATCAATCACTTTATTTATATCTCATCTTGTCACCAAGAATGGCACTTAATACAACATAAACAATTACTTTGATTACATTTTTTTTTCATATAGAAAGGATATTTCTGTTTGTATACCTAGTGAAACTTCCCACTAATAGAAATGACAAAATGATTTTGATTGACTCATCTTTCCTGATTCACTTTTCCTGATTCAACATTCAATTACACTTTCCATGATTTGCGGGGGGAGGCAGCGGCATAAGATCTGAAAGGAGAAGAAGCTTCATTCCAGGAGCTTCCATGCTACAGTCAGCCTTCCACATTTGTGGGTTGAACTTTCACAGATTTGATTATTTGTGAGTTTCTTCAGTCCCTGCTGCTCTACCACTATCACCTCAGGCACTTCTTTTCTTCCCTCTCAGTGGCTATGATCAGGCCATACAGCCTTTAAAAACCCATCTGTGGCCCTCTTCCTCCTCCACCAGCCTCTACCTGGCCAGCTAAGGATAGCTTACAGTCCAATTTCTCAGCACCACAAATGTTCTCCCAGTGCCCCCCACACACACACAAGGAAGGAGATCGACAAGAGAGGAACTATAGTCCTGCCATGCTGACCCACCCCTTCCCTCTCCTTTCCCTGATCTGATTTGGACTCTCCATGGCTGTTCTGCCCACTGTGCCTCAGCCCCCTTCACACACACACATACACACACACACACACATTTTGAGATTTGCAATTTTTCCCCACTTTTGCAAGAGTCCCACTTTTGCAAGGGTCCTAGCAAATGTGAAGGGCTGACTGTAATAGCACATGATTATTTGGGTTAAATTCCCTTTCTGTTATATTCATAAGTGTAACCCCATTTACACTATCATACATACTTTGGGGAACATTGAGGAAGAAGGGATCCAGTACCTACTTGTACAACTCATGCCTTGGACTTGCAACAGCAGGTTCAGCAATATCCTTCCAACCACTGATTATTTGTAGGAATATGGCATAGGAATATTCAGCTGTCCTTGGGTACCCAGTGACCCATTGACAGTACACAGCTGTAGTGCAATTATTCCATTTTAACTGTCATGGTTCCATTTTATAGAATTCTAGTATTTGTAAAATGATGAGAACTGGAGCCCTCTGGCTGAAAATCCTAAATGCCCTGCACAAAACTGCCAATCTCAGGATTCCACAGGATGGGACCTTGGCAGTTAAAGTGGAATCACAGAGCTACAACTGTGTAGCGTGAAAGATCCTCTGGAAGGGGAAGAAGTCTTTCACTGGGGACAGTGGTTTCTTCTACTTTGGGTGCTCAGAGGAGAGCCAGATCACATCTGAGATCAGTGGCCAGAGGTGCAGAACCATCTCTGTGTGCCTCCCTCTCACTGCTATTGGACATTCAAAGTGGAAGCAGACAAAAGGGAGCATCCTTCACCTGTGGGTGATGACAGCAGGCTAACTGAATCTAGGTCTTTGTGTTTCAAACATCATAATACATTCAGAATTCTGTTGACTTGTTTTGGAGGTAATAGTATCACAATATTTACACACTGTTTCTCAAATGTTCAAAGTAACATGAGGAGAAAAACATTCACAGTTGTTGCATAACTTGACACTCCTTGCAAAAGAGAATTTCAGGAGTTCTAAGGTGTGTTAAAGCTTTTTGTTTTGTTTTGTTTTTCCCCTTCTTCCCTGAAAGTGAGACCTTTGAACAGAGGTTTTACTAAGGGACGGGAAGAGAGGGATTTTGCTACATTAAAAAAAAATGTCTTGCCAATGGTCAGAACTGCATGATATTCCTCATTTCACTTTGACAGCAGTTCTTGAAATATCCACATGACCATTTTACATCACTTTGTGTCAAAGGCCTTTTAGTGAGAGACCATTTTGAATAATAAGCTATGGTTCCATAACCATTTGGTCTCTATGCAAATATAGTGTATTTCATAAGACTTCTGTTACCCGTGCCATTTTCTCTTATATGAGTGCTCACCTTAAAATCCTGAATGAGTAAGAATGAGAGATCTGACCTTTATAAAAGTTTTACCATTGACAATTTAATTAGATCATAACAGAGAGTTTCTCATTAAATTGTCCATAATCCAAAGACCCATGGAATTAATTCTGTCAACCCAAGGTGGGAGGGATAGATATCCTTCTCTATTGCACACAAACACTTGGAGTCACACCATATCACATGGTGCTTTAGCTTATAAGCAAGATGATTTTATTAAAAAAAAACAGCTTTAACATTAATTATTTGAAGGGAAGAAATGAAATTTTACCTGTAAAGTAGACTGATAGATTATGATATGATGACATGACATGTATTACCATAGTCTACAACCCCCATCCTTTTATAACTGGGATATTTATGACTGAAAAACATGATCAAAGGTATGCTGGCCAGAAAGCATGTTGCCAGATCAAGCTGACCTAAGACATGTTCAGGTCATAAATTCAGAGAGGATTAGGCAGGAAAGCCCAATGCTGATGGATTTGTGCTAATCCTTCTGTTGTGTATCAGACAGGCCAGGTGACTGCACAGAGGCTTCAAGTGCTAATAACAATTAGCAGGCTGGAGGTGCAGGGCTCTTACTCATGACAGAGAGGAAGGGCGAATAGTTCAAGTCCAGTCTGACTCAGAGCCAAAAGTCCAGAGTTCCGAAATATCAAATCCAAAGGGCAAACCAAAATCATAATCACACAGGAGGTGAAGGTCCAACTGGAGACAGAGTTCTTAGCAAGGAAACAAGAGACAGATGCAGGGTTTTGACCACTGAGAAGAACAGTTGTCGACCCTGATGAGAGAAGCAAGATGTTTCTCATTTACAGTCTACTGGTGTCAATGTAGGTGTTCTCTCATTAGGACTTATTTGGTATATAAATAAGC
Source organism: Ctenosaura bakeri (assembly GCA_948474755.1). Classification (NCBI taxonomy): domain Eukaryota; kingdom Metazoa; phylum Chordata; class Lepidosauria; order Squamata; family Iguanidae; genus Ctenosaura; species Ctenosaura bakeri. The sequence continues at coordinate 163,309 of CAOLHI010003461.1, read as the reverse complement.
TGAACACCTGAGTCCTTCTTTCTCTTGCTGTCATTCTGCCAAGGTATGTGTCTGTGCAGATTCTTCCTCTAACTCCTGTTGCTGCTGGTCATTCTGCCCCAACCCCTTGCTCTGGCTCCTGCTGCTGGAGCTCTTTCTGTTCCTCTGAGTTGTCGTCTGACTCTGATTCAGAACTCTCCTCCTCTGTCAGGTTCCCCAGGGTGGAGCATGACACCTTTCAACATTCCACACTCTTTGCAATCTGGGCAGTGAGAGACAGACTGCCCAGACTGATGAGCAATCAGAGACCATCCCTTGACCCTGCCCTATATCTTCCCTATATTCCATACCTGCCCAAACATTAAGAGATTGCCATGACTCCTATCAATGTTTTTCAAATCACTTCTCAAGTCTGGGAGCCAACTTTATACTCCAACCTGTATTCCAGAATTTCTTGACAGAGTCGAATAAAGTCAGTTTTAACAATTTAAGTAGAGTCAGACCTCTACTTTTGTGATTTTGCCATCTGCAGCATCTGAAGTGGGGAACAGATCCTTCTTACTTCCCATTTGCAAAGCTGGAGGCTTTTTCAGAAGTGGGGAATAGGCTCCTCCTTATTCTGCATTACTGAAGCACCAACAGCTTTAGAAAGAAAGATCCTTCCTCCTCAAGTCCATTGCCTAGTACATTTTCTGTTCCCCTCTGAGATACACATCCTGCACTCTGGGCATGAGTCTTGCCTTCTGCTTTTAGGAAAAGTTTTAGAAAGCTCTTCCTATATGTACTAGGGACAGGCTGCTGAGCAGACCTCAACCCCACCTCAAGCTCATTGCCTAAGCCATTTGCTGTTCCCTCTGAAAAATGTGTCTGCACTTTAGCCTTGAGACAGATAGTCATGTGATCAGTAAGTTGTAAGGTTTCTGGATGAATGTGTTATGTTTCTGAACCAATTGCAGCAAGTCGATCACTAAAAATATGCAAGTCTCAAGTTGAGTCGAGTCAGTGTGTAATTTTTGCCGAGTTAAGTCTGAGTGAAGTCACTGAAGTGATTTAAGCCTGACTTGAGTCCGAGTCTATTGACTCAAGTCTACATCACTGCCAAGAGGGGAATTCAACCCTGGCCTTCAGGGTTGTAGTCCAATAGCCAAACCACTACACCGTGCTGGCTCTCAAGAATGCCATACCACATCAGTTTTGCTTCAGTGCAGCGCCTTTTTAATGGTATAGTTCTGAACAACCAAAAGTTCCTAGCATTTTGGTTCCTGGACTAAGGTAGACATCTATTTACAAACATGTTAAAATTGATTTATTTATTTTTTTTGGTAAAATATGTTATTACTACAATGACTTGTATGAACTGCAGACTGTGCACTCCCTCTTAAAACAGACATTCTTGCCTAAGAGGCAGAAGATCTATTTCTTTGACATATCTGCTGTTACATCTCATGTGAATATCATATGTGTTACCAGTTTCAATGATATTATATTACCCATATGCAAAGTTATATAAATTTTATGCACAGATTTATCCCAAATTTTAATCAGTCTGTTAATCTACAAATGAAGCTTGCATAACTTTGCATTGAGGTACCACATTCAAAACTATTCAAAAAATGAACAAAAAGCATGTTTCTTGGGTGAGGAGGAACCCGGAGGAGGAATCCTAGACTGACAAGAATTTTTGCAGATGAGGGCTTATGCTACACACAATTCAGTCATGATAGTTCTGTGGAGAAAATGCTATGCAAGAAAGATTTTTTTTTTCTGCACAGAAAATGTTGTCTTCTGGGGGGAAAGGGGGATTCTATGCAAAATGTCATGGATGGCAGTCTTCTTAAAGTTTCCTGCCATGAGAAGAAAGTTGTTGAAAATACTCATTGCTTCTTTCAAGAAGAAAAGCAGCAGTGAATTGCATCACTAATCTTATGTCAAAAATTAGGTTGTGGCTCTAAGAAAAAAACTAAACTTTAAAAAAAGCCAAATATTTTTCAGTTAACTATCACAAACTTATTCTGTGTGTATAAACAGCCTTGGAACTCAGCCACTGCTTGTAACTTTTAATAGCAATTGCCCCAATGATCTCTTTTTGCTTCCAACAGTGCAAATAGTAGATGGGAACTTTGTTAAATAGACCAGAGTTCTTCAACAAATTCTAAACGGGGATTGTTGTCTCTAAAGGTCCTGATACTGTGATATCAAATCTCAACAGTCTTTCTGTTGTTGTTATTGTTGAATATGAGTAAGTCTAATATCCCCTGTGGTATAAAGAAGTGTTTCATCTTATTTTGGAATTCTATTTTTTGCTCTGGTCACTGCTGTTCTTTGGCAAATGTGTGTTACTCTTTATACATGGGAAACTGAAGTGATTCTAGCAAATAATCTGATGCTGGTATAATGGAGTGACTTATGATGAGACTCCCTGAAGAATTTACCCTATCTAAATGATGATTGAATTGCTCTTAAATCTGATGACATACAACTACAATTTGTACATGGTATACTTTCTATATTAGTCCATGAAGTTTAGCTCAAATGTGCATATTTCTGCCCAGATCATACATACTTGTATTTATATTCTAACAAGAAAGAAAGGTATCAGAACCTGTCTTCACAAAAGTTTATTTCACAGGCTTCAAGACATTACTTATTTCAAACTGCCATTGAAGTAAGGTAGCAGTTCACCACTTTGTCTCCCCCACTGAAGTTTGTCTGGTATACTTGAAAATGAGATTGTTCTTTCAGTTCCATAACTGCTTCGGTCACATAGATTATATGTCTATTCCATATAGAATCTATATGGTACAATGAATAAGACAATCCATCATCACCACCACCAGCACCACCACCACCAAAATAGTTCTATCCCATCTGAAGACATGAGGATGGAATACCATCTGCAAAAAAACCTTGGAGCAATGCAAAAATATTTAAAATGATTCAACAAAATCAAAATAAATTTGGCACTCACTCCCTAAAGCAAGGCAAGCTAGGCTCATCCCTTTCTTATTGCCTCGGGCAAAGAGCTCGGTAATTCAGGTGGGGTTTTCACATCTGATTGGCACCTGTAGAAAGGTCTTTTAAAGCATGATGTACTTTTTTATTGATGTGTTTTTAAAACTATTAATTAAATTAGTATTACTACTATTAAGTAAATTAGTATTAAAACTACTATTAATTCATTATTTTTAAATATCATGAAATGTGATTTTATTTTCTTCTTCTTCTTCTTCTTATCCTCCTCCTCCTCTTCTTCTTCTTCTTCTTCTTCTTCTTCTTCTTCTTCTTCTTATTATTATTATTATTATTATTATTATTATTATTATTATTATTATTATTGTAGGGAGGGAGCTTATGAAACATCCTGAGTGACAACAATGATGGATCTGCGTAACGTCGGGCCAAGCTGATTGATCTTGAATTGATCCTGAAATGTAGGCTACATTAACACCAGCTGTGACTCCAACTTGTTGGCATTCCACAATTTAGGGCACTTTGTCCCAGAAGGCCTTTTCCAATGTCTCTATATGATGCACTGTCCCAGGGCTGGTACATTGAGAATGCCCCCTCCTAGTAGGTTTTAATAAGCATGTGTGCATGTATGAACACACACACAGAGAGAGAATGAGAGAGAGAGAGAGAGAGAGAGAGGAAACTCTGTAAGATTTTGAAAGTTATTGCCAGCATCTTGAACCAAAAGCATATTGCAGCCACTACAGTTCCCTAGGTGTGAGAGCAGTTATCATTCAGCTTTTACTTCATTAATTTGATTGTTCTGCTTGAGAGACCCAGTACTGACTCTCATACTTCCCAGCAATCTAGTACTAGTATATATCTGCTTCTTCATGGGGAGAGCAACTTCTTGAGAATTGTTTACTTTGTCCTGGACCTTCAATCACAGACCCATAGACCTGTTACTGCAAGTTAGGCCTCCTTGGAGATAGCACAAAGATATCATTTTGATATCAATAATTTGGCTCTCTTCCACCACCCCTCTCCACGTGTTTGTGAGGCCCATGGACAAGCACAGAACTATGCTCGGCCATCAGACCCTCCAGTTTGTCAATACTCTTCCTCCTCCTCTATTACCCCATCCATAGAAGGCCAGAACCTATATCTCATTGTCTCTGTGTCATAACTTCTGGCTTCAAGTGGCTCTCTCCTCAAATTTGAACAATTAGTGGCAGATATCACTGATGAGAAACTTCAGGAAGATGGGTCCATACCTCAGCCAGAATTTGGGGTTGCCCCAATCCACTGCAGCATGTCAACAAAACAGAGCTGCATCAAAGGAGTTAACACTTTTTGTAGAGGCTTAGACAAGAAATGCTGCACAATTAGCCACCTACTTGTTAAGCACCTACTACCTCAGTGTCAAGCAGCTATAAAACTTCCAACAGCTTCTGGGAGTCCATGTAGTTTGCAACTGTTACCCTGTTTACTGGGGGTCCTGGGGGGGACACCTATATGCGCTCTCAATTAACTGAGTTTGGGGAAATTAGCTAGAGCACAAGTTAGCAATGCGAGAGGCAGGGCAACGCAGCGGAATCTTTTACCCAATGTCTACAGGGTCAGGCCAAGCCAAGAAGCACACCAAGTTATAAGAATAATTGAGATTTTATTAAATACAGACACACAGTGTATGCAGCACACACAATCACACAAGTAACTAAGGAAAATAAAGGTTGGAGTGGTATAGAGGGATTTTGAGAGGTATTGTTGAATTGGGTTATATGAAACCTGTCCTGAAGCCTGGAAGAATGGAGAGCGATGCTGGGGTTCGATGTGGCTCTGCACGTGGAGCTGAGGGGAAGTTCGCCAAGCAAAGTGGCAGCAAGGCAGTCTGGAACTCGGGAGTGATCCGAGGAAGGTCTCGGAATCAGGGGTTTTTATAGGGAGAAATGTAACTGCAGGCTATTCCGTACTTGGGAAAAACAATGAGTTTCAGACGCAAGACAAAGCGTTGGAAAGGTCAAAATTTAGTATGATTGAGTTAAGTCCGAATTTACAAAAAGGTAGCCTGTATGAAAATGCTCAGTGCTTGGCAGTTGAGTATTCAGCTTGCCAAGTTGCCTGCTCGGGGCAGAGAGTCCTTTGTAAACAGCGTGCATACATAATGAGGGTGTTTGCAGAGAGGTCTCCTAAAGCGGTGATCTGGCTACTTCTGGCCTGCTTGTATTGTGTGGGATATTGTAGTGTTTGATGGCCGAGCCTAGTTATGTGCTTGTCCAGGGGCCTCACAAACACGTGGAGAGGGGTGGTGGAAGAGAGCCAAATTATTGATATCAAAATGATATCTTTATGCTATCTCCAAGGAGGCCTAACCTGCAGTAACACAACTGTTTGTTCTACCTGACTTCCTACACTCTTTGGGCTCATGGATTTATTTTGTAATCTTGCCCTCTGGACTGGCTTACATTTTACATTTTCCCCCTTTTGGCTTTGTTTGTTGTAACTGATAGATCATCTTATGATGAATTCTTGTTACTGCACCTTACTTCAGCTTTGATTAACTCCCTTGATCATCTGCATATGACCTGGACTGGCTTGACTCACCATTATTATTATTATTATTATTATTATTATTATTATTATTATTATTATTATTATTATTATTAAATTTGTATCCCGCCTTATAGCTGGCTTCCCTTTGCAGTTGCTCCATTTAGGCACAGAACACTGATGAGACTGAGCTGGGTTTTCTCAGCAGACTCATGTTATTCATCTCCAAAAACTTGACAACTTTTCCTAGCAGCTTTACAAAGATTTTAAACAGTATGTAGAATGAAATTCATCCTGGTGAAACAGCACAATTGGCCCTGCAAGTGAAGAAGGTGTTAATGGTATTAGAAAGTTGTTACTGAAAGGACAATGTTCTAGCATTTTAATGTATTTTTTTATATTGCATAATAAAACTAGAGATCAGTCTATGCTTTATGCTGTCTGGAAAAGTGCAACTTGTGAATCCAAAGGAACTTACTGTGAAGTTTAACAGAAACATACAATATGTGATGCTATTTAGTATCAGCCACCCACCCACTCACATATACACACAAAACAAAGTAGAATATGGAATAGATAGCATTTATAGTAGTGACAGAAATAATACCGCAATTACCGATTTCTGAATCAAAATTTGGTTTCCGACCCTCAGGAAATCCAGTTAGGCAGAATAATACAGCATCAAGAATTTTGTATTTTAACCCAGTATTCAATCATTCTGAAGTATTTCAGGAAAGTATTCTGGGTAGACATGCACAGTTTTGCTTTGTTTTGTTTACATGAGAACACTGGGGTTTTAGGCACAGGATTCTGTGGGGTGTTTTTGTGAAAGATTGGTGTCTTCTACACAAAAAACAAGAATCTTGCACCAAAGTCTTCAACGACAACAAACCTTGTACAAAAAAAATGATATCTTGCACAATAATAATAACACAACAAAAACACACGAAAAAATACACAAAAATGTTCAATATGCCACAATCTTGCACAACAAAAATGGGCAAATTCTTTTGTTGATCAAGATTGCTGTTCTTTGCATAGAAAACAACAATCTTTATCACTCAAAAACACACACAATTTTATCTAAACAGAAACAAATGTTCTTTGCACAAGCCCTCACAATTCTCATGCCTTCCTGTATTTCTGTGCAGGATAATTTCCTGAAGTACTTTGGGAGGTGTGACTACAAAGTGAGAACTAGGCAGAAATATTCATACTCTCCACAGACTGAGAAAGCTGTGGCAATCATTCATCTTCATTTCCAAGAATGAAATAGTCAAATACTAACATCCTTAGTCTAAAATGGGGTCTACAGTGAACACCAGATTTGCTTGGTACCCAAGCTAATGATTCACTGTCAAGTTGTGCCAGAATCCAAGAGTCATAAATCCATAAGAAGCAAGGGAACCACGCTAAAAGCCAAGAACCACGTTGCTCTCAACAATGAGTTAGTGTTCTTATTTGCCTTTTATACAGAATGATATCCAGCCATGCCCAGATTCCTGTCTGTGCGTAATGACAGTTTCCTTCAGCTGTTCTCTTCTCAAGATCTTGACTGCAGTGTTATATTGTATCTCAGTGAAAGAGTATGAGTGACATACTTATCCTCTACCTTTCCCTAGGATTGGGGAATTTTTCTTGTCCTTCTCTTCCTACTTCTCCTACTCCCAGTTACCTATGGTACAGAAGGAGGGCTTGGCTGATCTTCAAGTATCTGCGATGTCTCTTCCACTGGTAAGTCTGCTGCTTCTTCTCCCTTAGAAGATCTCACAAGGGGAGGGCATGACAAGGATTGAATAACTCTGGTAAAACCATTCATTGTGATTAGAAAGTAGAACTGCTAATCACACTCTTTCTTTCCCTCTCCCTCTCCTTTCTCTGCCATTTTCTTTATATAAAAAAAAATCTTGGAAAGAAATATATTAATTTTTTGGAAATATACTACCCTTTTCTCTGGATTGTTCCAAATCAAATTGCTAAAAGATCTTCAGAAGTGTTCATACTCAACCTGCCTCAGTGGAGTCCCATATCAGGTCAGAAACCTCTTGAATATTTTTGAATCAGACTGATTGTTTTCCACATTCATCTGAATCCAAAGCATACTTATTATTAGTTACTATGACACAATAAACATATATGATGTTTGATGTCCTGTTCAATATAGTTTATAATCTGAATTTTACAGGGTATATCTGCTTAGTTAAAATTACTAGTTACTTGTAATTGACTCAAATTTTCCAAAATTTTAAAATTACTTTTATAGTTACAGGGTGGTAAATGATGAAGGATGACTGTAATGTGATTCAGGCACCTTCTCAAGCACCTTCTTGCTGCTTTCTTATGCTCTGTTGTGAGTGTTCATCCTTGAGGCAATGATGAAATCTACAGATTTTTGTATCAAAAGCCATGAGCCTGTAATATTCAGATTTTTATTTTAAAAGTAATTAAAATAGCTATTCTGTGTTGTTTTGAGTAAAGGAAAAGAGTTGCTTTCTAGAAATTAAAAGTAACAACTTTGTAGTGATAGTGGAAAAATAACAGAACCCACTGCTTTTGCAAGCTTTTGACAGCAAATGTATATGGGAGACAATAGTTGCTACAATGGTAACAGAGATTGCCATTTCTCCCTGCAGAGTCTCTGATACTGCATCTCAATCATTCATCTGTATGTCTGGAAATATAATGTGTGAGTTCCAAATGACTGTAAACCACCAAGAGGACACATTCTTAAAATACAAAGAACATTCCCTCTTTTAAGAACTGTTGGGCTTTACTATTATCTATGTGAGACCATGCTAGATATAGTTTGATAAAACTACTTAAATTAAGGTGACAAGTTGACAAGTTGTTCCTTCATCTAAAACCCCTGTTATTGTTTAAAATAAAAATAACCGTTTACTAAAACTCAGTAGAATGCCAATGGGGAAATATACACCTGAAAAACAAAACTAAAACCATCAGGTAAAACTGTCGGGTCCTGGGCTTTATCTACTACTGCACACTCTTTGATAAATTGATTCACTTTTCTGCCAACCCAACATGTCCATGAAATAGTCTAGCTTCAGCTACAAGAACAATTATTATTCCGCCTGAGGTGATTTGTGTGGTCTTAAAGCCCTGCAAACATCCATTTATACTCAAATAGATTGGAGATAAAGTAGACACAAGCCGCCACTTCATGCAAGCTGTGATTGACAGCCTCGCCACTTCTTGACAGTTGGAGACCTGCCCCACGGCCTGATGGGAGTCTGTGTCATTGTGTAGAGCTGGACGGAGTGAGGCTGTTGGATGTCAATCCGATGATAAAATCTGAAAGTATGTGAAAAATGATAACCCAGTTGCATGCACATCCAAAAGTTGATGGATCATTAACAGAATGAAAAGAGCTCATTCGAGCTCTTCAGAGAGAGATTTTCTTTCTTTCTTTCTTTCTTTCTTTCTTTCTTTCTTTCTTTCTTTCTTTCCTTCCTTCCTTCCTTCCTTCCTTCTTTACTAAGGTAGGAAACTGCAAGATACTTACAACAATGTAGGAACATTCGAGGACTGATATCCTGCAATTTATTCATGTACTGCATTGCAACCTCAGATTAATTTGATTAGGGCAAATCTGTTTATGAATTTGGTTTTAGGCCCTAATTTTGATGTACAGATGTTATATATATATATAGAGAGAGAGAGAGCGCTAAGCAGTTGATGAAAGATTTCACATATATATGAAGTTCATTACAGGAAGTTTGATATATAGACATTATGTAAATACACACAATTTTTTCCACTGTGTTTCTACTGTTTCTACCTTGTTTCTCATCCAGTGTCTCAGTTTAAGAGCTATTCCGTGCTCACAGCTCACAGCCAATACCAGGTAGCTTTTCTTTCCCATCTTATAGAAAGAAACCTGTATGAAATGTTACTTCAGCCAAACTTTAACAAAGTTCTGAAGATGGTTCTGAAGCCATGTTTGACTGAAGAAGGCTACAAAGTTTCTGGGAGTGGAAATCTAACTTGATCAGGGTTCCTGATCATGAGATATTTGTAACTTTATTCAAACAAACATGGTTATAGCAATAGCAATAGCATGTGTATTTCTATACTGCTTATCAGCTAAGTGATCTCTAAGCGGTTTACAACATGTTAGCTAATTTCCCCTAACAAGCTGGGTACGCATTTTACCGATCTGCAGAAGGATGGAAGGCTGAGTCAACCTGGAGTCTGGCAGGATCAAACTCACCACCTTGTGGCTGTAGTACCGGCATTTAACTACTGCACCACCAGGGCATTTATAGACATTTGTGCTCAATACACAAAGTTCTAACATACTTCCAATGCTTGGGTGTGTTGAGGGTATGGGTTACCTACATCCTCATACTCCCATTCCAGGTTTTGTCTCTATGCAGACAAATGCTGGAACAGGGCATGAATAATTCTTTTGCTAACATATCCACACAAAGTAGTTAGAACATTTATGAATATTGGCAAATTTGAAAAGCAGAATGGTTCAGCATTCTTTGTGGTAATGTTATCTGTTCCTTTATATATAAGCTAGGACACTATATGAACAATGCAGAATCTAAACAAAAAAACCATCCACAATATCAGCTTAAATAAGGCTTAAATAGGATGAAGGAGGTTCTAAGTAACTTCTAACATCCCTAGGCTGCCAGGGGTTTGGAATCAACACAGCTTCACCCAACTTAGTGTTCACTCAGCTAGCCTTGGCCATCTTCACAAGTTAGGATTATACTCTAAATTTCCTGCTTCCTCTCCAGTTCCCTTTTTCCATGTTTAGACAGGTATAAATACACCCAGAAGGATTCAGGAAGGGCAAATGAAAGAGTATGCAAAATTCATTTATTTTTAATGTTGATGCAGTGTTGGTGGTAAATGATGTGTTAGTTTTGCATTCCATCAGTCTGCGGGAACAAATTGTTTAATGTCCAGTATAGCCCTCTAGGCTGATATTTGGTCGCATGTGAATGAAATGAAATGCATACAAGAAGAAAAAGTTATTTTTTTTCTACCGCACTTGTGCAGAGCAACACCATTTAAAGTGTGAAAAGAGCTCTACTATATAAAACTGCAAAGTGGCAGAATGGAAATCCCATGAGATATCATTTGTAAATATCAAACATCCCAACTGGTGTTTGTGGAGTACAGAAAGGTACAAGAAAAAGTCATTTCCAAAAACCTCAAATCAATACTTATGAGGAGGGGAAACTGCTGGGAAATACTGAAGGATCAAAAAAAAAAGAAAAGAAAAGAAATGCTGTAATATTGGGAAAGGGGACACAGTGTGCTTCATTATTTATGCTTTGGATTTCCTTCCACTCCCCTTCCTCTTTCCCAAATGATCTATGAAAAGGTTTGTCTGATGAATACACTATTGTACTAATGCCCACATGGATGCTACTATCTCCATTTTAAAAAAAACTCTGTCCATTCCATTGTACAAATTGATATCGGGAAAACAGACTGAATCTCTTTGTTTCTCTAACCATCCATGCATGGGGATTTACTTGTCAATTAACTAGTAACAAAGTTGATTTATTTGCATAGCTACCTGCCATTTCTTAAATCTTTTAATTTGATTGCATTTACTATAGGAAGTGTCTTCTGGGGTAGGAAGGTGAGCTATATAAATTCAAGAGAGAAAAAAAAAATTTCATAGTAAATATGGGACCACAACAAGTCCTCTCAATTAATCTGCAGAGACCTTGCATCATCATCATAGTCACTGAAGCTAAGTAGGTGATGAATTGCCTACAAAGCATTTTGATTCCATTTACGCACCTGCAGCCCTGTAGGGCTACTTGATCCATCATTTGGGCTCTTTAATCTTCCAATAGGAATTGATCCAGTACCGCTTGTGGCAGAAGTCATTTGCAGTAGATTTGGGAAGCTTGAAAACAGTTTGTTGGCTAACACTCCAGTTTTACCCATGAAACTTGATGTTCAGTCTTCAGGCATACTACAGACACTCAACAAAAAAATTATTGGACATTTTATTTTAATAAACCTTTTTTTGTTTATACATCCTGAGACCCAGTTTCTCCTTTACACAAAAAAAAAATCAGTGGATGTATCTTGATTCTTTGGTTTTATTGATATGTGTAAGCCATATTTTCAGAAATAATATTATTCTGTCACTTTTTCTTTAGATACTGTGGAGGCATCATTAGAAAGACAGACAGAATGCATATGCATTTACACTGAATGTACATATTGGAAAAAAAGAGGCCTTTGTTTATAGTAAGAGAAGCTGCCTCCTGCTCCTCCTTTTCCTTCTTCTTGAATTGGGCCTACTGTATTGATTTATTTCTGTAAGATAGACTGATGATAAGTGAACTGCATTCTCAGTGTTGAATCATGATTAAATTGTCTCAAAAGTATACCAAGATATCCTTTTAAAAAAAGGGCTCAAAGAATTACTGAATTGGGTTGCAAAATGTTGCAGTGATTATGTGAGCCAGGCTCCCAACAGAGCCATTTGCAGAGTTATTATGCTCTTTGCTTCTGTAACAACCTAAGATCCTGACTAGTGATGTTATATTTCATATCATATGCTGCATTCATGGGTGAAAGTTTTCATTCTGAAATGCATTTCAATTCTGCCCCATTTAACTCTTTAATAAGGACAGCGTGCTCAGCCATAAGTATGTATAGCTCGACAATTAATAGCCATGGTATTTGCCTCCTCAAAATTAACCATGATAACTTCATGGTAGTATAACAGAATACATAGATACTCGTCCTGGCATATGAAATGGTTTGACAGGAAAACTGTCAATATGTCAAATGTCTAACATAATCCTGTAGAATCAACAACCTCTATCAGTCATTTACCAGTTATTTATGGTAGTCCTTCAAGGTGCTCTTGTTTTGCTACCTGCTTGAAACTGCAAAACCAAGATGAACAGTGTGACAATATGTACAGGTCCCATAAGTAAGAGTAGCAGTGGGAGGTAGGTGAAGTTTGGAGATAAATCAGGCAGAGAAAGGAGGAACAGGAAAGTTGTCATATCAGTCAGGCATCCCATCTGGTCCCCATTAAGATAATCATTTAGCCCAGATTCTATTTTTTTTTTTTAAAAAAGTATTTAATCCATATAGTAGCCAAGAAATGAGGCAATATGTATAGGCACTCTTCCATCAAACTGTTTTATAAGAAGCAAGTCTTCCTCTGCCTTACAAACACAAAGGAAGAGAGAGCCAATGATGTGAGCAGTATAGTGCAAGAAGAAAAGAAGCACATATTTTGAGAGTGTGAAGTCAGATGAAGGAGAGAGTAAGAAAGATGGGAGAGTTAGTGATGTGAGCTGAGTGCAAGAAGCATGAGAGGGGCATGTTGCAAGGGAACAAGGAGAGGTGAGAGAAACAGTAGCAGAGACAAAAGAGCAAGCAGTGTGAGTGGTGGAGTACAAGAAAGGAAGGCAATGCAACCTGAGGGCACTAGATGAAATGAGGGCACTAGATGAAATAAGCAGTGTGTGTTGTGGACAGCAGGAAGCAAGAGAAGGATGGGCTGTGAGGGTACAAGATGAGACAACAAAGGAAGATGGGAGAATGAACAATGCAAACAGCAGAGTGCAAGCAGCGTTGGGTGGCAGGATGAGCTGCAGAAGTGGGTAGGAAGAAAGGGAGAAGGAGACAAGGGAGGGGAAAAGAGTGAAGGGAGGTTAAGAAGGGCAGTGGTTTGGTGGTGACTTTCACCAAGGACTGGGAATCATCAAGAAGAATTTGTCAAGGAAAACATTATTGTATTATAACAGTTGGATTTGATAATCAGTATCTTTGAGAAAAGTAGCAGGGGAAGCATCAGAACGATATTTGTAGTTAAACACTTTGTTAAGTTATAGTAGAATCAACAACAGTCTGTTAGTGAATTAGGAAACTATCATTGCTGTCTTAGGCTCGTTCCACCAGGTATTTGCCATATGTAAGGGTGCCTGGAGCATTGTGCGATTGTGAGGAGTGATCTGCATGACACACTCACAATTGTGCGATGCTCCAGGGGCTTGCAGCCGCCAATCACTCTCCTTTTCATTTTCGGCTGCAAGCCGAAAATGGTGTGCAATTGCGCATTGCTCCTGGGCCCCACACACACTTACCTGGCGTGTGGCGCCTCCGGAGCCATGCTGGTCGCAATTCCTGCCCCAGCGTAGCCTAGGAAGGTCCCAGGCTGCACTGCAGAAGGAAGAGGCAGGGCTCTTGTGCGAGCAGGCAGCTCGTGCAGAGCCGAAGGACCTCAGAAGCAAGAGATTCCCACGAGAGGCTGCTCATGTGATTCCTGCACCCCAGCACTAGAAGAAGGTAAGGTGCGGAAAGGGCCATTTTTAAGTTGTAATAGAATCAACAACAGTCTGTTACTGAATTAGGAAACTATGGCCATTTCTGCACTAGCCTGTTATAGCGCGATGATTCCACTTTCAACGTCCTCTGGAATCCTGGGGTTTGCAGTTTCGGGAGGGGCCAGCCGGCCCCTCCCTAAACTGCAAACCCCAGGATTCCAGAGGACATTGAAAGTGGAATCATCGCTCTATAACAGGCTAGTGCGGAAATGGCCCCTCATTGCTGTCTTAGTGTAAGTGTTCAGTCATAGTGTTAACATTTAAGGTTAGTTTTTATTTTTAATTTTCAGCTTTTAGTATTTAGGATATGTTTATGTTGTATGTTACATCTTTTTCCCCCCTCTGTGTGTTGTTTAATGTTTATTTTCCTGGTTTGTGTGTATATATATGCACTGGCAGGGAGAAAATTAGCAATCACAATTAGGGAACAAAGTGCAAGGAAAATATATATGGTGTCACAAGATGACAGAAGGAGGGAAGAGGTAGAGAATGCCTCAGCAGAGTGTGAAGGACAAAAGGGGGGTATGGCATGTGTATTTGTGAAGAAAAGTCAAACAGGTGAAAGAAAGTTGAAATAGACTGTTTTCTAGCTGTAATAAGTATTTAATCTGTATCTCTGAAGGAAATCAGATTGTGCTTTTGGTCTTTCAATTAATGATGTTTGTTTCTTACTTTCCTCTATAATTCATCTCATGAATCAGATGGCAAAGGTCTGCTGTGGTATTTTCATGAATCTGAAGTTTTTTTTCCTATCCAAAAATAAACAAAAACAAAAACCTGAAATAAAGAATAAAAAATAAAATAAAAAAACAAGTCAGCTAATGAGAATAGCAGTGGAAATGTATGTGTGTGGCAAAATGTCAATATTGTTGTTCTTTTGTTTATGGGGCACTAGGAATATTCATGTACACTTTACATGTTCTTCTCTCCCTATTAAATCTCCAAACATCTATATGAGTCACTATGCTAAGAAGTAATGGTGGCCAAAGTTTACAAGGTACATTTCTTGACTAAGCAATGATTTAAGTTTGGGCCTCCTGATTCTAACTGCAGCACATTAAATATTATTCTATACTGGTTCATTGAGGTCATTTGTAACTGTAAAAAATGGTATAAAAGTTAAAACATAGTGGAAGAAAAAAATGCAACAATTAATGTGCCTATTTTCCTTAATTAGAATAACTTCCATAGTATGCAAATTAGATTTCTAAAATGTTGCAACCCTGTGGAGCAGCTATTCACAATATATATGAGTTAGGCAAAGGAGAGCACAGTCAGCCCGACAAATGTTCTGGAGGATTTACACTAAATAAAATAAACTGTTCATATATAAATGTTTGCACATGAAATAGAGAAGATTGTTAAAACACTTGGAAGGCCGTAAGATAGGTCTACTGGGCTGCATTCACCTTGGTTAGTTACTAGTTGTTCAGGCTGAATAATTCTTGATTAAACCTTGGCAACTCCTAATTTTTTTTAAAAAAATGCTGGTAAAAGGTGATGCAATATGTGTTAAAAGATAAGTATTTTTTCAGTTTATTTGAGGCTCTCACCTCAGTCCTAGGATGATGCACAATGGATAAAAAGATTAGACACATAAATAAAAACCAATTTGAAACCCAAATTTCATGTTAGAAAATAGTATAAGCCAGAAAATTAAAAACAGTTTTAAAAATATCCAGAGCAAAAACTTTTAAGAACCAAAGGCCAAGTAAAACAGCATAGCCTTCATTGGAACAAGAAATTCAGAAGACAGGGAACCTGATTGACTCTCCTTGGGAAGAAGTTTCAAAGTTGCTACAGAGAAATATAGATTGGTGCAATATTTAACAGGGCCTTCATTTTACAATCTGGGCAAGTTCATATGGCAAGAAGGCTGTCAGATATTTTTGGATTCCAGCTGTTAACAACATACTTCTCTAAGTGTCCCTAAATTTACAGGAACATCCCTGAAAGATTACAGGGGTCTCAGTATACTGAGGCCATTTCTGCACTACACTGTTATAGTGCTATTATTCCACTTTCCACATCCTATGGAACCCTGGGGTTTGTAGTTAGGGAGGGGCCCTTAGTATTCTCAGCCAAAGAGCTCTTTGGCCTCAGGAAACTACAAAACCCAGAATTCTACAGGAGGTTGAAAGTGGAATAAGAGCACTATAACAGTGTCGATGTGGAAATGGCCTGAGTGTCCTAACAGAAGCCTGAATTCAGGACTCTGGTATGAGGTCTCTCTACTCCTAGCATTAACCTTACTGGATATTTTTGCTAGGACAAGTCATCATTCAGTTGAAAAATGGGTGGGAGACACTTGTGTGGAGGTCAAAGCCCCAAAGAACCAATCAGAAGCTGGTGGAGATTACTAGGCTCTCCATTTCCTGTTTCAGAAGCTGACTGAAAAGGAGGAAAGAGAGTGATGCAGAAAGGTTTATTTATCCATGTTTGAGTTTGAAAAAATGTGCAGTATTTTTGTGAGAGAAATAGAGTGTGTATGATGTGGGGTGAGGATAGTACAGCTTTCTCTAGATAGCAGGTCATTTACATGAACAATGCAGCCACACAAATTTCTACTCAGAAGCAGTCCCCACTGAGTTTGGTGGAAGTTACAACCAAATAAATGCCAAGATTGTAACCCATGCAATATCCTAAAAGACTATTGGGATACCTCAAATTCTTTATAATAATCATGTTTTTCCCAAATCATATACATATTTGAACTTGTTCCATTTACTTGGTGGAGCTGCAGACATGGTACATGATTTTCCCCCTTCCCAATCCCATTTTTAGCTTACCAATCTTGTGAAATAGGCTGTGATTACCTCATGGTGACCACATGAGCTGAGATATATATGAATTTGATACATAATGAGTGTTGAACAGAGGAGTGAGAGATTAACGTAGAGCTCCTTCACTGATTGAGAGTCTGAGCCCTTTTCGTATGGTATTTCTCATGCGAAAGGGCCTCCAGAGCATCATGCAATTGTGAGGAGCGTTTCAGATGACGTCCTCTCAATCATGCCATGCTGCCAGGGCCTGTAGGTGCCAATTGCGCACTATATCATTTTCGGCTTTTAACCAAAAATGGTGCATGATCGCGCATTGCTCCGGGCCCCCGTGTGCACTTACCATCCGTGCAGAGCTCCAGAGCCGTGGCCCTCATGCTTCCTCCCCCAGTGCAGCATGGGAAAATACCTCGCTGCGCTGCAGAAGTAAGATGCGGAGTCTTTGTGCTGCCTGCTGGCTGGCAGGCAGCTCCTGCAGAGCCAAAGCAGTGGAGATGTGAGAGCCTCATGGAAGAGGCTGCTTGCATGATCCCCATGCAACCATGCTGGACAGAGGTAAGGTGCGAAAAGTGCCTGAGAGAAAGCTGTCTTTCTGAGCAGGGTCTGCTTGATTTTACATTAATGCAAACTATAATATTTATAATCATGCTGCACACAATATTACACTTATTGATTTGGCATTGTTTTCTTTTTTCCTAAATTCCATACACAAATCCAGAAACGATTGTTTATATGTTCTTCCGCATTAATAATGTTCATACTTAATCACATCCTTTTGATTGCATTCTCATATCGTGAAATGACATATCTTACAGATTCACACAGATGTTGCTATTTTCACCCGTGAAATCTTGGAAGGTATGCATTTAGTGCTTTATAGGACAACAGTAGCACCTTGAACTGAGATCAGAAGCAAACTGGAAGTTCTTATGAGACTGGTGATGTGATACATCCATTCCCCATTTTCTCCATGTCACTACAAATCTCTTGGAAGCTCTTCATACAAATATAAGCTTATGCCAGTATTTCACATCATTGTCCAAATTACTGCATAAACAAATTTGTAGTTCTCCATCTGAAAGTCAAGTACAGGTACACCTAACAAAGTAGACATGTTCCTAAGCTTTACTTCCTAAACAGAAACTTGGGTACCAGAAGTAGAAATAACATGAAGAGAATAGGGATGGATTCCAATACCACAGAAAAGAAGAGCTGTTGAAGATGTTTCAGCAAATTTTATTCAAAACTAACGTATACTTATGAAATCAAACAACCAAGTCAGATAAACCTTACATAAGTAAACAGAAGCTTGTTGATTCTTCTAGACACCCCTTATAGACACCAAGCTTCTTTGAAAATGCTGCCTCCATTTTTCTTATGTTTTCCATTTTGGTGGTCAAACTTTTAGATCTGTCTTTTTTTTCAACATGCCAAGGTTCTTGGTAAAGCACTTTAAATCTGACTTCTCCTTTTCTTGCTCTTTTGCCCTTCACACATGCTCAAGAAGTGATTTTGGAGGCAGCTATCAACTTTCCTTGTTGTACAGAAACACATACAGCTACAGTAGGCTCATCACATTCTTTCTCAAGTCCAACTATATTGCATTGTTTACTGAAGTCACAATAATGCAATTCAACACTGAAAGTCTGTCTTTCTCTAGCTTTTCTTCACCAGCCTCCCAGCGCCAATGCTGGGGGAGAAAACAGCTTCCATTTAGACAAAGGACAAGAAAAAGGGAATTTGGGCTGGACTGGGATGCTATATATATTTAAAAAGAGACTTTGTAAAAAGGAGCTTCTTTGTTAAGGGCTTTGTTAACTAAAGAATATTTGTATACATATTTTCAGTCATTCAAACAAACACAGACAATCAACTGTACTTTCCATTATTCTCTGTTTCCACTTTTTGGGGAACAAGCCAGTCTTACATGCTATTCATAGTAGGCACACACATGGTAGTTTAACAAAAGTCAGATGGAGTCTATGTTCTAGCTTCTTATCTGTGCATGTGATTCTCCCTTTCCTGCTACGTTTCTCTCCCAAAGCATTTAACCTCCTTCTAACAGGCAGCAAGATTAACTTCCTCTTTTTTATAGGACCTGAAGCAATGGATTCCAAGTAACTTCTTTCACCCCAAGCTAAGCTTGTGCTTATGTACGCATGACTTGAGTTTGTGAGTAAATTGTTTTGTATTTTTCTTTCCAATGAGATTCAGTTTTTTATTTTGTTTTATAGGCTTCAGGGGTATGTAAAGTGGCTGGTTATTTCATTGTAATTTTGTTTGCCAAGAAACTCTGCTAGAGAGACAAACCAAATATCTCTCAAATCGCCAATAATTTCACCTGATACATTATAAAAATCTCATCTCCACATTAATTAACAAATAAGAAAATTTTCCAGCAATAACAATTTACTCCTGTTGTGAATGTAAGGAAGAGGTAATATGAAACACTTCTCTCTTTAAATCTGACATATATTTCCAAAATTTCCAATGTTGTGGCATCTATTGGGAAACAATGCAAGACGTACTTCCTTCCCCCTTTTAACCCATACTGTAATAAACTGTTAACACCTCCATCAGAGATAACAGTTTTTGCACCTATCACAGGTAGGAGAAGTGTGCAAATTGGCTTGCTTCCTATGTAAGGATAGTCTCACTTGATGATCTGGATACTCTCTGATTATTCAGTATTCAATAGTCCCTTCCTCGCTCCCATTCTTTCTCCACCTAATCATCAGGAAAAAATTGCCTATTCTACCTTAATGCCAGTTTCTTCGGGTACCAGAGGAAGTGCATCTCTGTCTACCAGGTGGTGGGAAACACAGGCCGTGAGTGGGTGGGTGCTGTGGCTGTCATGCCTGACCCCTGGGCTTCCCATGGGCAATTGGTTGGTCACTGTCAGAACACAATGTTGATCTAGGTGGATGTTCAGTCAGGTCCAGCAGAGCTCTTCCAACAGCAGAGGGGTTTTTTAAAGATGAAATGTTTGATAAGCTATGGAAATCTTTAAAAGAAATCATATTTAAAGAAGGAAGGAAGGAGTTAAAGCATGTGAAGTGGGATGGAGGGGATCGTTACTATATTGCCACTAGATTTATAAATGCATCAGCAGGCATTGCAGTTACAGGTACATAAATGTAGAAACTGCAAACGGTCTGGATGTCTACCTATAGTCCTGTCTAGCCTTGGCCCAGGCAAGTCTTGGGCTGCTTTGGTGTCAGCATCTAGAAAAGTTGTAAGACAACTAATCCATTGTATGAGGGTGCATTACAAAAGGTCATAAAAAAAGCAGAACTAATTTTCAGTATCATCACAAGTGGTGTCATCTGCTGTTGGTATATTGCACAGATATAAAAACACCTATATAGCTAATAATAATCTCTCAAGCTACACCTTGCTAGTACTAAGTTTCAGCTCTCTATTCATTATAAAATCAATATGATTTCTTCTGACTATCCAAAATCTGTCAAACATTGGAGGAAAATGTAACCAGCTTACATGTAATCCATGGCTTTTGAAATGAAATTCTCACTGTTCTCAAGAATTTCTTACACACCAAATAAGTAGTTTCAGTTTTTACTTTGCCTGGAGCACATTCAAGGAGGAAAATCCTAAGAGTCTTTCTTTATTGGCTTTGTGAAAATCCTTTTAGTATTTATTTAGACTGTGTGCAAGGAGTTTTGAAGTTTCCACTTAATTTAGGACAAATCATATCACTATACAGTCCTCCCTCCATATTTGTGGGTTTGACCATTGTGAATTTGATTATTTGTGAGGTACCTGTTTGCCTCCCCCATTCTCCTTCTCCCATTACCCTGCCTTTTGCCCTGGCATGCACGGCTTTCTTCCAGACCTGGGCCAAAAGCAAGCAAATAGCAGGGGCAGCCAAGCATATACATGACTTCTCTGGTCATGCCATTGCCCCATCCCATTTGCTTGCCTATTGCCTGGGATCCTGGAAGACATCACATCTAAGCAAAAATACAAGTGAATGGGGGGAAGGCACATGCATACACCTCCAGGCAAGTGGCTGCCTGCTCCCATTCGCTTGCTTATCACCCAGGCGTCTGGAAGGCAGCAGGGGAAATACAAGTCATACCCAGATGAAATACAAGTAAAGGTGGGGGGTGGGGAGAAGGCATGAGTGGCTGCCCCTCCAATTTGCTTGTCTATTGCCTGGGCACCTGGAAGGAAGGCAGTGCACCTGGGCAAAACACAAGAGAATTGGGGGAAGCCTTGGAAGAGAATAGAAGGAGCAGGGGAGTTATCCACTTTTTTAAAACTTTCTTGAGGGTTCTGCTCCACAAATTCTTCAAAAGTCAAGGGGCAACTGTACTTCTCCAATGCAGCTTCTTACTAAAAGAAAGATGACCTTTATCAGAATGGCCCTTTTCGCACTGAGGCATCTCGAGCGAGGGGGAGGGCGGCTCGCGCGAGAAGCCTCCTCCGGGAGTCTGCCGTTCCCCCTCATTCCTTCCACAGGCAAAGGAACGAGGGGGGAAGTGGCAACCTCCCGGAGGAGGCTTCTCGTGCAAGCCGCCTCCCCTCGCAAAGCAGGAGGCTGGCGTGTCCGTCCCCCCCCACGAAGCAGGAGGCTGGCGCGTCCGTCCCCCCACGAAGCAGGAGGCTGGTGCATCCATCCCCCCCTTGCGCAAGGCAACAGGCTAGCGCATCCATTGCGCTAGCGCCCCGCCCCGCCCCTTCCTTCCACAGGGGCGGAGGGAAGGAAGCGCGACCCAGCCGCCTCCCTGACGCTCCACACAGGAGGTAAGTGCGCGTGGGTGCCGGGAGTGTTGTGCGAGCGCGGGTGATTTTCGCTTCAAAGCGAAAATAAAAAAAAAGCGATCGCGCCGCTGAAGCCCTGTGAGCGCGGCAGAAGTGGGAGTGTGTCGTGCAGAGCGACGTTCCCACTCCCGCGAGGCTCACGGGACTATTTCGCGAGAGAAAGCCCATGCAAAAAGGGCCAATGAAAATGATTGAGGTTGTTGAAGGTGATAGGATGGAAAAAGGAAGCAAATGTGAACAGCAGACTTGCATGTTAAATACATACTTCTTTTAGAAGAAAGAGGTAATAAAGTAGGGAAAACGGTATAAAAATATCACTACAACCATTGTTGGTGTCTGTAAAATTGCATCATTAAAGATACAGATTTGTGAATTAGGAAAGAGTAATTTACAAAATTTGCAAATTTCTATATCTGTTAGGAAAATGGATATTTTTTATTTTTTATTTTTTAAATGTGGAAGGGACTGAAAATGAAAGACTCATCCATCCAGATCTAGGAATTTGAATGCTTAGTTCCTAAAAGCCTTGTCTATGCACGATGTAAGTACTAAATTAGAGTTACCACCCTGCCTCTCTCTTTTATTGAGCAGATAGTTATCTTTTGTACCTACATGGTGGGCAGGTACACAATATGAAACAGGTATAGTGATTCAATTTGGCTAGAGGAGATGTGAGGGAGAATTTAATTTCCGATCAGTTTTGGTGTATGTGCCATAATTCAGAAATCACATATTCAAGAGAGAGAAAAGTTGTATTCTTTTTTAAAGTGAACACAGAAGAAAGTGAGTCTAACACATTTTTTTTATCTCTAATGTTAATATGTGTGTGATAAATATGGCCTTAAGGCAACATCTTTTCTTTTTAGTCTTCATGGAAGAAAGTGGTAATTGTCAATGAGTATTTACTGTAGAGGCCTCATATTGCAAGCTGTTGTAAACAGGAGAAAAGGAAGACCCATTGCTGTAGATGCTTTTTAATCCTACTAGCATCTGCTTTATCACCCACAGTGAGGTAGTAACATAACTTGTTGAGAAATAATTGTTAGAGCAGTGGGATCTGCAGAAAGCAATGACACAAGCCAGCACTAAAAGAAAAATGCATGTTCTCAGAACTCACCATGTTTGCATCCTCTTCTGTGTCTCTCATTCCTCTCCCTGTCTCAGTAATGTTTCCTGTTTTCTTATTAATGCCTTTCCAGAGAGAGCATAAAGGAAATTGAGTTATTAGGTCTATGCAGGGTCCTCAGAGTATTCATTCCCATTATCTCTTATTCAGTAAAGAACAACCCATAGGCAAATACATAGGTACTCTAGTACATTTATAGTACTGTGCTACATTTTCATCAGTCCCATATGTTCTACTTTCTGGATTATTTCAGTGGAAGTATCAGTCCTTTACTCCATAGAACTTAATGTATAAATAGAATGCTGATAAAAAATGGATCTGTAGTTTCATAAGAAGGAATTGACTGAAGAATTAAAGTTTGAATCAAAGAGAGGAGCCCCAATCTCTCAGGGGCAAGAACTGAGTCAATTTTAAATCAAGAATTCAATAGAGGTACATATTAACACATTGCTGTACCAAGACGTCCTATATAGCAACTCTGCTCACATTCCCAGGCCCTTTCTGCAGCTTACATCCATCTGGTGTGGTTGCGCAGGGATCACGCAAGCAGCCTCTTCTGAGCAGCCACGTCACCTCTGCTCTGTCTCCGCAGGAACTGCCTGCCAGCTGGCAGGCAACATAAGGGCTCCACCTCTTTCTTCTGCAGTGCAGCCGGGTATATGTGCTGGGGGAGGAAGCACAAGGGCTGTGGCTCCAGAGGCTCCACATGGACAGTAAGTGCATGTGGGGCCCCAGAGCGATGCATGATCACACATCATTTTTGGCCAAAAGCCAAAAATGAAATATTGGGCAATTGGTACCTGCTGGTTCCGGCAGCATTGCACGATTGTGGGGATGTCATGTGAAATGCTCCTCACAACCGTGTGATGCTCTGGAGGCCTTTTCACATGACAAATGCCGTGTGGAAAGGGGCCCTAGTTTTTCTCAGATGTAGACCACCATTACTTTCTAAACTAGCCCAGAAAGCTTGCATAATTAATCATATATCCTTAATGTGAACTCACAGACATTTCCCAATCATAAAAGTCATTTGATAAAGGTCACAAAGTTCATAAGACAGTATATCTCTTTCTATAAGTTGTATGAACTCTGCTATTGTGGTCCTCCACCATCATGGTTGGAATCTGCATGGAACTCATTTTGGCAATATAGATGGAGATTGTCTGGTCTGCATCTGATAAATTAAACAATTTGGGATGGCTGAACAATTTAAACCAGGTTAATTTCACCTCCTTGTATAACTTTATCATTGTTTAGAATTATTTGGAAACATCTCCAGCTTGCTCACATGTATGTGGTGATGGTCAAGAACCTTGGGTACCAAGGAGGTGTTCTTGGGATGAAGATAAGTCCAGGATGCCAGCATTCTATGGCTCATTTTGCATTAGCAATAGACCTATAAATTCAGGCCTTCAGACTTAGGCCCTTTTTGCATGGTACCTTTTGCCGTGACGGGGGAGGGCATCTTGCGCGAGAAGCCTCGTCCGAGATGCTGCCACTTCCTCCCTCCGGGCGCTTCCTGTTTGTGCGACCATCGTGCGAGCGCCCCTTCCTTCCTTCCGCAGGGCACTGTGGGAGATGTAGGCTGCGCTGGAGGAAGGAAGTGTGGCCGCACCGGCTCCCCGACGCACCGCATGGCAGATAAGTGCGTGAGGGTGGTGCAAGCGTTGCACTAGCGCAGGCTATTTTCGGTTTAAAGCCATAAATAAAAAAATACGCCCGGGCCCCGCTTCAGCCTTGTGAGTGGTGCTCAAGTGGGGGTGAGTCATGCGCAGCAACGCTCCCATTTGCTTGGTGCTCAAGGGGCGCTTGCGCAAGCAAAAAAACATGCAAAAAGGGCCTATGTTTCTTGTCAATAGGAGTGGGGATGTTTGACACATACCTATGTGGTATTGTCCAAGTGTGCCAAATGTTGAAGGGAAACATTGCACTCATCAGTGGTCTGAAAAAAATAATGAAAAGTTAGAAACTAGTAAGGAAATGGTCACCAAAATTTTAAAATTTGAGCCACATACACATATATCATACTGACAAATTAATAATTCCAACCAAGTTCCAGCTTCTTTGGGATGGTTTTTCTCAATTACTTAAGAGTAGGCAAGGGTGAAATTTTTTTATTTGAGTTTGATTTCAAAAAACGCTTACCAAAATTTGCAAATTACTTCACATTTGAGATTGAAAGAACTGGAAAGCCAGAAGAATTTGAATGTGGAAGAAACCAAATTAGACAGATCCTTCCAATGAGCAGATGACCTTAGCTTTTACAAGTGAGGGTTTGGATGCCTATATATTCAGCCATGGTACTGCTGAATTATGATCACTTCCACTTTTTCTGAGAGTTTCCTTTTCTTTAACATAGTAGGTAGCTTCAGTCTAGTCTTTTCCATGCTGGAAATAGCTGTACCTGCTGAATTTTGCTGGTGAAGGTGGGGGAGAATTTTGTTTCAATTCATGTCTCATGAATTTACCAAAATTTGCAAAGCTATTGTTTGAGACAGGAAAGGAAAAAAAAAAAACCCTCAAGGCTTCAAAAACCCAAATGTGCAATAAACTGAGATTTCCCCATATCTAGTTGGGTGTGCCAATGGATATAATTCCTAAGCAGTTTCCCTCCATATAAGAAAACGGCTTCAGATTTTAAATGAATCTTCTCAATATTTCTCTGTGCTTAACATTTCACAGCTGTTTGATGAATCACTAGCATGTCTAGAGGGTGAAGTGTAGCTGTGTTTCCCCCCTCTTTTTAGAAACCTTTTCCCTACACACACACACTTTAATCAGTCAGTTTTATTCATTAAAGTCTGAATATAACATCTATGAGTACATACGTTGATAAATCTAAAACTTCTGGAGACATCTGGTCTTTCAGGAAAAATATTGCAGTTGTGGTGTTTTTAGCTGACATCTGATTCTTTGCATTTCTTAGAGCACAGGGAGAAATCTATCCAAGCACTCAGAGGCCCACTTCAATATCCAAAGCGATTTATATTGTTTCCCCAAACTGTAATAAGAGAGGTGTTATCTCTACCGTTCCCTTGATGGGCTTTAAATTCAGACCCAAGATCATCATATATATCTGACAGCCTAAGGTGCAAAGCAGATTCCATTTGATATCAGAATTGAAATGAATCACTGGGGTAGGAAACATTTATGAATATTTTCTTTTAGGAAAGAGGAGTGTCATTGAATGTAACACCCATCATGTCACTTCACTGCAGGAGATGTGCATCCTTGCTTACAATTTGAGAAAGAAAAGACAGGTTAATTTTAAATGGTAGGTATTTGTTAGAAATACAGTTTCTTGGCTGGAAAATTGAAAGACAAAAAAAAATGTGTGTTTTTTTGTTTATGCTTTGTAGGTGTGGAAATCTCTATAGTTTCAATTACTACTTCTCTTGAATTTTAATGGAGTCTATTAATTTTTTTTTTTTTTAAGTGCATACTGTGAATACAAACTGCAAAGATAAGAACAGGGGTTAAATGTCAGGCTTTATTGTAAGTCACACTGGTGCACATATGTATTGAGCTAAATACAACTGTTAGTAGAGAGCACCCAATGAATCAATGGCTTTAACAAATCTCATTAATCCAATGAGTCTGCTCTAACTGAGAGTAATAATTGGAAGTAGACCTTTATTTATTCTCAATTGAGAGTGAAAAGGAACATTAAAGGTCATCCAGCTCCCTACATATCATTTCCTCAACTTTTTCAATTGCATATATTGTAAAATCACTGAGGAAGTGTCTGAAGTTGTATATATCTCTCTTATTCCTGAATAGTCATACAGATACACAACTTACTGTTCCTCAGTTTTAGACTACAGGCAAAGGATTGCATGACTAAATGAAACCTCACATTTTGACTTACAGGAAAGTTTACTGTTATATGTCAATGCTGATGGATGCTCTTTTAAAGGAAGAGGCCAGACTGAAATGCTCAAAGTTTAACTGCACCTGAATCTCTGCTAGAATTCCTGTTTTTATTTTCAACATGCTGATCCTACAGTGGTGTAAAACTGTTTTCATACAGCGCTGATGATACCTCTTGCAGAAAACTCTGTCATATTCTGGAGGCTTAGAGATGAAAAACATAAATGGTGCCACAGTTCTGTCTCATGTGCAAAAGAAAATACATGCGGGGGACAGCAGCTGTTTTACAAATTACTAAGACACGGGCATTGTCAGGATTTGTTCTGGTAGGGAGTGGTGTATACTTTACCTTTTACCTTCCTCCCACTGCTTTCAATTACTGGAGAAGGGGATAGTTCTACAAGTTCTAATCTGACATTGCTTAGGAACCAAGACTGGATTGGTTCATCAGACAATCCAACACTAGCTCAACCTGATTCACCACCACCTCTCCACCCAGGTCCTTATTTTATAACAGCAAACAAGAATGCTTCCCCCAGCTTAGTTTTCCAAAGGTGAAGTGGTTCTTTTAAAGTAGCAAAGGATAGTGGATATGCTGGAGAAAATATGGCTGATATGCTAGCAGTATGGCAGAAGCTTATAATGGCCTTATTGTTATTGGTAGTCCTAACTATGATAAAGTCATTGACTAAATAGGTTTCAAGTAAGTGTGTTTTTTTTTTAATAATAATCTTTGGCCCTTTCCACACGCGGAGGAAGAAACGGGCGAAAACACACTAAAACGGAGCTTACCTGAAACAGAGTAAGTCCGTCGCCACGTGGAGCAGCGCGAGTTTGCTGCTCCACACTCGTCGGTGTCCCGCGGCGTCCTGCGGCGTCCAAAATGGTGGCTCCCGGCTGGCGGAGGCTCTCCACCAACCAGAGAAGCTCACCAACTGGAAGCCCGCCCCCTGGCAGGTCTGCAGGCGTGCACTTGCATGCACCTGCAAATCTACACCGGGCGCTGCGACGGGGCTGCATGGGGCTGCACACCCCGTGCTTTTTAAAAACCTAATGAAAAGTGGTTTTTAAAAAGCACGCGACAGTGCCAATTCCAGTCACCCCTGCGTGGATTGGAGTGTGGAACTATGCAAAAGTAGTCCCCCCAGTCCACTTTATGGTGTAGACAACCTCTGTCAGAGGTCGCTCTACACCATTTTTTAACCCCCGTGTGGAAAGGGCCTTTATTTAAACTTTCATTATACATTAAAATCACTCACCAGCCAAGTCATCTAAATTCCCATTGGTACATTTTCTTCCAGTAGTGGAAACTACCTACTCACATATACACTTTCCATTCACTCAATAAAACCTCATCCATTATTCACAACTACACTCCACTACTCTCTGCTGAGCTTCAACTCATTCATCCCATTCTTTCTTCCCGTTTTCTTTACACTCAATTCACTCTTTCTTATATTTACTTCCCAACATCATCTAGTCCCATTATTCTAGTATATTTCTAAGTTTCTCTTCTTTATTTCCCCCTCAGGGGTACATCCTCTGATTTTTATATTTTATTTGTCTCTTTTTCTATCATACATTGTCTTGTATCTCTTAAATTCTTGTCGGCCTTTTCTATGTACTGCTTAGCACCCTCTCATTCATCATTAGATCTGAGAGTCTCTGTCCCTTAATCCTCATTCTTTTGTCCCTCCTTTACAATATATTCATCTACTAGTTTTCAATCTTCCTCATGTCGTCTTTGCATTCTGCCTTGAACCATCCCTATCTGTTTCTTTGAATTCTACCACCTTTACTATCCATTCATCTATTTGCAGTGTATTTGTATTTTTCCATTTCTTTGCATAAATTAGTCTTGCTGCCATTACCATATATAAAATCGCTTTCCAATATTTCTTCTTTATTTTTTTCTATTCTTTGCGTCATGTTTAATAAGAATAATTCTGGTGTTAGCGGCAGGTCTATTTGCAAAATTTCCAACATTTTTTCCAAAACGTTTTCGCCTTTCCACATGTCCACCATAGGTGGAAATAAGTACCATTCTCTTTACAGCATTTCCAGCATTTATTTTCTTTTGCTTTATATATCTTATTCAACTTCACTGGGTCCAAGTGCCATCTGTAAAACATTTTAAGATAGTTTTCTTTCAGTTTCTGTACAGCAGTGAAGTTGTGCGTATCTTTCCAGCTGTTCTCCCATTGGTCTAATTGTATTTCATGGCCTATGTTCTGAGACCATCTGACCATTGTCTCTTTTATTTGTTCCAATTCCAGTTCTCTTTCCAATAATAGTTTATACAGTTTAGATATTGTTTGTTTCTATGTTTCTAATAATATTTTTTCAAATGTATCATTCTTTGTTGCCAATTCAATTCCTTCTAGCTTTTTATCCATAAGAAATCTTTGTCTTAATTGTCTGAATAGAAACTAGTGGCATTTGAATCTGGTGTTTTCAATTTCTTCTCTTGATTTCAGCGTAAATTCTTGATTCTGTTTTTTCTATTATTAAATTGCTGTATCTTATCCATTTGTCCTGTGTTTTCTTCCATCTGCCATATAGTGCTTCATGTGGAGACACCCATTGGGGTATTTTTTTGTAATATGTTTTCTTGAATTTCAACCAGATTGTTAACAACGCTTTTCTTAAGTAATGGTTTTGGAAGTCTTTGGCCCTTTTCGCATTAAGGCTTCTAGCGCGAGCGGGGAGGGCGGCTCGTGCAAGAAGCCTTCTCCAGGAGGCTGCCGCTTCCCCGCTCGTTCCTTCCGCAGGCGAAGGAACGAGCGGGGAAGTGACAGCCTCCCGGAGGCGGAGGCGGCTTGCGCGTCCGCCCCCCCGTGCGCGCGAGAAAGGAGCTTGTCGCATCCGCCCCCTGCACGCACACGCGCACGAAGCAGGACGCTGTGCGTCTGTCCCCCCGCACGTGTGCACGCGTGCGAAGCAGGAGGTGTCGCGTCCGTCGCGCTAGCGCCCCGCAGGGGTGGAGGGAAGGAAGCGCGACCCGGCCGCCTCCCTGACGCTCCGCACAGGAGGTAAGTGCGCGCGGGCGCTGGGAGTGTTGCACGAGCGCAGGTGATTGTCGCTTCGAAGCGAAAATAAAAAAACCCACGCTCGCGCCGCTTCAGTCCCGTGAGCCCGGCGGAAGTGGGAGTGCGTCGTGCGGAGTGACGCTCCCACTCCCGCGAGGCTCACGGGGCTGTTGCGCGACAGAAGGCCCGTGCGAAAAGGACCTTTGTCTATTTTATATTTTTGTACCACATGTACACATGCCAAGCCATGTGTTTTCCATTTCCTTCCAAATTTAGCAATTTCTCGTCCTGAAGTATTATCCATTCCTTAATCCAGATGAGTCTGCTGGGGAAATAATATAATTTCAAATCTGGTAGATCAAAACCTCCCTTTTCCTTTTTCTCTCTGAGCAGCTTCCATTTTATTCTAAATAGGTTTCAAGTAAGTGTTGACTCATCATTCAACAAGTGATACAATGAGTATACTTTAGTCCAGGGTTCCCTGGAATTCTAGGATTACACAAGAAATGTCTAGTGTTTTGCAAAAACAAACAAACAAAAGAACTGTGGATATAATAATTTTTTATGCAAGGATTCCCTGACAGCTAAAAAATATTTCTAGCATTCCTCCAGTAAAATGATGGAGGTAGGCTGCTCTAATCAGACCTCTAATAGGAATCAAACTTTTGTGAGCTAATGACTATAAACATGAATAATTACACTGGATTAAGGTAAAAGGTAAAATATACTGTTTATTATGTTGAACAATCCATTCAAGATAGAGCAAGAAATAACAAATCTAGACCTGAGTACAGAAACTCTTGAAACTGGCATTCCTGAATTCAAATATAATCATGGTAATCATGGACAGAGAACTCCACAACTGACCATTCTTCACAAAGAACTGGCTGACTTCCTTGTAGAAGGAAGAAGTGACCTACATACAACAAACAATGAATTGTTATCTGTTAGAGCTGAGAATGAACAAAATATCTGAGCCCAGCTGACTGTTGATCAGTGAATTAACCCGCAGCCTGCCCCAGTAGCATTAACATAGCAACATTTCCAGCAGGATGGCTGTCTGTACTACAATCTAACCTCTTCTAACTCGTAAGAATAGGTGGTTAGGATTGTACTTTATACTCTTGTCTGTGATTTTTTTAAAGAAAAAAAAAGTGAAAGTATTGGATCTCTGTCACACACAATACATTTCATTACATTTTTGAGAATGTTACAGATGCATAACCATACATAATACAATCTCCAGGAAATGTTAATACTCTGGGGCCCTTTTCGCATTAGTCTTCTCGCGCGAGCGGGGGAGGGCGGCTCGCTCATGAAGCCTTCTCCGGGAGGCTGCCGCTTCCCCCTCCTTCCTTCCGCAGGCGAAAGAAGGAGCGGCGAAGCGGCAGCCTCCTGGAGGCGGCGGCGGCTCGTGCATCCATCCATTCCCCCCACGTGCGCGAGAAAGGAGCCTGTCCCCTCCATCCCCCCCGCGCGCGAGAGAGAGAAGGCGCTCCTCCCGTCCGCCCCTCTGCGCGCGCGAGAGAGAATGGCGCTCCTCCTGTCCGCCCTCCCCGCGCGCGTGAGAGAGAAAGGCGCTCCTCCCGTCCGCCCCCCCGTGCGCACGAGAGAGAAAGGCGCTCCTCCCGTCCACGCCCCCGTGCGCGCGTGCGAAGCAGGACGTGTCGCGCGAGCGCCCCACCCAGTCCCTTCCTTCCGCAGGGGCGGAGGGAAGGAAGCGCGACCCGGCTGGCTCCTGGACGCTCCGCACGAAAGGTAAGTGCGCACGGGTGCCGGGAGCGTTGCGCGAGCGCGGGTGATTTTCACTTGGAAGCGAAAATCAAAAAACCCGCGCTCGCGCCGCTCCAGCCCCGTGAGCCTGGCGGAAGTGGGAGTGTGTCGTGCGGAGCGACGCTCCCACTCCCACCAGGCTCACGGGGCTGTCGCGCGAGAAAAGGCCTGGGTGCGAAAAGGTCCTGGGTGTTATTCCAATGTTAAATTCCACTGAAGTATTAATTCTGCTATTACATATGAAAAGATTGTCGTTACAGCACTGCATACTAAGAAAACAGCATGATAACAACTGTCCGAGATTCCTCACAGAAAGCAAATGTCATCTCTAAAAATCAGAAATACACTTTTTTTTCTCCACTTTATGTCTTGGTGAAACCATGTTATTTGCCAGAACAACTGTCTATTACATGAAAAACAGTTTTGCATAAAACTATTTCCTCTACAGTTAGAACAAAATGTGTAGGTGGGTGTCCAATATGTTCCTTCTTATTAAGAGTATTTTCTATAATTGCCAAAGGATGACTAGATGTCTGCAATGTAATTTCTCTGTATCTCACAGACATTAGTGATTTTGCCAATAAAAAGCCCATTTTTAAATCTAGAATATTTGTAACAGATTTGAATATTGGTTCAAGAAAGAAAATTGTTTCTTGACTTTAGGGAAATAGAGATGGCCTAGGAATGGAAATCCTTAGGTATGGTGTAGAAAGTTGGATGAAAATGTGATTTTTGATCTGAAGATAAGTTAACTTAAAAAAGAAACTTTAACTGTCATGTTGTTCTGTGTTGTGACTATGGCCCTTTTTGCACAGCATTTGCCATGTGAAAGGGCCCCTCGAGTGTCGCATGACTGCGAGGAGTGATCTACATGACACACTTGCAATCACGTGACTCTCCAGGATCTGGCAGGCACCGATTGCGCACTTTTCATTTTTGGCTGTGAGCCAAAAATGGTGCATGATTGCGGATTGCTCTGAGGCCTGACGCACATTTGCCATGCATGCAGAGCTCCAGAGTCGTGGCGCTTGCGCTTCCTGTCCCAGCGCAGCCTGGGAAAATCTCAGGCTGCACTGCAAAAGGAAGAGGAGGGGCTCTCGCACAAGCAGGCAGCAGATGCGAAGCTGAAGGAACTGGGACGTGACAGCCTCTCGCTAGAGGCTGCTTGCACAATCCCTGCACGCCAGCGCTGAAACCAGGTAAGCTGCTGATAGGGCCTTACTCTTCATGAATCCAGTTACCTTCTCCTGTCAACTATAGCCAAGAAGAAAGAGCACAGATAGGACTACACAAAACATCACAATGACCTCAGTATATGTAGTGGTCAGTGCAAGGTTGCTACTTTCAGCAACAGCTCTGTGTTTTTCCATAACATGTAGTTTCTGATATTTACCGTGATATCTATTCCAATATTTAGCATTATATCCATTCAGTAGCAGGTAAATCCAGAGAGAGTGTGTTCAAGGCAAAGTCTGTAGTCCAGTCAAGGGTTTTGGGAACACAAACAAGGAATTAAGGAGTAAGCTAGGCTGATGGAGTCAGTTGGCTACAACAGCTTCCTCCCAGTCTGGCCTCTTGTTGTTAGTTCAAGAAAGTGGTCAGTGCACTGGATTCTTCCTTTTCTACCTACACTGGCTGCAGTAAGTACTATTCCTTCTTGTCTGTAGGGTGTGGCTGCTTGGATGGGTCATGCCTGAGTTCTGGAACAGGGGTATGACATCCTTCTTCATTGCATAAGTGAGGCATGTAGAAGCAGAAAGAAGCTGTCTTCTCCTATGGCCACCGCTGATGCTACCAGTGCCACTGCCTCCTCATTTAAATGGAGACGTTGCAACTGTTGGAACAGTTCAGGGATTTCAGCCAGAATGTTCTCAGTGCTGCACACTTTCTTTTTTAATATTATATCTGTTTTTAGCTTGAAGACATTTGTTGGTCTTTGCTTTTGAAAATGTATACCAAAAATTCTAATCAAAATGACTATAGCTACCCAGTTGTGATTATGTCTATAAAACTACATCCTGTTTGCACTCTACTTCCTACAGAAGATACCAAAAACAAAATAACACCCTTCTGTCCCACCAAAAAAACAAAACAAAACCTCCACCAGCTTGATTTATATTTTGTAGCTCCCAATACCACTTCCTGTCTGAAAGGAAAAAACAGGCTCATAAAAATAGTAGAGATAGGGGGAAAATTAAGGCCTCAAACATTTTAATGCATCATCTTATTTTGCCTTATAGAAAAATCCATGCAAGTACAGAGCTGTAGTAAGCAGATTAAGGTAGGAGGGTGGTTTTAGAATCTTTCCAATTAGAGCCTCCATCAATTTGTCTTTATGAGAATGTTGCGTAGTTTATATATTGTAATATATTATGACATGGAAAGGACTCTTGCTAACTAGAACACAAGGCTCCTGGGGCTCCTATGTGTTATGATACCAGTTGTACTAATAATCCTTTTATATACTATATTTCGCCTGCTCAGCTTGGAGGCAAAAGCAGAACCTTTTAAAATTTATGGGGAAAACAACAGCGGCAGCAGCAACAACAGTGTGCAAAATGGAGAAAAAGAGAATAATAGCAAAAAGGGAGCACTCACTTTCTCCCTACTGGGAACTTGCCTCCACTTATTTTTTTTTTTCCAAAGCAACAATACCACATACTTTGTAGGAAGAGAAATTAAGAAAAACAAATCCAGTGATCGTAAAGCACAAAGCCAAAGAGTAATTGATCTTGGATGCAAGATTGGATTGAGTTATAACGTAACAAGTTACAGGTCTTTTCTTCCTGAAAGGCAAAGCCAATTGATTTATTATCATGACTTCCAGCTTACTTTTTTTTTTCAACAAGAAAAAAAGGAGGAACTGTAGACACTTGGTAGCATGTCTTCTTTGATTTGCCACACTATGTCTTAATTACCAATGCTACGAGATCCTGTGGTAGCATTTTCCAACTTCAAAGGCTCCTACAGCTTAAGCAGCATGAGTGGATCAGATTTGTAAGAATGCTGAGTGACAATGATAGGGTGTCTTCATATTTTAGAGTTGTCAGTTCATTTTTTATTTATTGGACATCAAAGTGAAAGTAAGCATCCACATGCACTCACAGACACAGAAGATAATGGGTTTATTCAGCACTTTCCCCCTTCTGCGTTAGAAAATCTGAAATTCCCTTCTGTCTCAATAAATGCCACACAAAGTTTCAAAGAAAATTAATTTCAAAACACTTTTAAAAGAGCAAAAATTATATCTATATACTAGCATATATACCCAGCGTTGCCTGGGATTTTATTCTCTCATAGATAATACTTCTTAGAAAGATTTGGGGTCTTGTGTCTCTAATTCCCCAAACTGCCTCATTCAGTACCTGTGACTTTTCCCCATATTTCCCAATCCAATCTGTATTCAGAGTTATTAACATGCAGAGGTTGGATTCCTGTATTCAGAGTTATTAACATGCAAAGGTTGGATGAGGGAGTACACTGTCCTCCTCCTTGCTGCTAGGCCTCATCTCCATAGCAACCAGCCTATTCAAGACAGACACAGTTGACTGAGGCCCAAATGCTCCCTGACTGACAATTCTAAAGGCCCCTCCCTAAACTGCAAACCCTAAGATTCCATGGAAGTTTCTTAGGCAGTCAATCATATGAAGTCTTCGCCTGACACAGCCAATCATATGAGGTCTTTGTCTGACAGAGACAAACAAACTTTGACTTTTATATATTAGATATGTGTGTCTGTCTGTCTGTCCATTCGTCCAAATGGGATACTTACGTCTCCTCTATTTTAATTTCTTTTCTATGAAGAGCAGCTCAAAGATTAGTGTCCTAAATGATCAGGGTAACAAAACTCATCATTGTTGTTATGTCAAAGTTGCTGTGGAACTAAGATTCTAGGACTTATGTGGAAAGATCAGTGATGCAGTTCTCAGTCTCAGATACTTGTGTGATATGAAGCACTACATTTTTGGATCAAAGCATAGTCTTCCAGAAGAGTGGCAACTAAGGCACTTTTCGCGCATTACCTTTTCACGCTGCTAGGTTGGGTTTTAGCATGAGAAGGCTTAGCAGGAACACTCTCGCAAGCCTCCTGCTTCAGCTCCGCAGCTCCTTCCTTGTCGTGCGAGCTCCCCGTCTCTTCCTTTCTCAGTGCAGCCTGGGACCTCGCAAGCTGCACTGAGGAGAGGACACGCAACCGGCCTGGCTCCCAAGGTACTGCACATCAGGTAAGTGTGCGCAGGGTGCTGGAGCAATGTGTGACTGCACAGCATTTTCGGCTTTAAGCCGAAAATGACAAGATGCATGTGCAATCCATGTCAGGCCCTTGAGCATCACGTAAATGTGAGTGCGCCATGCAGGCCACTCCTCACATTTACACGACACTCAAGGGGGCCTCTCGCTTCACAAACGCCATGCAAAAAGGGCCTAAGTTGTGCCTCATACTGTACTGTCATCATCTGTCCACTAAGACCTTGAAAGGTTCACTCATGGGAGGATGTTTTGAGCCAAATCTAAAAGGAGTTGTGTAATATGACTAGTTCAGGAGAAGGCTTAAAGGGTGGGTCATGGGGCAGTCTTACCTCTTGGTCTCATGTTGAGTGGTATTCTCCTTAAAATGGTAGTTGGTTTGAAGGTGGGAAGGTAAATTTAAGTTTAAAGGCCCCATTCTTTTAGGGAAGCAGTGTTTTCAGTGCTACGTTGCTGCTAAGAATTAAAAAAAAATTCTTAGACATTCACTTCAACCAAGGTTTTAAAATTATTTTTTGTGCATATCTTTCAGTTTCCCATTACCAGGAAGAAACTGTAAGCATCAGACTTTTCTGTTTCATATTTGAATTGGATGCAGGTCAATGTGTATAAGCGAAAAATCATATCTTTGGGAAATACGCACAAAAAACACCTGTTAGTCGATTGGGGAATGTATGTACAATAAGAAAATGTGAAAAACTATGTGTATGAGAAATGCACCTATTGAAATACCCACAAACATCTGTGAGAGGTAAATGTTATAACCAGAGAGGATCAGAATGCTAATAGAATTCTTAAAAATGCCATGAAAATGAAACTGACAGGAGTTTAACACCCCTACTAGAAACCAAGCCCTTCCACTGAGGCACTGTATTGTGGGATTTCTTCTGTGGAATAAGGAATTAGAGCAGAGCATCCATAAGCTAGAGTGAGCATAGTGTAGCACTTTGTTGTTGTTTTTTTGTACAATTTTTATTGAAAGTTTATCCCCAAAATAACCCCCACCTCCACACTTCCATGCTTAAATCTTCCAGTTGAAATTCCTTATTTCCATTCCTTTACAAACATAATTTTCATCTTATAGTGTAGCACTTTGAATGTTGCACTAGGACTTCTGGAGACCAGGATTTGAATCCCTGCTCAAACATGGAAACCTGGTGGATGGCCTTGGGCAAGTCACACTCTCTCAACCTAAGAGGAAATCCCCTCTGAAGAAATCTTTCCATGAAAATCCTGTGATAGGTTTACTTAGGGCTGCTATAAAGCAGAAATGATTTAAAAAAGAGAGACTGTTTTGCAGTTATAACTGGCTAGAAGTAGAGTGAAAGGTGAAAAAGCTCCTAAGCACCTAGTTTAATGACTCAAAGCATATATAATGACTGCATCCTATGGCGTCCTGGGTTATGTAGCTTGGAGAATTAGTCAGAATTCTCTGACAGAGAACTGTAGTGCTCACGGGAGCAGATAAGAAAATTATAAATATTTCATCAAACAACAAATCTCAGAATTCTGTAAGAGGGAAACATGGTAGCCAAAGTGGCTCCAAATTGATATAAATGTTAGTGTAGATAAACATTTAGGTTGGGCATTTTAGCTGAATCTTCCTCCATTTATTGGGATCCCTTAGTAGCTGAGAGGTGTTTATGTAGCCCTTAGTTTGCATAATTCCTGCTCCTGTGTTTGCTGTCTTGGCTGAAGGTTTTAAATTATCACTGAAAGTTTATGACTGGCGATGTTTTCAGTGGTTTCGTAAGTGTTAGTTTTGAATATATTTTTGCTGATTACATATCTGTTTTAAAAAATGTATTCCTAATGAGAGCTACTGTTACTTCTTTACATTTCTGGTTGCTAAAAGAAAAGTAAGCTATAAAAGTAAGGCTTGTTATAAATAAACACATTTGTGTTATTGGGATTTTTTTAAAGAGCTGAAATGTTATTTGCTGCATTTACCCATATAAAAAGATGAGGACCCTAAGGGTATTGTGTTTATGGACCATACAAATAAATGTCCTATGCACTTTAAATTATAAATGGGTTCAGAATTTAAATGTAGACAGTAAGAATATTAAATTACGTGAGCCTAATGTTCTCTTCAATACAAAACGTTTCCCCTTTTTGCCTTTGTTTTATGTTAAATCATTCTAAAATGGCATTACCATTTGTAAATGCTCCACTGGAGATGAAAAAGAATATTCCTATCTTTTTACAAGGACAGATAGCTGAGAGGTCATTATATCCCTTGCTGTTTGATGAAACCAAGTCTATAATCAGAGCTGCAGTTGGGGAAAAAAAATCTATTTTCTTCATCCAGCAGTTTTTATTTTATTCATTTTTTTTACCTGTTTAGTCTCAGTATTGTGGAAAAAAAATTGACTCTTTCAGCTGTTCTGGTTGTGATCATAAATCAAGATAATCAGTATCAGCAGAGCAAACAAGAGGCAAATATTATGATAAAACATAAATGAGAATGGGGAGAGAAAGAATTTCAAGAAGTGTAATGTTGACATTCAAATAAATGCAGAACATTTATAAAACAATGGGGATTTTCTGTCGGCAAAGCATTCTCAAATGTTCTGCCCCCCCTTACAGTTTTTAAGGTATTCATATGTTAACATTTTTAGTATGCCATGCCTGGATTTAAACTAGCAATTCCAGCTGGTGGAAATATTTTTAAAAAACAATAATTTAATTTATCCTTAGATGAACATCTTGGATAGCTAGCAATTTCTACAGTCCTTTCTTTGAAAGGAAGAGGCACTGTGTAGCAATAATCTTTTCCTTGAACCCACGGGGGATGTTTTTTAATCCTTCTAGTAGGGGGAAAAATCAGGAATTGTTTAATTGAGCAATTCAAAACATCTACTGGTGCATAATAATAAAACACTTATTCTGTGCACTCGACTTAATCGGGGCATGCTTAATCAGGAATCTGCTTAATCTCAGAGAACTGATTTTAACTTAATGACAGTAACTGTTGCTTAATTAGAATGATAATTGTGTAAAGAGATGGCATCTACCTCTAGTTGTTTGCCAAATCTTCATCTCAAACACTTCTCTTCAGACTGTCTGTGCTGCGGAGCGGGACAGAGGGTGTTAGAAAAGGAATGCAAGAAGAACTATTTCAATTTTTTTTTTTTAAAGAAACACCTATTGATTTCTGTGGTCTCATGTTCCATTGACTTTCATCTTCATGAAAGTTTTTGGTGTGGTGTGCCATCAAGTCATTTCTGATATATGGCAGCCCCAAGGTGAACCTATCATGGGTTTTCTTAGCAGAATTTGTTTAGAGGAGGTTTGCCCTAGTCTTCCTCTGAAGCTAAGAGAGTGCAATGTCCTCAATATCACCCAGTGTGTTTTCATGGCTTAGCAAAGATTTGAGCCCTGATCTCCCTATGTCCTAGTCCAACACTCAAGCCACTATACTACACTGGCCACCTCATGAAAGTTTTGTTTATCATCAGTTTTAATCTTCCTTATACAGGGATACCACCCAACAGTCCAGATTTGGCAAGGAAAGTCCTGAATAATCCTCTGTTATCCCACTTTTTCAGCTGCTATTAAAATGTCCCAGTTTCTATCACCTTTCTCCATTTCCCCCCTTGTCCTCAGCTTACTTCAGTTGTTACAAACTGAATTCAAAGTGCAAAAGTAATTTGCACTTGCTTAACCCAGCAAGGAGAAAGGAAGAGAGGGGGAGAATCTTGTTCTTCCCTGCATACTTAGGCAAAAGGAAACTGCTGCAGCATCTTCCAGTTTGTGTGTTTCTCCTCATTAACAGCTGTTGCCATCTTCATCACACTCTGATGTTGCCTGCCAACATACATCTTGGTTTTTGTATGTGAAATGTTGGAAGATATGTTCTAGGGGATCCATAGCTGGAGAGGAGCCTTTTAGAGAGTAGGCATAAGCTCTGTTTGTCTACATTTTTTCCTCTAATAGAATTAGTGGCTAAGGCTTCTGTCCTGTATTCAGTAAACTGGGAGTAAGTCTCATTGAACTTTTGGGATTGGCTTTTGATTTAGTAAGCGTAGAATTGCAGCAAATCTTGGATCTCCCACAAAATTCAGTAGGCTGCTCAATATTTTTGTTGTTGTTGTTGTTGTTGTTGTTGTTGTTGTTGTTGTTGCTTTCAAGTCATTTCTGGCTTATAGTATCTGTAAGGCAAACCTGCAAGATTTGTTCAGAGGGGCTTTGCCTTCCTCTCAGGAGGAGAGAGTGTGACTTGCCCAGGGTCATCCAGTGGTCTCATGTTTGAGCAGGAATTAAAATCTTGGTCTCCAGAGTCATAGCCCCAATGCTCATTCCACTACACCATGTTGGGTGTTCCCTACAAAATTCAGTAGGCCATTCAACCCCATCTCCACCCCCACCCCACTATGTGAAACAACATAGTAATCAGTATTTACTGAAGAGAGGAATGTTTTGAATACATTCTGGCCTTTAGTGGGAATTTTAAGAGGAGTTATCCAAGACAATGATTCTATTTTGAGAAGTTTCAGGAGTTTCCACAAGTCTTTTAAAGTTCAAACTAAAATTTCAAGTGATTTCACTGCCCACTGGCATGGAGTACTGCTGGGGTACTGAGCTAGTTTACAGGACTGTTACAGTAATAAATGAAATTATGGTTCTTCAGTGTTTTGGACATTATAAGGCTAGGTATTCATTTAAAGAAAATACAAGTATCAAGTTTCATTTTTGTTATATTATCATTGTTATTCTCTGAAGGGAATAGAGATAACCCATTTCTCAATCTTTTAGTCTTAAATCCAGTTGCTAATTCCAACTAACATAAATTAATTGAATCAACTGCTGGATAGAAAGTCAACATTTATATAAAACCTATTGATTCAGTGAGTCTACTTGAATTGAGATTAACAACTGGATTTAACTATGCTGTAAAGATTATTCTTCAAGACTTGGACAATGCTTCTATGTTTTCTATCATTCTGATTTTTTTTTTTTAAAGAAGATTCTATATTTACTGTCTACTGTTTTTCCAACATTTTTTTTTACATAATTCCCAAGCTGTTGGAATTAGGCTGGTGATAGGTCCAAAAAGAAATAGGGCAAATCTTTGTCTTTTCAGATTCCTGTATCCTTTCTTAATTGGACCTTGACCCCTGTTTTCACAGTGTCATACACAGTGGAAATCAGAGCCCATGTAAAAGTGAATTCTGGTGGAATGTTATATTGGGGTTAAATTCCTCCAACAACCTTTGTAAACTGACCAGGCAACAGTGAAGGGAAGGTGAAGTATTTATTTGTCTCATGTGAACTTTCAAAAGAACAATAGAATATTCTCTGTTTATAAAATCTGGTGCATGGGGAAGAAAAATGATGATTTGATGGAGGTAAACTTGTTGAGAATGATTTGCTTCCAGTAATATATCTCATGACTGCTATATGGACATACACAGACACATTTCCATGTATGCTGTGGAGCATGGATCTTATTTTCAGCATACCTGTTCTGTGTGCAAGTGTGCATGCTTGAGTATACGCATATACAGGGGAAGAGAGAGAGAGAGAGAGAGAATACTTTGGCATTCCATGCACTGTCACATTACCTGCACCATATAAACAGAATGTGAAAGAAAGTTATAAACTAGAATGTTTCATCTATTTCAAGACCATTTTTCTTTCATATATTGTGTTAACTCATAAGAGCATTTCTGTGATATTCCACATCAGATACATATTTAAATATGCAATTGAATTTATTTTCTCACCAGATATGCTTTTTTAAGATTAGAAAAGTAAGGAAGTTCCCTTGAGTGCCCCACAACTGAGAGATCTAAGAAAAGCTACTTTTTGGAATGTAGTGCCCATGGTTAGTATGGCTAGTGGCAAGAGCCAAGCTCTAGTTTGAACCTTTTCTGGGCTATAGCAATAGGCAACAAACTCTTAGTTATTATCTTTGATACTGATGTATTTTCATAGCCAGATATGGGGAGAGGTGTTGGCTGGCTTTGGTTATTCTGCATCTTGATCTGAAATGTGGGAGAATGATTCATTCTTGCTTATCAGGCAGCAAAATATCTAAGCATATCTTAGTATGGATTTAGAAAGATAAAAGGTGACTGGTAGTGCTGATACTGTTTGAGGAACTTTTTCACTCCTAGGAAGTGTTCATAGTACTTGACAAAAGGTATTTTCAACTATAGTTCCCAAAATCTAGAACAGATTATATATTTCCTCTCTAGGCTATCATTTGAAATGAAAAAATGGCAAGGAAAATGGCTTGTATTCCATGTCTGTGTACAGACATAATTGTCAGAGCATAGGATTAAATTCTTCAGAAATACAGCAAGGCTATTGCACTGAAGTGCTGTCTGATGACTTCCATTTCATTTTTTCCACTATCACATTAACCTAAAACCTGCTTTTAGTCCCAATTAAAGTAGAGCCATCAAACCAATCAAACATACCCGTCTGTTGACTTGCCATTTAATAATCTAGTTGGGATTAATAATAAAAAAGCCACCGCTTTCAGAGAAGGAGAAGAAAGATGAAGAAGAATAGAGAAGAAAGCAGCTGTGTATTTACTGGAGATGGAGAGTAATTGGCCAATGGTCCTGTAATAATAATAATAATAATAATAATAATAATAATAATAATAATAATAATAATTTTATTTTTATCCCGCCTCTCCCAGTGGATCGAGGCGGCATTACAAAAATATATAAATACATTAAAATATTAAAATGTACCCCATCCTCCCCACCCACCAACCCTTCTCTCCCCCTAAAACACATTAATTATTAAAAACAAATTAAAAACAAAATTAGAACAGAGACAAATGATGAGAGGTAGTGGAACACTAGTCTGGGAAGGCCTGTCGGAGGAGAACAGTCTTGACTGCTTTTTTAAAGCAGTCAAGACTGGTAATGTGCCGGGTCTCCTCCGGCAGGTCATTCCATAATTTAGGAGCGACAGAAGAAGTAGTTCTGCACTGCAAGAAATCTAAAGAATGACACAGATCACTCAGTTCAAATGTGTTGTTCTAGTGGTGTGCCTTCAAGTGATCAACAAATGTGTTGTTCTAGTGGTGTGCCTTCTGCCTTATGGTGATCCCAAGGTGTACAGTGGTCTTTTGTTTTGTTTTTTGTAAGATGTTTAGAGACAGTTTGCCATCCTCCAAGGCTGGGAGAGTATGACTTTCCAAAGCTCAGCCAGTTTCCATGGCTGAGTGAGGATTTCAACCCTTGTCTCCAGAGTTTGAGCCCAACATCCAAGTCACTACACCACACTGGATCTTGTGAGTGAGGGGCATGCATGCTTACCAGCATCTGTTCAGATACCACATCCTTCATGATTCACAAAATTGCTCATTTTGAATTAGGAGGAGAATAATCATAGGTCAAGACTCCAAAATATAGCTTCTAAAAATATATATTTTGACTTTCAATCCACAGGTTTCATTTCTCCAGATGGAGAATAGAGTGATATATTAAAGCTTCAAGTTATAATACATATTTATATAGTTGTGGGAGTGAGATAGAATATAATAGGATCTAGAAAGATGCAAATCGTGCCCCTCACCTAGCCCTTTGAAAATTTAGTGACAAGTACAGATCTTAGTGTCATTCTTTACTAATCATAAGCCTAAAATTGTCCATACAACAGGCTCACATTCTCTGCCATATTATGTTAAAAGTTTACTGACAGCTAAATATATTCAGCAATCACTTCCAGCCAGAACACACCATCAAATCTAATGTCTATTGTCAAGCTCTTTGGTTCAACCATATCTCATCATATCCATCATATATAGGGATTCTTGGATTTACAGTGCACAATTCTCCAATTACTATATTTATCCAGTGAGTAGGGGAGATTGACAAGGCAAGACTAGTACTCAGAAATACAGACCAAAAAAAAAAAAAAAAATTAGAAAATGGCAGAACACCACTAATGATCATGTGCAACTCACAACAGAGATCACTCAAATGTATCATCAATGAGCTATAATCCTAACTGGACAATAACACTGCTCTGATAAACTCAGGGGAAGACCCATTCTTCTTTGTAGACAACCCCAATCTGAAACAATTGCTCAGCCACAACAGACTATATAATATGTATGGGAAAAGGGAAAAGATTCTGTTACGAACCCCTGATGCCAAGTCTCTCCCCACATCTATTCTGTCAGCATCATCTATGAAAAATAAGATCCTGGATCTCAATAATGCCATCCATGGCATCAATTGTGCATTTACTTGTTCATTGTTCCATCTCCACATTGGCCATCTTTTGCTAACAAAGGTACTGCATAGGGCAAACAGAACAGTGTATTCATAAGAGAATAATTGGATACAAATCTGAGATTAGAAATGGCAATGCAGAAAAACCAGAAGCAGATCTCTTCATTCTCCAAGGGCACTTTATCATTGTCCTCAAATGGCTGTTGTGAAACAAAGAAATTTCAAGGCAAGAGTGGAAAGGAAGAGAGTTGAATAAGCTTACTTCCGCAAATTTCAGTTTATTACAAAAGTCTGAACTGCTTGGCACATTACATATACTAATATGTGGTGGTTTTCATTATAATTGTGTGGACTAAATAAATAAATATTAAAAAATTAAAGTTTCTCTGCCTTCAACACAAGCAACATTCCTGAAAGCAGTATGTATTCCTTTCACACCTTAGAGACAATTAAGAGCCTTGCAGCTTAGCAGACTTATGTATCCATTTACAGAGGCCAGAGATTGGTATACTAAACCAGACCTTCCAACGTTTGTGACAGTGTTAGAATTGTGTCTTTCTGTATCTCGTTACCATCATTATTACACATTTTATTATACTGTTTGGACATTTTCTTCTAATTATATTTGGAATCCACCTCCAACTGACTATATCTATGGGTTGTTCTGCCCTTTCACTTGCCTTAGACAAAGCTTTCCCCCCCTAGCATGCATATGCTTATTTCTGCTTGGATGTACATGTTAGCCACATATGTCATTTCAAAAACTCTTAATTACTAATATTATTATATGTACTCGTCACACCAACACTATACTATCACTTTTTCCATTGCTATTTAGGGATAGAAATAACATTAAGAGATATTTGAAAAATGAAGTTTAAAAGGGTTTTTGTGTGTGTTTGTGTGTGTGTGTGTGTGTGTGTTAAGAAACTATGAAAAGGAGAATATTGGTGTGATGAGCATTCAGGACCTTATCCTGTGTAGAATTCAAATGTGTTTTTTTGTGTAAACCTCCATCAC
Organism: Ctenosaura bakeri; assembly: GCA_948474755.1. Taxonomy (NCBI): domain Eukaryota; kingdom Metazoa; phylum Chordata; class Lepidosauria; order Squamata; family Iguanidae; genus Ctenosaura; species Ctenosaura bakeri. The sequence continues at coordinate 118,654 of CAOLHI010003461.1, read as the reverse complement.
TACCACTATTTTACACACTGAAGAAAAGCATTTGCTGCCCAGAAATAATATTTCTGCAGAAAAATGTAGAAGTATAAAAAATGTTGTTTTCCCTGGGGGGGGGCATTTTGTATAGAATAGCTCACCATCGTAGCAATCTCTGTGGAATAAGTATTTCTGTATAGAAATATTATTTTATGTGTAAATGCTGTTTCTGCATTGAAAATGTCATTTTATGTACAAAACCACATGCAAATTTGGCACAGAGTAAGTCCCCAACTACAGAATTTTCTATGTAGAACTAATATTTGTATATACATATATTAGAAAACACTGCTTATATATAATTTTCCATGAAAAAATGCTGTTTTCTGCACACACACACACACACACACACGTGCCATTTTTGTGCAGAATATGTCCCAAACTTTGAAAACTGTGCAGTTGCTGATACCTTCTCAGAGTGGGAGGAAAATTGCTAAAATTACTTGTTACTTCTTTAAAAAGCGGAAATAGTGAAGAATTACACGCTTGTTTCTATCACATGCTTTCAACAAATGTGTATAAATGTTTGTTTAGTGAGGCTTGCATTTGAAGAAATAGGTTATAGTTCACAAAAAATGTAATTGCTGTGTCCCTTCAAGTTGTTTCTGATTTATAGCAACCTAAAGATGAACTTATCATGGGGTTTTCTTGCGAAGATTTGTTCAGAGGGGCTTGTCATTGCCTTCTTCTGAGGCTAGGAGAGTTTAAATTTCCTAGAATCACACACTGGTTTTTCGAGTTGAGGGGAAATTTGAATCCTGGTTTTCTAGAGTCCTAGTCCAATACTCACACCACATATGATATATATATGATATATGTCAGACTCTTTTAAAAGTGAAGTAATCAAGTCAAATCTGCACCCTTGAACTAGTTTCTAATAGGGTGAAGGCAATCAAATAGTGGCATCCAAGACAGAAAAAGCACAAACAAATATGTATGTACTCTCATACACAAGTTCTTACTTGTTTGGGTTTTCTGGAACTTTAAATAGGAGCACTTAGACTTGGGAAATCAATCAAAGCAGTAATAAAATGGGCTCCTGTGCTTAAATTAACATGTACCTCCCCAACCAGTTCTAAAGCAACTGTTAACAAGATGGGATGGAAATATGTGATGGAATTCAAATAATATGCATTTCCTTCCTAATACCAATGTGTAGCCCACTTCATACAGTGTGACAGCTACCTGTGCCGTTAGGAATGTTGCTGGGATTGTTTCATAAATCAGGTTCTAAAACATAATTGAGTAGTGAAGGCTGGTGCTTTTTATAAAGGCAAGATTGAATTGTAAGAGAATTAATGGCACCATCATTAGAGCCTTTAATCTATTTTATTGAGAACTCCTTCTCCTCTTTATGAACAATTTGTCCTTTTGGCAGTGGATAGAATTCTCTAATATTTCTGCGTAAGCAAAAAATTTAAGAGATTTTTCTGTAAGTGAAGATATTTTTGTCTAATGTCTTCCTGAGAGAAGGGTAATTTAATAGTACTTTTTCAGACAGAATTTGATTTATGTCTGAAAATGTGTATGCAGGCACTTTCAATAAGTTTCCATGGCGAATGTGTTTCTAGAATTGCTGATTGAGAAAAACACACTTGAGTACACATGATGGCAAAGGTAAATCTTGAAATGGAGTAAGGATACTATACTGGCAAACTGCTCACATAACAACCATAGTGGTTTGACTATTTCTGTGCAAACAGACACTGAAGAGTTCCTTGCACAAGTGGAAAAGCAGCAGCAGTGAAGGAAGCAGGAGAAGATGGAGGTAGCCCTTCTCACAACAAAGCTGACTCTGAACTTCCTATTACTTAAATGTCTGGTTTTGAAAGATTATCAGAGCCAAAACATTATGACAGAAGTGACTTGGAAGGTTTTCAAGACTCCTCAATCTCCCAAGTTGCTTCTAGGCCATTTCTAATGCAGTATGTTAAGGGATGGGCATTTGGAACCTGCTGCCTTCTTCTCCTTCCTTCTTTTTAACTCTATTGTATGCCATCATGCATTGCCACATTCTACTCATTCCACAATAACAGGGGATCACATGTATCCTCTCTAGTGTCCTAGCCTGGGCATGTAGATGAAAGACGTAAGTAGTGTTCAGTCTCCCAAGTCACATCCCATAGCTTCTGAGGTATTTTTATTAGGGATGGGACGAATCCAGGATTTTCTGAATCCAGATCTGCATCCGAAAACTTGGAAGGTTCTGTGAATCCTTGAATCCCACAAATCTCGAATCTTTCAAATCCTCCTCGAGGGGGGCAGGAAAAGAGTGGGGAGGAGGATCGCATTCCGCATTCCCCCTAACCTTCTGTTGCAGGCCCCAGGAATGATTGTGCCGGGGTGGGCAGCAGAAGAATGGGAAGCAAGAGATCCCGCTCTCTGCTACTTCCTCCCACCAGCCCAGTGGCTGATCCCCATGGGGGCAGGCGGGAAAAGGATAGGGAGGGCGGGATCGTGCTCTCTGCTGCTTCCTCCTGCCCCTCCCAGGCCCAAGCCTAGTGGGGGCAGATGGGAAATCAGTGGGGAGGGCAGAATTGTGCTCTCCTCCATTTCCTCCCACCCTTCCCTGACCTGTTCCCAGCAGAGGCAGGTGGGAAGAGGACAGGGAGGACAGGATCCCTGTTTCCACTGCTTCCTCCTGCCCATCCTGGGCCCAATGCCAGTGGGGGCAGGCAGGAAATCAGTGGGCAGGATTGCACTCTCTGCACTTCCCCCCTGCCCCTCCTGGTCCCAAGCCCGGCAGGGGCAAAATCAATGGGGAGGGGTGGGATCACGTTCTTCACTGTTTCCTCCTGCCAGTCCCATGCCCGATCCCAGCCAGGATGAATGGGAGGAGGATGGGGAGAGCGAGATCCCGCTCTCCACCACTTCCTCCCACCAGCCCCAGGCCCAATCTCAGCCAGGAGGAGGAGGAGGAGGATTGGGAGAGCTAGATCCTGCTCTCCGCCACTTCCTCCCACCAGCCCCAGGCCCAATCTCAGCCAGGATGGGCAGGAGGAGGATTGGGAGAGCTAGATCCTGCTTTCCGCCACTTCTTTCCTCCAGTCGCGGCCCGATCGCCCCATCCGCGGGTGGGAGGAGGTGTGGATTTGAAAGATTCAATTCGCCTCCTCCTATCTGGAGATTCAGATCCACAAATCTTGAATCTTTGTCCAGGAGTCGAGGATTCTTGTGTTAATTTGGCCCATCTCTATTTTTATATATATACTGTATATTCAACAATAACAAACAAATCCATCACACAATTTCTGCAAAAGTAACAATTATAATAATAATATGTCAAATACAGTCATACATTAACAAATCACCTGTAAATAATCTTTCTATCTCTCTGTCTATGCACTCACCCTAACGTAATGTCCGTTATTAACTGCTCTGATTCTTTATTAGTATCTGCTGTGCCTGAAGGTACATCTTCAACATTCAGTTCTTGAAAATACTTTGAAAAATGGGCACTGGATTGCTACAAAGTAAGTAGTCATCCTTTTTTTCTCCTCTCATCATACAAAAATAACTTTTTTTCAAATGCAAATGCAACTAGCCATATTCTATTAAGAGATCTGTACAGTTAAAATCCTAGGATATATTTCCAGTTTCTGGCAATCTGAATACCTCTGGTTCCTACACGGATTACCAACAGTTCTTCATATCACAAATTCTCATTTTCCTCAGTAAATAACAAGGTAAAGTTGTTGAGGTAAATTTTGAATTGTGCTGCAAAAAGAATGGGGATGTGACCATCAGTCATACCTGCTGATACAGTCCTCTACAGAAAGGCAACTTTTGTAATAGAGAGCTTTATCTACTTTAGCAGATAACCCACACAGTTTATGAAACTAATTATGCAGTGTTCTAATTCTCATAGGGAGCTTAAGCAAGTAGGAAAGACTCCCTTTGGCATAAGTTACCTCTGTGTTACATGGTGACTTGAATGGGTGATGAGAAGAGAACAAAAAGATTGGAAAGGACAGGAATCTTATACTTCACTGTCCCCTTACATTAATTTAATTGTATGGTGAGAGGATGAAGAGGATGTCTGATTAGGACTCTTTAGTTGGTCACAGCCATATTTTTAACCAAAATGAGCACATATTACATCTTGATTTCTAAACTGGTAGACAGTAGGATGAACAGAGTAGGACCTAGCAACTGAGTCATGGAAATGTCTAGTAGGGGGGAAGGCTTCACTAATAATCCTTATGTCCACAACATGGAGTAGGCTGTGTTATATGACTGCTACTTCTGCATGGAACAAACTGTGGTTGAAGATGTCTCTGAGCTTTATGGACTGCAGTTAACACAATTTGGTATGGCTTGAATTCAGAGGCTGGTTATTGGAAACCCTAACTCCTAACAAATGTCACTCCCTCCCAAAGCCATAATGGTGGGAGAAAGTTGACAATGGTGAAAGGAAGCTCAGGCCTACCAAAATGTGATGCAAGATTGCAAGCTGTTTGCCTGAGCTGAGTGTTATGCCAGCCCCTGAGCTCGCCTAAGGCTTTGGAAACTAAGTCCCTTTCCACACACTACCCGATCCTGACAGAATCCCACAGGGATCTCATTAGAGGTTCTCCCAGGAGGGAAGCATGAGAGAAGCACTCGCCTCCACACTGGCTGCCTGTGGGAATGCAGAAGGCATGATGGACATGCTTCTTGCTACCCCAGCACAGCCAGGTACTGTCCCAAGCTGCATTTCTCAGGTAAGTGGTGAGTGGGTGGCGCAAGAGCAGTGCAATCACCAGACATTGATGGGGAGAACCCGTCAATGATTTGTAGCACAATTGTGCTGCCTGGAGATAGGAGAAGGATGGGACCTGGATGACGTCATGCAGAACTGTTGGCCAGGCCCTGTTACTGCATACTGCAGGATGAGGATGTCCTGTGAAAAGAGCCTAAGACTTACTATGCTGGTGTGAAGGTAAGTCAATGATAACTCCTTGGGCCAGATCCCCTATGTATGGGTGAGGAACCTATGAGAAGAGCAGACCGGAGGGAATGTTACCTGTCTTGTGACCTTACTGTGTCCCAGACAGATCATCTTCTGAACCAAAAGACAACCTTGAAATGACACCTTAATATTTCTCTGGAAGTCATCAAGAGAGGAATCCACCACGACATTGCAAGCCTCTTGCCCCTATGTTTGCCAAATTGAGAAGGATATCCGAATTGTAATTCTTCAGTATGAATGCTGCTCAGGATCCATATAATACAGGCTTCTGGACACTGGAGAAACCCTTCAGTTGTTAATACTTAGAAAAACAGAAGGGAGTTACTAAGAAAGTGTTTGGCAAGCTAAAATGCATGACTGGTTTCCACTAGGAAGATCATAGGCTGAGCAGACCCACTAAATATTAAGTCTTAATTCTACTATATTACCATATACCATGTAGTATAATAAATTTGCTTAAATGCAGACTTTTGGAGATCTTATGGTATTGGCATTGTAGCCTCCTTAATTTTATGAACCTTTTAGGAAACTGCTGAAAAAAAATGTGAGCCATGAAGCTTCCTCCTCCCACCAAAATCAATAAATATGATTTCAGAATACATCTTATGTACTCCCCTCATCAAAAATAGGCACCCTTAGCTTTTTGTAAGATGAAAGAAGAAAAATAATTGAAGAATAATAAAGGTCATTTTTGAGTAGATAGTAAAGAAATCAGAAACTGGAAATGTACCATGAATACTGGGGTGAAAAAGAGAGATTTAAAACCATTAAAAGAAAGCAAAGAACAACAAATAAGGAAATCTATTATACTTACAGGATTTTAACATAAGGGCTTTACCTGAAAGTTTGTGTGACGTGGTTCCAGCTGTTTGCTCTTTTGGGGTGTTGCAATGAAAAAATATTCTAACATGGCAGGACAGCATTTAATCTGTCCCCATTTGGTCTTTCCATTAGGAAAGACTGACACAGTTTGTGAAACAAGGCATCAGAAACAAGGCATTATGGAAAGAGTGGGATAGGAAATCAACTTTTTCATCAGGCAGTTTCCAAAGGTACCACTCCTGCAAACCCTTGGTTCTGAGAAACCCTTCAAAGCCTTGTATTGTTAGCAATAGGCAGCTTTGGATATTTTTAGCAATGCATGCTGGATATCTGCCTTTCTGTCCTCTCTCTCTCTCCATTTTCCTGATGCAGTTCCTCCCTGCCACTGATACCTATTGCACAAGAATGACATGTAAGCCATTTTGAGAACATCCATCCATGGTTCAAAATGCAAGATTATGAAGGTGATGATGATAGGAAGATGGTGGTGACAATGATAATGATGATGACCACCACCACTATGAGTATAGGGAAAGCTGTCAGTTTCATTTTTCCATACACTGCATTTCTTGAACATCATGTTCTTTCTGTCTTGAAAAGTCAGGTTGCAAATTATGTTAAGTTCTTAAAATACAAACTGAAACAAAATCTTTCCTGTTTCAGCAGCCAAATTTAGTAAGTACAGCACTTTCCAACACTGACAAAACTATATTTTACTTGCCTACCATATGAGAAGACTCTCAGAAAAGATGATGATGATAATGATGATAATAATAGAAACCCTAACAGCAATGCCTTGCTGTCTGACTGTCTATTTATCTACAGTGTTTCTGTAAATGGGCTCCTGAAGCAATGAGCAAATTACAAAAATATATAACAATACAATTAAAATAAAACCCTTTAAAAACTCCTAAAACAATCTAAAAAGAACCCTTACATCCAGTTTTAAGCAGCTAAAATATTAAATGTCATGAAAAACAACACTGTTTTGGCTGCCTGCTATAAGCTTAAAAAAGATAGAGCCAGTGTAACTTCCTCAGGATCTTCTGCCTGGAAGCGTGTCTGGCAATCTTGATTTTTCCCATCTTCAAGTTTTTCCAGCATTCAGATTTTTTTAAAAAAATCCTCAAGTTCTTTCCATCTTGAATATGAAGAAGTTTGCAAATTGTAGTAAATTCTTCTAAAAACAACAACAAAGTGAATCAAAATTATCAACCACTTCTAATGAGACTATTAAACAGGCATCATCTTCTTCAGAGTGACATTGAAGCAAATGGAAAATTTTGCTAACTCAAATCACATGGAAATGTTATATCTTGTTTGACACTCAGATAGCTGTCTTCCTACTACCTCCAAGGATGCAGATATTCATAAATTTCATTCTTAATTTTCATTCATAATTTTACCATTTTTTCTACTTGTGTAAAAAAATAAAGTTTTTGAAGACGATTTGCAGTTCAGGATTTATGCAGTTTAGGATATGCTTAAAATATAGCATGTGGTATTTATTTTTAGATTTCTTGCAAGGATTCTAAAGTATTTTCTACAGAAAGCAAAAAATACTGCAATGGTTAAAAAAATTCTGTGTAAAAGGCAACATTTTCTGTGTAGAAATTCTGTGTTGTACACAGAAAATTCTGTCTTCTGTGCTGAAAACTTGATTTCTGTGCAGAAAATGCTGTTTTCTAGGCCAAAAAAACTTTTGGGAGGGCATAAAAGAAGTTCCATACTGCAAAGATTTCTCATTGGAGTTTCCCAACCCTTGAGAAACCTATTTTCTGAATATATTCAATGTTTTTCTAAGCCCTACCCCTAAAGCCCCTTAGAACTGAGAAGACTGAAACTTCAGAGCTCATGGTTATGGTTCACAGCTGTTGCTTTCAGTCCAAACTGAAACATTTTGCTTCCTGAGGTCCAGCCCAGATGGTAGCTTCACTATACTAAAGGCCACACTTTTTCAAGTCCAGCTGCACCGTTCTGACACCAATAGCTACCTTCACCTATCCTCACACCACCTCTACTTTATTGCATAGGAAAGACAGCCCTATTTTTGTATCTAAATAAAAAATGTATCATTTCCTTTGCCTGTGCTCAGAAAATGAGCAGTCAAGAAAAAATGAACTTTTAAACTTTTTCTAGGGGAAGGAGAGAGTCTCTAGAATGTATGGCTGTCCTTGAAGCCCAGTGGACAAAATCAAGCAAAGGCCAATGTCCAATCAAACAAAGCTGATGACAGCCTGCTCTTCAATGTAAAATATAATCACTTAATAAGAAGATGGTTTTTCCCCCTTTGCTATATTGTTGTAAGAAAATTTATTTTGCATAGATCCAGAAATGATGAAGCAGGATGGGAAGAAAATAATCATCCATCAGCAAGCACGCATGAAAGGAAGATGGGTTTAAGCATGCAGAATTGATTTATCTGCATTCTTCTATTGTTTTGCTTACTGAGGCTTTTGAAAGAGGTTTATATTAGGTTTTTGATTTGGCCCCAGAAATGGCTGGTGTTGGCAATCAAGCATGATTATTATAACAAAGGGAAGAAATCAAACCCAGTGGATCCCTAGTGAGTGTTGATTTATTTGGATGTGTAGCAGAAACCTTGTATTCTATTTCATTTCATCATTTTGTTTTAGCATATTTTATTTTCAAAGTATATAATAATCTCTTATCATCTCTAACAATGTTATTGTCTATGTGTTTGGGTGTTCTAATGCATGTGGTTATCAGGATCACTGTCTAGCCTAAGGAGCTCAATGCTTGTAATGCATCTTTCATTTTTGGTTTTTCCTATTTCCATATATTTTCAGTCATGTCCCGAAGGCTACTATTCAATAAGATTCATAGTTTCAATAACAATCAGTGACATTACCACCACAAGCTTCATTTTGTATCAGCAATGCACATTTACTAACGCTAATCTTGGTATCTCAGAGAATTTCCTATAGAAGTTCTAATCTCTGGCTTCAAGCTTGACTCCATGACAACCTTACTAGGGCTGTCTCTACTCAATATTATGGAACAGGAAGAATGCATAAATGTATGTATCACACACACCCACGAACACATGCCTGATAATTTTGAATAACTTGCCATAATTTGATGAAGCGGGCTTTAGTACAGGAAAACTAAAGCAACTCTGTGGTTTTGCCACAACACAATAATATAGTCTTCCAGAAATCATGTTATAATAAAAGTTCAGTTCACACAACTTTAGTTAATTTGTTTGTAGATTGAGTGGTTGATTGATTTTATACCCCACTTTTCTTCTTAGATAGAATTTCTTACATAGACTTTCCTTAAACATAGTCTTGCTGGGTGGAGTGACACAAGAGCTGAGCTGAGTGAGTTATGTAACTGGATGATTGTTCAATCCAATTTCTCTGCCCTCCTCCTTTTTTGAGGTGCATATAATATACAGTTTGGCATATCTACAGAACATCCAGTTTGACGAAGACCATTGTCTGTGTGATGGAGCATAGAGATTCGCTCTCCTTCTCTATTGTCAAAATTAATCCTGTGTCCCATGGGATGTACAGAACAATATATGAATCTTGATTGTGTGAAAGGATCCATCCATGGTTCATTTGTCATAGCAAAGAAGCATCTAAAGTGAAAATAGATGTCGTGAACAGTAGGAATCTTCCAAAACTGACCACACTGTACCTCATGCTCTTATTCCCCCTTGCAAAATCTTGGAATAATCAATAGGTAAAAGTATGTTGATGTGTGTGAATTGCCCAGTTAAAAACATCTTGGTCTTGGAAACTGGTGCAGTGCAATGATGTCACATCACACACTGAATGTCATTAGATGATGGAAGAAACTTTGATCTCTTATTTTAGTTTTGTGTTGGACCAGACCAAAGCATTTGGCTTTTTGAGGTAGAACATTCTGCTTGAGAATGATAAACTTATTTAAATACCACATGTGATATACATGAACTCACGTGCATGCACGCACACACACATGCACACACACACACACACACACTTGCACATGTTTTGTTTTTTGTTTTGCTTGATCTGGAAAGTGAAATGTACACTGTATAAGTAATATGAATGATGCAAAATGTTGCTGTTGCCTCAGTCTAAAATTCAGGTGTTGCCACATGGATTTTTGGACATTCAGTGACTTTGATTCAGTGATGTGTCTTCAGATAATGTAGTACATCCCAATTTTGTAATTGGGTTATCATCATCATTATCATCATCATCATCCCATCTGAAAACCACCTCACTGAGAAGTAAGATGCCCAGCTGGCTAAGCCATTCTCCTTCCAAGTAACCAATTAGCAAGTTTTTTAATGATGTAAAGATTTACCTATTTTCTATTTACAGCAGTCTGGCTTCTCAGCACAAGCAATATACAGTGTATATGGAAGGGCAACAAGGTACCTGCTGCCATATGTTTATGGACTTTTAAGGAATTTTTAAGAAATATATTTGTTTTTCAAGACTGTAAAGTTTGATGTTAAGAGGAAGAAAAGGTGCAGGTTTGAAAGATCTGAAGCACAATGAAGAACTTCTTTCCTAATGTGTCCTATTTAAGGCTGACAAGTGCCAAGTGAGTCCACAGGAACTACAGTCCACAGTCCTATAGCCACGGGAACAAAGAAAGGGGAAACTATGGAGTTTCAGTGCAAGCAAGAGTGTGGTCCAGGAAGTCCTGAACAAAGCTAGGTATATGCCAAAGGTCAGAGATCCACAAAGCCAGATATGTCAGATAAGGTTTCAAGGATGGGTTGGAATCATATGTCTTCAGCAAAAGAATGACCTTGGCTGGACTAGTTTATAGGCAGTTGTAAATCAAACCAGCTGGTTTCATTTGCTCAAGGTCTTCCCTGGTTCTTTTCTCCCAGTGTGCTAATTTATTGAATTCTACAAGTGAAATGTCATTGCATCCTCTTCATTATCAATGGGTGCTGCCTGGGATTAAACGGGCTCTTCTGACAGGACTGCCAGACTCTTCTGGCACCAATTGAAGCCTGTTATCTTGACACTCTTCTTCCCTTTCATCTGAGGAGGCCTTCTCCAGGTAGGGCATGGTACTGCACTTCTCTTGCTGCACAACCTTATCCACATTTACTTAGAAGTCCCACTTCATTCAATAGGACTTATTCTCACAAGTTTACTAACAACTGCACTGAGTTTGTTGGCATTTGCGCCTAAGTATCCATCATTGCCACATGGCCAAATAGGGGCAAGGCTGAAAGGAAATGGATAGATATGCACAGTGGGTGGCATTTCTCTTTAGTATTTCAGAGTAAGCTCCCATCCCACGCACACACACTTAGATGGTCCAGAAGCTGCTACTAGATGGTTGTATGGATGGGAACGGGAAAAGAAATACTTCTCATTTTGTTAGGACTATAAGTGGAAGGCAGGCTTTAAGGACACCTGTTTTAAAGAAAAGGAGGCTTTGTGCTTAATATCTTGCTTCAAGTTTCTCTCTCACTTAACAAGAAATATTCATATACTGTCTGCTCAGTTCTCATTGGCCCTTTCCACACAGGCCTATTAAAACAGTGTAGAGTGACCTCCAATGGAGGTCTTCTGCACCGTGGAGTGGACTGGGGCGGACTACTTTTCGTAGTTCTGCACCTCAGTCCGCTCCAGAGCGACCAGAACTGGTCGCGCAGCGTGCCTTTTAAAAACCTCTTTTAAGAAGTTTTTTAAAAGTACGGAGTGCACAATCCCGTGTTGCTCCATCCCTGGGGTCTGGAGCAGATTTGCAGGCACGCACTAGTGCTTGCCTGCAGATCTGCCGGGGGCAGGCTTTCAGCTGGCGAGCTTCTCCGGTTGGTGGAGAGCCTCCCCCAACCGGAAGCTGCCATTTTGGATGCCAGAGCAGTGTGGAGTGACAAACTCGCACTGCTCCTCGTTCTGACAGACTCGCCCGGACCCACCAAAAAACCAGTGAGTAGTGGCAGGGAGCGTTTCCCTCGTCGCGTGTGGAAAGGGCCTTAGTTAGATTGCAGTGTCCTTGGCAATCTGGTGAGCAAAGGAAGCAACCAGTTAGTCTTCAGAACATCTGGGGTCCATGGGAGGAGATCTAGGAGAAGTGGGCCAAACACATTTACCCACACAAACAAGCAGCAGTAGAAGTAGCGAGGAGGAGGAGGGGGAGAGATGCAGAAGCTACAATATCCCTGCCTGTTCTCCCATGCCTGATCTGTTAATTCATGCTCTCTCTTTCTCTTTCATGCATCTGTCTGCAGGTCTAGGACCTGATTTCTGATTCTGGCTCCCTTAAGTCTTGCCAGGTTTACCATTTTTCCATTTATTTTAAGAAATCAGTTTCTTTAACAAAGTGATCTGAAAAATGGTAAATGATAGGAAATGAAACTGTCGGTGCATAAGCAGGGCAAAATTTGCAGGAATTGATTGGCTAAATGAGAAGACACATATACCCACATTTAAAAAAAATACTTTCATGGTGTGAGAATGGAACTTAACTATGCCTTGGATGTCTGATTTAACTGTACAATGCTTACAAAAGTTAAACGTTACATTGCCAAATTAAGCTGGGTAAGAAGGTGTGTCTGCTCAGGATTGAATCCTAGGTGGGTAAATCATTTGATTTGCCAGACACTGTGAAGAAATGAAAGCAAAGAGACTGGAGACTCCACTGATGCCAGCTTAGAAGGCAGGTTATTTAAATGAGCTTCCATGATTTCAGCTGGAAATGTGCTTGTCCCAGGCAGTGAGTTTTGGCATGTTCTGTTTATTCTGGCTTCCTCCTCTTCCCCTTCCAAACTTGGCTGATTGTACAAGAGGGAAATTATTCCTTTTTAAAAACTCACTTCTACAGAAGTTGGACACAGACTGGGCATCCCGGGTCATTAAATGACTTCTCCTCACCGTTATTTCTGTCCAACTACTAAATTACAGTGATATGTATGCTGGCACAGTGAAGCTGCCTTGTGCAGGCAGGGAAGTGATGGAAATGGGGGTATTAAATATTGCCTTTCACAATGAATGTAAAAAAAAGAAAAAGAAAAAAAGAAAAACTAATTATGTTAAATGTTGAAAAAGGGGTGCTTGTTACATACAATGACAGTCAGCGTGGGGTAGTGGTTTGAGTGTTGGACGATGACTCTGGAAACCAGGGTTCAAATCACCACTCAGCCATGGAAACCCATTGGGTGACCTTGGAACAATCACAATTACTCAGCCTCAGAGGAAAGCAAAGGCAACTCATCTCTGAGCAAGTCTTGTCAAGAAAACCCCCTGATAGGTTTGGCTTAGGGTTTCCGTAAGTTGGAAATGACTTGAAGCATACAACAACAAATTACACATAATAACGGCTTACTGCAAAGACTTTGCCTAGCACTTCTCTAGTAAAATCAGTCAGATTCACACTAGCCTAGACACCAGATTTGATATAAGTTGGGTGTATGTAAACTTGCCCCTTGCTTGTCCAGTGTTGATGAATCTTTTTCAGTTTGTGCAGCCCAAGCATGTGGACAGGACCCCTGCAAAGGGGAGTGCCACCATATGTATAATATACCCTTGGCCTCCTGTTCCTTAAACAGGCCAGAGGAGGACTGACTGAGTAGACAAGAGAAGTAATTGATGCTCCTTTACAAGAAAATTGGACTATGACCCTGGAGACCAGGGTTTGATTATCCACTCAGCCATGGAAATCCACTGTGTGACTTTGGGCATGTCATATACTCTCAGCCCCAGAAAACCCTGTGAGAGGTTCACCTTTGGGTCACCATAAGTCAGAAATGACTTGAAGGCACACAACAACAAGGCAGGATCCCAACTCACCTGAAGCAGGCTGTTGTGAGATTTCTTTTAAAACCACACACAAACACACACACAAACACTCATTTCCTGGATCCTACTATTCTAATAGGCCAGTCTTCGTCATCCCATTTTTGGTCAAGGTACTGGAGTATGTGATGACTTCACAGCTCCAGGGGTTTCTGGATAATATGGATTCATATTTTTACCACGGTTCTGACATGACCGGTGATAGCACTGGATATCTCTTGATATCAAACTTATTTGGCCTTCTCTTGACCTTTCTCTGCCACCCTGCTCCACGTGTTTGCAAGCAAGTAAACAGGCGCGGCCGTTAATGGTCGGACATTCCAATCCCCACGTAGGCAGGCAGATTAATGCCACTCCATTGCTTCAGGGACCATATCTTGTAGACACACCTTGCTTAAGCGCGACTTTACACAAAGACGCACGGCCCTGAGCCAGCACCCTCTCAATGCTGAGCTATTTGCATACTGGCTACACTATTGTTATCCAGCGCTAAGCTAATCATGTAAAACCTGACCTTTTCCAATGCCTTTGTCCTGCTCCAAACTCGCATTGTTCTCACTGAGCATGGCATGGCCTGAAGGCACAATCCACCCTATAAAGACCCCCTGATTCCGAGTACCCCTCAGATCACTTGCTCGGATCGCCCTGGAATTCCATCTAGCCTTGCTGCCGCTCTGTCCAGTGAAGTTGTCCCCTCAGTTCCCAATAACTGAGTCTGCCTCTCACCTCGGAACACTCCGGACTGCTATCCTGCCTTGCTGTCGGTTGGTCCAGTGAGTTGCCCCCTCAGTGAACCGCGTTGAGCTTTCCTCCCTGCAATCCTCTGTTTCTCTCCAGGAATACGAGATAAGGTGTCGTATCACCCATTTCCCCCGAAAACTCTCATTTCTAATTTCTAGTTAGCTGTGTGCTTGTGGTGTCTTTTCTGTTGTTTGTCCTTTAATAAAACTATCATTTTTACTATTTTAAAACCTTGCCTGACTGCTCTTCTGACCTGATGCTGTATACATACGGTTAAAAGATCCCAGCTAAAGTTACCCTGCCTCTCGCTAGCTTAAGAGAGTGCTTGAGTTAATTTCCCCATCTTGTGTTTTTATATGGTTATTTGGGCGACCCTCTAAGGACCCCCACAATAGAGGGTAACAATATGGATTATCCAGACCTATTTCAGTCTGATTTTAGGTCTGGTTATGGTACAGACCCAGCTTCATGGATGACCTACATTGAGAACTGGACAGATTGAGTATATCCCTGTTTGTTCTGCTGGACCTTTCAATATCATCAATCATGGTACCCTAGGTTACTTTACTGGGATGAGACTTGGAGATACGGTTGTACAGTGGCTCCATTATTTCCTGCAGGGGCCTGTCAGAGTGTGGTGCTGGGAGATTCCTGTTCAACCCTTTGGTCACTGGTCAGAATTTCTCAGGGTTTTCTCTTATCCCCTATGCTATTTTACTTTTACATGAAACAGCTGTCTGAAGTTGTCCAAAGTTTGGGGGTCAGATGTTACCAGTATGCTGATTATACCCAATTCTATTACTCCTTTCAACTTAATTTCAAGGAAGCTTGTTCTGTGCTAAACCAGAATCTGGCGGCTCTAATGGACTGGATAAAGGTGAATGAACTCATTCTAAACAAGACAAAGGTGCTCCTGATCAGTTGAAAGACTGATATGGAAATAGGAAATATGCTGTGTTTGATGGAGTTAAACTTGCTCTGAAAACACAAGTTTGCAGTTTGGGGGTACTCCTGGATTCAGCCCAGGCTCATGTTTCAGTGGTGACCAGGAGTGCGTTTGCACAATTAAATTTAGTGCACCATTCCTGGGGAAGTGGCATCTGGCCACAATAGCACATGTTTTGGTTACCTTCATGTGGATTTTTGTAATGCCCTCTACATGGAATCACCTTTGAAAAGTGCTCAGACTGCTAACTGTGGCTGAGTGCAGTGACCATACAACTCCCTTATTGCAACAGGTCTATTGGCTCCTGATCTCTTTCCAGGCATAATTCAAAGTGCTGGTAATGACCTGTAAAGCCCTATACAGCTTGGGTCCAGGTTATTTGATGGGGCCTATCTCCATTTATAAGCCCATTAGAGATAGCTAAAATCTTCTGAAGAGACCCTTCTGTCTGTCTCACCACCTTTTCAGACTTGTTCAGTAGCAACAAGAGAGGGAGCCTATCTGCTGGCTGCTCCCAGTCTTTGGAACTTCTTTCCTAGGAAGACCAAGATTGTTTCCTTGTTGCTCTTTTTCTGTCAGCGACTGAAATTATTCTTGCACCATCACACTTTTGAAAACTGAATGATATGGACTGTTAATGATGTGCTGTGCTGTTGGTTTGTATAGTCTTTCCTGTTAATATTTTGATGTTCCATGTTTTTAACTTTATCAGTTGTTTAATTGCTTTTAAATAACTTTATATTTATGCTTTTATCAAAGTTTTGTATAGTTTTTAATCTGTCTTATTTTTAAATATTTTGTTAACTCCACTTGTTGGGAAAGAAACAGGATATAAGTTAATAAAATCATCATCATCATCTTTTCAAACTCTGCTTCTAAGACTATCTCATGTTGATGCAAGCTCCACATAGCCAGGAAATGGGAGGCTAAGGCCTAACAAACTAGCCCCACTATTAGTAATGATGTGATGTAGTGTAGTGTCATAAATTATTCCTTACAATTTAAACCCACAATTTGCCTTTAGAGCAAACACAGATAGCAAAATTGGAATGCTGACCTGCCAAAGGTCTCACATCATTCTGGTGTTGCATTGCCTCCGAGACTTTCTTTCTTTCAGGGAGGAATTGTCTTGTCAATTGACTCAAGCCTATTTAAAATAACAAGGAGATAATGGTATCTCTAATCTATTCTACTTCTCTCTGCCTTTCTTCTTGGAGAAGTCAACAAAGTATGCTGAGAACAATGTGGTAGGCTGCTATGTCCTGATTCCTATGCTCTTGAACATCTGAGGCTCCATAGAGTGGTGATATGCAAATTAATATTTATTTGTTTAATTAATTAATTGACATCTTGCCTTTCTCCCAACATGGGACCAAAGGTTACTTACATCAAGGCTAAAACAAGAATTAAGAACCCAAAGATAAAAATTTTAAAACACAATCTTATTAAAATCAATTATTAAATCATTAAATTAATGAATGAATCAACAAACAAATAAGCATTCTTCATTTTTGTTTTCCTTTCTCATTTAATTCAATAAATGGGTAGGTTCATTGTGGGGGTCATACTCTCTGGTGACTTGCAGTCTTCCCAGACCCCTGTGATGGAATTAAAACCTAGAGGAGATATCATGCAATAAGCCCATCCAAGGGACTTATTACATACCAGGATACGGGGACAGCTAGGAAGGCAGCAGAATAATAGAGATGTGAGTAATAAGGAACAGGGGCTTCCTCCTCATATGTAGAGGCTACAAATTTCAATAACACCTGGAGAAGGTTTCTTCTTCTTTACAATTATTTCTGCAATAGAAAAGACCAGAGCTCATATCAGGAGACAGGTTGTAAAATTCAGTCAGACAGCACAATAACCAGTAACTGAAGCAGAATATTGATCATGCAATCAGTGGAGGTACAACTCTTCTAGCTCTAAGGCTCAAGGAACTTTGATATCCAGCTTGCTGTAAAACAGTCAGACTGACACTGAATTCAGATTAACCATCTGCACTTCAGGAAAAGGAGTCCATAAATCTGTATTCTATTACCAAACTTGCAGAGTTGAATGTGAATGTCATGCTAAGGCACCTACTGGGGTCAAAACAGACTTGATTTGGAGTTTAAATGGGCCTGCAACAATCTATAGTTTTGCGGAAAAACATGAGCTGGTGTCAATGTGCCTCCATACTCTGTGAAAGATCATTGTTGTTTTCTCTTAGCAGCAAATAACTTGGAGCTCTGCCTGCTCTTTATTCAACTGAAATGTCTTGGTTTTAAATATTGTCACTTGAAGCTCATTCTGAGAAGTTTAGCAGAGGTTCACAAGAGCTGTTTACCGGATTTCCCCTGACCACTGATAGCAGAATCACCTCAGAATAACTGTCAAGAAGCAAACTGTCATAGGGTTCATTCAGTAGCATCTAAAAACAAATGACTATTGTGTGTGTGTTGTGTGACAGTCACTATTTTTCCTTCAGAATATCAGGAAATCTTTGTGGGGGGGGGAATAAATAAAATAGTGGTGGCTGGCTAACAGTGCCTTCAATAAATAAATAAATAGAAGACAACCTGCTATTGGAGAGAGATGTATGTATAGTATCAACACTGAATGTCAAAGATGGGTGATTATGCCTCTGCTGGTATTCCCCCCATCAGTGCAAATGTTTCAAATGTAGTTGGTGTACCTAGTTTGGTGACAGGCCACTCTGTCTTTGGTCAGGATGGTCTTTGGACTGGAGAATGCAATCCACCTCTGAAGCAATACTCCAAACCATACCAGCTTTTACAAAATTTGCCAGGGATTGTGCTGCTTTTGAAAGCTCAGGGAGTCACTTCCACATCATGGTTATGGGACAGAATAGAACTTTGTGGTGATAAAAGTGGTACCATCTGGTTTCAATTGCCAGTTTT
This sequence comes from Ctenosaura bakeri, assembly GCA_948474755.1. Classification (NCBI taxonomy): domain Eukaryota; kingdom Metazoa; phylum Chordata; class Lepidosauria; order Squamata; family Iguanidae; genus Ctenosaura; species Ctenosaura bakeri. Next base: position 100,480 of record CAOLHI010003461.1, on the reverse strand, counting down.
CACAGGATTGTTGTTTTTAATCATTGTACCTATGGCTGTATTTTTGTGGCATAAACTTTCGTTATACACTTCTCTGAGAAAGTTTCACTGAAAGGTGATTTACTAATCCTTCAAAAGAAATGTATTCATATACATTTCCAATTGTGTTAGCTTTCCATATATTAATTCATAATCTTATTCTGTCCTGTTTGTGGATCTGTCTACAGACTTGATATACATGACAGTGATTGAGCTGATGCATTTTCCTACAAAATAAACAATTTTTGGTATGTATTTTACCTTAAAATATTCATTTTATTAGGCTTTTGAGAAGTTATGTGGACAACTGTATTGCAAAATTCAGAATAGTATGAAAACAAAAAGAAAACTGATCCAATCTAAAATTAGTCTGGGAAGTGTAAATCAGTTTAGTCCACATACAAAAGCAGATCATACAAAAACTTGAACCGTTTCTGCTCCAAAGCATCCCTCAGAAGTGCTTAAAAAAGATAGTTCAGCTAGTTAACATTGTGATCATTGTGACATTCAAGAAGAAATGTGGCATTCATAGTTGAGCTACAGCAGATTGTAACCCCCATGTGTGTCTGTCCTCCACAAACTGAATCAGAGACATTCTCTCCCCACCTCCCTCTGCTCAGGTTCAGAAGATAACCATACAAGAAGCCAAGCATGATAACAATTTCACTAAGAGTTCAAGCTGGAAAATATAAAGTAGCAATCTGGCATTTTGCTTTGACAATATGGTCTTCTTACATTGCCCCCACACCACCACTCAGAGCCAGGCTTGTCTAGTATCTGGTTTTTGTTCACTGGTATTATAAAAATTGCCACCTAATGAGTCATCACACAATGAAAAAGTCACTGTTTTGGTGCTTAGTCCTTAAGGGAGAGCGGATTAAAAGAAAAAGAACAGTCTCCACTATAAAGGGATATTGATTGTAAACTCTCTGGAATGGCTTGGCAGTTTGCCCTCCTTCACCTTCCCTCCTGGTGAGTTCCAGTGATACTAAATTCTAAAAAACGGAGAAGAACTATTCACTGCAAGACTTCCAGTGCCTGGCAGTTTATATGTTTTGAATGGCTTGTTGGCCCGAAATGAAGCTAGCCGCAGACTGATGATAACAATGAGAGCAATTTCAGCACGAGATTGTCCTTCTGAGGAGACATCATAATAATAGTGACTGAGTGAAAATACAATTATTAATTTAAATCTTAATGTCTCATGTGGGCCTTTGTATGAATGACATGAACATAGCTCCTTATGCAGTAGATTTTAAGAAATTTTGCTGTATATAATTGAAAGGCATTGGGAGCACTATTTGCCATTCCACAAGTGTTTGAGGAAAAGTGTGAGTATGTAGAAATGGAGTACAGACCAAAGACACATACAGTGAAATATTTTTGAATATTGTCTGAACTATTTATTGTTTAAATGGGGGGCCCAGGAATAACCAGCCTACCTAATTACAAGAAATACAAGTATACTTTAGTTAACAAAGTAGATGTGTTCCTGTGCATTACTTCTTTAACATAAATATATGGTATCAGAGGTAGAATAAGATGGAAAGAATGGGGATAGCTATATCACAGAAAAAGAACAGTTTGACATGTTTCAGCAAACTTTTTCATCAAAATTAACAATATGCACATGTGAACTATAATAACCAGATCAAAAACCCTTGTATGAGTTGGTTTTTTAAAATTGAATCTTCTAGAGGCTACCTGAAAACTTTTTCCAAAATTCATCCAGGGATGACTGTTTTTCTTTCACTAGCCTTCACTTTTCTTATAATTTATATTTTGATGCCCAAACTGTTTTTAACATGTTGGGGGTCATTGATGAGGCAAGCTAATCTATTCTCTCCCTTTCTCTCTGAAGAAATGTTCAATAAGAGATTCTGGAGGCAGCTATTGATTCCATTGTCTGTTGTACATAGGAACATACAGCTACAGTAGCACATCTAGAACTGAATCCCAGTCTTATTCTGTATTGCATGGTTGATTGTGGATACTCTGGTTGATTGTAGATACCCACCTGCAGTCTGACACCAAAAGTCTGTGTTTCCCCAGCCCTTTTTTATCATTGACCCAATGCCAATCCTGCTTAAAAAACATATCCAGCCAGACAAACAGCCAAGGAGGAAAAGGTGGTTTGAGGGTGCAAAGCTGTGGTGTCAAGTTCTGAGTATGAATGACTTTCTCCTCAAAGTGCCTAGCAAATTTATCACAGCAGGCAACAGAAGGGTTCTGACAATCCTGATCCCAAGAGAACTCACCACTTAGAATAGCTCTGCTAGATAGTATGGTGAGGATAGGATAGTGGAGACATAATAGTAGCAACTTAGACACAAACAAGGGTCTTTGCCACTTTTTATATCCACTCTGTGATGTACACTATCTGCACTGTAGCCTTCATCCACCTGCTTCATTGCCTGTAGATCTTCTGTAACCCAAGCTGAATTACAGGCTTCATAGCACTGGATTGGACTCAGGCCCTTTCCACACGAGGCTGATGAATTGGTTCGTGCCGTTTCTTACTGGATTTCCTGGTCTTGAAACAAGGCGAACTTTCCCTCATTTCCTTCTGCACAGCTACTGCATATGTTCCATTCTGATTCAGAGGAGTACGAGTTCATGAATCCACACTGCCTCCGCCGTGGCCACTCCCACCACTCCCCTCACCCCACCCTGTTGGCTATGATTGCCCCCCCCTTTTTGCATGGTTTAGTATGTCATTGCGTACGTGCGTACATGCAAAAGTCCATACTACTGCCTGGCCCCTCCCATGAGCCCTCCCCTGACCACCAATTTGCTTTGGCGTGAATATATGTGTCTGCACCACTGTGAAAGTATGAATTGGATCGATCTGAAAATCAGAAAACCGATTTCTTCCGGTTTTCAAATAGCACACTTTACCACCACATGGGGGCACATTTAGTCGGAATTACGTGCAGAACGAAGGTAAATAAACCAAATCTAGTATGGTCCAACATGCAGAAGACCTCCATGGTAAGACACATTGGCCTGCCTTAATAACCGTGTGCGGAAAGGGCCTCAGTTGTATCGATGGCATTTTTCATCTCACTATTCTATAGTGACACTTTTACTATTCATTTACTGTACTGGTTTAATTTTAATTGCTTTTCATCTCTTTTTAACTGTTTTGATTCTTTTATAGATTATATCTTTTTAAATATATCCTACTAAAGTATTTACCCAGTGTTGCCCGGGGTTTTATTTTCTCATAGGTAGTACTTTTTAGAAATACCTTAGGAATTACTTTATCTTGCCTTAGGAGTTAAATGCAGTTGAAATACACAGATTTGAGGTCTTGTGCCTCTAATTTCCCACACTGCCTTGTCCAGTACCTAAAACTTTTGCCCATGTTCTCCAAACGAATCTGTATTCAGAGTTGTTAACATACACAGGTTAGGTTCCTGAGAGGAATACACTCACCTCCTTCTTCTGCTAGGCCTCATCTCCATAGCAACCAGCCTGAGGCCCAAGAGCTCTCTGGCTGAGAATTCTAAAGGCCCCTCTCTAAACTGCCAACCCCAAGATTCCATGGAATCTTCACAGGCAGCCAATCATATGAGGTCTTCTCACCTGACACAGCCAATCATGAGAGGTCTTCGCCTGCCTGACAAACTCACAGATTCACAAACTTTGACTTTTATATATTAGATTTATACATTTTAAACTGTATTGTTTCAAATTGTAAGCCACTTCGAGGTCCAATGTCAGTTGGAAAATTCCCCAGAACATTCAGGAAACCTTCTAATTCCTTAAATCTCCAGAGGCAGACCCTCTCAATTGGTCCCCTACTCCTGCTGGGAGAGTCCACTACCACCAAAACCAAGCTACACAAGAAAGTGATCTGACCATAACAGTAAGGTTTTTGTACATCCTCCCCAAAACCAGATCATCCACCACCAGTTCAATAGCAAAACCCAGATTCAAGATATTTTGAGCCAATTATGTACTGAGACAGCCCCACAGTTGTCGTGGTAGACATAAAGTCCTGAGGAGGCCATGTCAGGGTAGCTTCAGCACAGATGTTGAGGTCCCCCAGAACCACGACCCTGGGGTTCTCCAGTGCCACTTCCAAGACACCTTCTAGCAAGTAGGCTAATGTGCAGTGTAGTGGGTATTACACCAGCAGCATCCCTTTCTGTCTCTTTGGTCCCATACAATGTACAAGCCTCCAAACAGATGGACTTCCTCTTGAGAGAGAGAGGGAGAGGACATTCTTATGGTAACAGCAGCTCCTTTTCACTCCCTGGGCTGATATGCCAATGAGTACTCAGGTGGACAGAGCTGAGACAAGTCCACTCTACTGAGCTTATTCACCTAAGTCTCTGTAATGTGTACCAGGTCAGCTCCTTCACCCACAACCAAATAATGGATGATGGTGGTTTTATTACAGATTTCAGAAGAGACCAAACTGGAGAGAATTCACAGTGGAAAAAAGGGAGACATATCTTCAAGTGTTCAGTGAATGGCTGTTTTTAGTTTGGAAAAAGCTCAACATATTTTGGACTATACATATTTCTATAAGCCTTCTTCAAGGGTTACATCAGAATATATATAGATTTAAAATTAAAAGGACAACACATAATTTAATAATACATACATAATACATCATAATACATATCATTCTAATCTTGGTATACTGCTTAAAGCCTATGTATACCAATATGAAATATAACTGCAGAAATTTCTGGAGCCAGAATCACACTTTATATGCTGGACAGAAAAGAAACACATTAATTAGGCTGGAGGGCTTTTTTGGGTTGTTTTGTTTTGTTTTGTTTTCAGATGGTCAGGAAAATAGTAGGTGGGAAAAAGGGGGAATGAGATACCCTTCATGAATTTATCATGCAACTGGTTTAGAAAGTTCTAAGTGAATTTACAAATTGGGAGAAGATACATGGGGGAAGATACTTGGGGGAGAGTTGGACAATGGACAATTTCTTATGGTTTTTTTTAATAAACTTTAGTGGTGTTTTCATTAAAAAGAACAGGAAAGGGAAGGGAAGGAAGGAAGGAAGGAAGGAAGGAAGGAAGGAAGGAAGGAAGGAAGGAAAGCAAAGGTAATTGAAGAGAAGAGAAGCAAACAAAAATCTTCCAAACATACTCCTTTTTGTGCAAAATTGATGGCCTTTTGCATCAAATCTACAGTTATATTCCCTTTGTCCTTGTTTTGCTGCCCAGAATAATTTCTTGAAATACTTCAGGATGTGCATATACCAGGTGTATTCCTTGCAGCAGGAATAAAATTACATAAATGATCCACATACGAGAACAAACTAATCAGAAAATTAGATCCATAGATGTTAACCATATGAGTGCTTCTAGTATTCTAGCAGAGCACTAAAAAGACATTAAGGGCTTTTTGAATGGTCAATACAATACTTAAAAAAAATCAGACATAATTGGCTGAACTTTGATTAGGGATGGGGGAAAATATAATTGGGTTTGGTTATCTTAAAGAAAGTTGTATTTTCACACATTTGGGGGCTGTTCTCACCTTGTCTCAAGCATTTGCACATTTGCAAGAGTAGCAGAATGTTACCAAGAAATGAACAAAAGTTATTTATTTTAAAATGAGAACAGCTAAAATGCACATAATTAGAAAAAAAATGGGGAAATGGGAAAAATACTTTGAAATAAATTGAAATAAATGTGTATATTTAGGTATATTTGGTATATATTTGGTGATAGAAAAGTGAGATAAAATACAACACCAGAAAATATTGCCCTGTCAGTTCTGCATAATATAGGTACACTGAATACAGCTAAAGAATATAGTGCCTCAGGCAGTTGTAGACAGGTGAAATCTACATGTTTTCAGTTTTAAAAAGATAGTCTTGGTGCTTTTTTTTTTAAAAAAAGGGCTAAACTAAAAGTGATTGCACACTTCACTTTAGGCATAAGAAGTCTCAGTATATTAATGTGACTCTTCATTAAGTACAATAAATCAGGGCCTCCTTGCTGGGAGGAAAATAAGTAACTAGGGTAACTAAGAGTACTGAGAATGATCTGCAAAGTGCCAATCAACACATGAAGCAGAGGCCTAAAGTACCTAAAATGGTAATTTATCTGTCTCTGATATAAATGGAGTGGTAAAAGGGTAGTTCTTGGAGAAGTAATTCATAATCTTGTGTTTGCAAATGCATCCAGATATAAACCATATAAAATGTGATGAAGAATGAAACGGCATCATTGTATGAAAGCCAACACATCACATCTAAACTGGATACTGGACACCTCTCTGACTCCAAACAATATAGAATTTTTTAAGAGCTTGATGTTAAACAGAGCAATGCTTACCTCATGAAGACAACATAAGATCCTTATGTTAAGCATGCATGGTTATATATATATATATATATATATATATATATATATATCACAGCCCCAGGTGCTTGTAATTTTCAGTTTACTGGCTACTCTTTATAGACAAAGTTGGCTTGATGTTGCACCAGCACTGCATTACAGAGTAAGAGAGCCAGGTGCTAGGAAAGGGGGGGAGGGAGGGGGAAGCAAAGCAAAATGCAAAAGCAATTGTTGTCCACCCATGTTTCTGGAAGCTTCATTGATCTTTCTCTCTCACCCCCATCACTTCTTATTTTCCTGAACTGACTTGCTTGTTACTGTTATAGCTTGGGTTGTCTCTCCCAGTTAGCATCTCTCTAACACCATAACAATGCTGCTACATAGTGAACTGGCATGACCACTTCAGAGCCCACTTGCCTGTAAGCAGCCACTGGGACTGATAAAGGTGAACAGGGGTCTGTTTCCCTGTTGATCAAGAAGTAGCTGCAGTCATGTGGGAATGGGGGGCAGTTGGAGCGGCTTGCCTGGGCGGCAGTGTTTTTGGAGCATCCTAGTCTGTAGCCAGGCCCCCACATGCCCTGGCCATGCCCTCACACACTCTGGCCACACCTCCATGCACTGCAGCCCATGCCCCCATGCACAATGGCCATGCCCCTCGTGCCATAGCCCACCCTCCACACACTCCAAGCTCCTCCACTGAGTAGCTGCCTAACATTCCCTCCCCGTCCCATGAGCAATCTCTGAGGTAATAGGTAGAAAAAGGACCCCTATCACAAATCTACCTTATATTGGAGATCACTGCTTCCTAGTTGACAGGGGAATATACCTCTGTTGATGCCATGGGCTGCTTACTAGTAAGTGGGTTTAGGAACTTTTATGGTCCCTATATAATCCCTAAATTAGAAGTTGTATGGCAATTGTGAATACATAATAGCTGCAAATGTGTAATTGCAGGTTGTGTATTTGCAATTGCCCAACAGGGTTCCGGTCATTATTTTTATTGTGGACACAAAAATATATATGCATTTTCATGTAAACTTCTAACATATACATCTTTGTGAACACTTTTTCCAAATGTATGCAACTCCTGTATTATGTATAGAAACTATTTTGCCTAGAATAATTATGCATCTTTGCACATTTATATTGTTATCATCTATGCTTCTGCGCACACTTTTCTGTAGCAAAAAAAGGGGCAAAGTGCACCCTTCCCTCCCCATATGTTATTCTGGCTAGGCTTAATGGGGTCTGTAGTGAAAGAGCATTTGAAGGCTACCCCAATGCATATCCCTTCCAAAACACATGGATTTGTGCATCCATTCTCTTCTAGTGTGTGTATTTCTACATCATCTTCAGTGGAGACGAATAGTACTAGATTTGGAATAATGGAAATTTCTATCCACACTTGCATTCTAGTGTGCTCACTAGTTCAGGAAGTATAAAGTGGAGAAGTATGTATAAAAATTGACCTATCCTTATGTGTCCCAGACGGTGTTGTTGAGCAAGCAAGCCAAGAGGCAGACAAACCACACCATGACTCTCACCAGGCATGCATTATTCTGTTCACATGAAGCCTATTGGTATGGCTGCTGTCAGATTTCAGAATTCCATTGAATAGGAAGCATATAGATACAAGTGGAACAGTAAGCAAATGACAGTGAAGCATTGAGGACTAAGCAGTGTGCATCTCAGAGTCCTATAATCATAAGCTCATCTGATGTCCTCAGGTGTGGTGGAGGATGTTCAGTCACCAATACTGAATTATTTATCAAACCATTTTCTTCTTTATTCTAAATGGGATATTATACAGGCTCCTTTTAATTCTCCATTTTAGAAATGTTTTACTGGAGGTCAATTGGATTTTCAGTCTTTCAAAAGGTTATGGACTAATTTTCTTTGTGAATTTATTTGTGATCTCTTTGTGAATAATTTATTCAATAGATGAGGAGAGGCCTCTTGGATGAATTATTAACTAAATATTATTGGAATATCTATAATGTTCACTTGAGTTTTATTTTAAATTACATAATCATTTATTTTCCCAAATTATTACAACAATTAATCCAGGCAGCTCAAAGAAATGTGTTTTATTCCTTTCATACAGAGAATATTAGTTATTCAAAAGAGTTTTGGGAAATGCTGCAATATCAAATAAATGTTCATTGGATGTTCATGTATTCAAAAGGTTTGTTTTTACTTTTTGATGTGCAATAAATATTATATTTGGTTTGTTGCTGCAGCCACATAATTATCTACAGACAAATGGACTGATTGCTTCAGATGACATCCTCCATCATATTTGTGTATGAAGCATCAGGGCATACATTATAGTAAGCAAATAAGTTCTCTCTCTCTCTCTTTCTCTCTTTCATACATATAGCTTACATCAACGCTTGAATTTAAGCTACAAATCAAATGTTTCAAAGCAGAAGTAATAGGCTATCACAGGTAAGGAGGGAAGGAAAGTAGGTAGGTAAAATAGCCTGTGTGGTTTAGTGGTTTGAGTACTGGGCTACAACTCTGGGGATCAGGGTTCACATCTCCACTCAGCCATGGAAACCCACAAGTGACCTTGGGCAAATCACACTCTTTCAGCCTCAGAGGAAGGCAATGGCAAACCCTCTCTGAACAAATCTTGCCATGAAAAATATACAATAGGCTGGCCACTTGAAGGCATACAACAATGGCAAGGAGGGAGAGAAAAGGCAGACAGGCACTTAGACACTTTCTATACACTTATAAAATTTCTAGCAATTTATAAATACCTAGAAACATACTGTGTAAATTACACACAGTGTGTTTCTAGGTATCTAGAAATTGCTAGAAATTTTTAAGTGTATAGAAAATGGTGCTAAGAGAAAGTGGGTTGTAGTGAGTGAGTGTTGGGCTAGGATTCCAGGAGACCAGGGTTTGAATCCCTTCTCAGCCATGGAAACCCACTGGGTGACTTTGGGTAAGTCATACTCAGCCTCAGAGGAAGGCAAGGACAAACCCTTCTGATCAAATTTTGCCAAGAAAAACCTATGACAAGTTAAGTCAGAGTTAGAGTTTACTTGAAGGCACATAGTAACAGAAAATTCTTTGACTGCAATAAAATCCAGCATAAAGTAAATCAATCTGAATTTGACTCCTATTGAGATGCTTTGCCTACATTTATCTCCAGACCTGATGGTACAAAAACTTCCTGAAGGATTCACTGTACTATGTCTATGGAGTGACCTGTAGCCTCATCCAGGGCAGGGACAGTCCCAGTTCTCAAAAGGAGGCTGTCCTAAAAAAAAGATGGCCACACATATTCATTTTAGAAATGGACTGCTAATATGTTGGACACTTGGCAGTGGATGAGGTGGGGTTTGAGCAGCAGTAGATAATGTTCAGAAAAGTTATTCGATGAAGTAAGAAAATTTTGAACATAGGGAGGAAGGAAGGAAAGAAGGAAGGAAGGAAGGAAGGAAGGGAGGGAGGAAGGGAAAGAGGGAAGATGAAATAGCTCATCCATTGTCATTGATATTAGTGCCTCCTTAAAAAACATGCAACAGCACTGCTTTACACAGTACTGACTCTCTTGGTAGGAAGATAAAGGACAGGCTGCTCTTAAGTCATGGTTGCCAAAAAAAAACAAAAAAACAAAAAAACAGAAAGACACTGCAGATTGCTGTTCTCTCTCAATACCCAAAGCAGTTCATTTCCAAATACAATCTGTGCCTGCTGCCTGCTGTTCCAGACTGTGGCAGGAAAGACCAACTCAGAATAGTTTCTGCTGCCTCACTATAGGAAGCTTTCTTCAGGAAGGAATGGGTAAAAAATCAGAGATGGTTGTTTTATGATGAGCAAGTACATTTTGAACAAGACAGTTGGGAGTTTAAATCAAGTGAGATGCTTCTTAAAGAAGGCAAAGATCTTAATTTGTTTGCTTATATGCATCTCAAGAACAGATTTAATCAAGACAAAAAAGATCTATCCATTGATGCTTTAGAGAATAAGTTTTACTTAGAGTTATGTAAGGATGTTGTCCATGTGATTTTGAAAAGCATATAAACGTCTTTTGAAGCTAGAGACAGGAGATAAACCTATGAAAGAGTGAAGGATAAGGTGGGTCCAGAATTTTGGGCACAATTTTCAACTGGCTGTGTGGGAAAATGTGATCTAAAGATATAAAAATTACTTTGTGGAATAATTTAAAATAATACACATATAAGACATTATATAGATGGTATCCAAATAAGATGCTGAAGATGCCTAAGAATTTGATGATGACAAGATAAGGAGGGCTCCTTTCTGTCATATGTGGAAGTCTTATAAGAAGGCGAGAAGTTATTGCCCTAAGATTTACATGTTAATCCAGAAAAAAAAAATTAAAGGTAGATTTTGTAATGTTACCAGAAATATTTTTTTATAGTATTATGCTTAAGGATTTGGATAACAATTATTGATCTTCTTCTTTATATGATAACAGCAGCAAGAGTATTGTTCACTCAAACTTGGAAAGGGACTGAAGCACCAAAGATGGAAGAATGGATTGTTAAGGTTTCAGTTAGCCCAAATTGATAAAACTAACCTTGGTTATTTTTTTAAAAAAAAATTGGAAACTGTTTATGGACTTTTTCAGCAATAAGAAATCTAACAATGATTTATTTATTTATTTGCTTTATAAACCCTCACATGTGTTTCCGGAAACAGTTTTTGGAAACTTTTTTCACAACTTTTTTCACAAAAAAACATGTTTTTTCATATTAATAAAAAAAACCGTTTCTATATACGCACATTTTTTTCCTTGAATAATTGGTCCTTCTATGTACATTTATGTGTATGGAGTGGGGGGAATACTACTTTTGCATTTAAAATGTTGGCTTCTAGAAACAATGGATATTTTGTATAAAAATGTGGATTTTTTTCATGATAAAATGGAAATTTTATAGAAAAAGCTCATCATACATGTTTATTTATGCAAAAGAAAAAAAAGCCCTACGTGTGAGTAAACAATCGGGAGGGACGTTACATGATTTGTACAAAAAGCAACAATTTTAGTATAAACCCTGTGCAGAAACTTCTGTACAGAACAGCAAAAACAGCAAAAACTCCCAGTTTTAGAAGAAAACAACTACTACTACTACTTCTTCTTCTTCCTCTTCTTCTTCCTCTTCTTCTTCTTCTTCTTCTTCTTCTTCTTCTTCTTCTTTATTAAGAAAATAGTGAATATTCTTTCCCTCCCTTGTTGGCACAGCCTACTCAAAGGTAATCACTTTACAATTGCATTGGAATTTTTTTTTCAGCAGTGTAGATGTGCTAGTGTGTACTAACAAAAAGAACAGTTTTGTGATGCTGGAAATGAAGAGGTTGGAAATTTGCAAGTTTCCTGATATTGTTGGACTGCATCTCCCAGCAATCTCAGGCAGCAAAGCCAATTGTGTGGAAATTAACCATTTTTAACTTAAAGCTTTCTTCCCTCTTTCCTCTATTGAAATCAATGGGCCTTCCAAGTGGTTAACTTGGGATGAATTGCACTTGACTTTCTTATGTCTGTATGTATCATCTCTAGCATATATGGCATTTATTTATACCGCCAGTGGTTACTTTAATATATGGGCTGTGGTGCTTGGCCTGTTACACTACTAAAAATACATCATTCTCAAATTTAAATATCAATAAACAAAGGTTAGTTTTCATGCCAAGATGACTTCCTGCCAAGTTCAGAACCACAGTGAGTTTAATTTTATATTAGAATTTAGTAATAGTTAATTTATATGAAGGATTATTTTTCCCAAAACCATCTGTTCTTAATCTGTTTCTGCAGAAATGTATGAGTAAAGATACCATCATTTTTCTTTTTCTTTTTTTTTCTTTTTAAAGTCTATTGCGTGTGTGTCATGTATTTTCAGGGCTTATGAAAATATTTTTAGCATACTGCTTGTTTTAGTGCTACTGTACAAAACTAATAAACTAGCACAATATTTGGAAAGAATACAAGCATACATTTGTATAACAGGGCATCTAAGATCAAGGTTTATGAGTATAATTCAACATCCCAACATGGGTACAATTCTAACATCCTTATATGGATGGCTAGAGGAGATCAAATGGCATGTTTGTTGACTTCACTGGTGTTTACTGTCAAAGAGGAGCACTCTTGAGGTGTGGAAGCTTTGCTATGATAGAAAACCTCATTACACCCAGGCAGGTGGAAAACTATCACTAGTAGTTCTCCCACTGGCAGTAGGAAAAAGAAAGCTCTAGAATGGAGCTCTCTGTGGATCCAGCTTTCAATCTACTGGATCCAGATGGCTATAATCCAGATTTGTCAGCTAGCCCAGTCTTAAGGGTAGTGTAGCTAATATGCCCCATTCCTGATGGGGGTAGTCAGGATGTTTTGGCTGCAAAAATTCATCGGGATCCTAAATCCATGTGTAACTACTCCACATATGTATTGGCTAACACAAAGTAGTGGGGCCAACCAGAGACATTTTTCCACCTGAAGTGAATTGTAGAATTATGCTCTCCTCCAAACACACACACACAGAGAGAGAGAGAGACAGAGACAGAGAGAGAGACAGAGAGAGACAGAGACAGAGAGACGGGGGGGCCAATTGAATCTTCTGTCAAAACAACACAAGACAACACTCTGGAAGGCAACGATACAGGTCAGATGACATAGTACATATGTCATATGCCAAGAAAGCCAAAGCGATTCTTGGTTGCATCGATAGGAGTATGGTGTCTAGATTGAGGGATGTAATGGTACCACTCTATTCTGCATTGGTTAGGCCTCATTTGGAATACTGTGTCCAGTTCTGGGCATCTCAATTCAAGAAGGATATCGACAAGCTGAAACGTGTCCAGATGAAGGTGACAAAAATGGTGAAGGGTCTGGAAGCCATATCCTATGAGGAACGGCTTAGGGAGCTGGGTATGTTTAGTTTGCAGAAGAGAAGGTTAAAAGGGGACATGATGGCCATGTTTAAATATTTGAAGGGATGTCATGTCGAGGAGGCAGTGGACTTGTTTTCTGCTGCTCCAGAGACTAGGGCCCTTTTCGCACTAGGCTTTTTGCGCGAGCGGGGGCGGGCGGCTTGCGGGAAAAGCCTAGTTCGGGAGCCTGCCGGTTCCCCGCTGGTTCCTTCCGCAGCCGAAGGAACCAGCTGGGAAACGGCACCGTCCCGGAGGCGGCGGCGGCTCGCGAGTCCATCCCCCCCGCGCGCGCAAGAAAGGAGCCCGTCGCTCCTGGCGCCCGCGGGGGGCGGGCGCGACTGTCCCTCGCTCCTGGCGCAAGCGACAGTCGCGCCCGCCCCCCCACGCGCGCCAGGAGCGAGCGACAGTCGCGCCCGCCCCCCCGCGCGCGCCAGGAGCGAGCGACAGTCGCGCCCGCCCCCCCGCGCGCGCCAGGAGCGAGCGACAGTCGCGCCCCCCCGCGCGTGCCAGGAGCGAGCGACAGTCGCGCCCGCCCCCCCGCGCGCGCGTGCGCGAGCGGGAGGCTGTCGCGAGCAGCCCCCCGCCCGTGCGAAGCAGGATGCTCTCGCATCCGCCGCGCTAGCTCCCCGCCCCGCCCCTTCCTTCCGCACAGGCGGAGGGAAGGAGGCGCGACCCGGCCGCCTCCCCGACGCACCGCACTACAGGTGAGTGCGTGTGGGCGCCGGGAGCGTAGCGCGAGCGCGGGTGATTTTCGCTTGAAAGCGAAAATCAAAAACCCCGCGCTCGCGCCGCTGCAGCCCCGTGAGAGTGCCGGAAGTGGGAGTGCGTCGTGTGGAGCGGCGCTCCCACTCCCGCACGGCTCACGGGGCTATTTCGCCCGGGAAAGCCCGTGCGAAAAGGGCCTAGGACAAGAAACAATGGATTCAAGCTGCAGGAAAGAAGATACCACTTGAACATCAGGAAGAACTTCCTGATGGTCAGACCTGTCTGGCAGTGGAATATGCTGCCTCGGAGTGTGGTAGAGTCTCCTTCTTTGGAGGTTTTTAAGCAGAGGCTGGATGGCCATGTGTTGGGAATGCTTTGATGTGTGTTCCTGCATAGCAAGGAATTGGACTCGATGGCCCCTTGGGTCACTTTCAACTCTATGATTCTATAATTCTATCTTATTTTCACAGTCTCTTGCTGTTCCCAGTATTACCATCTGAGGCAGTTGCCTCATGCAGCCTCATGCTCCTTGTCTGCCTTTCTCCTAGTAACTAAGACATAGGTCCTTTTCTGCAGTAGCCTCTCATCCCGGCATGGGGACAATGCTTCTGCATGACATCATCATGGTCCTGCTCTTCTCCCGTCCCCAGGCAGTGCGATCATGGATTAAATCATTCATGGGTTTTCCCTGTCAATGACACATGATCATGCCAGCATCCCACACTTAGAAGGAGGAAGCATGATGGAGGCACTTCCTGCCCCAGCACAGCTTGGGAAAGTACCTGGCTGCACTGCAGAAGAGGCATGTCCATCATAATCCCTTCCACAGGGAGCCAGTCTGGTGTGGAAGGGAGCATACCCATCATGCTCCCTTCTTGGCTGAGCTGCTGCTGGGATTGCCACTGGAGGACCACACAAAAAGGTAGGGTGTGGAAAGGGCCATAGATCAAAAAATATACAGAAGTAGTAAAAACATGCAAAAAGGTATTGTTAAAATGCTATTTAACTTTCTGTAGAATTAAAATCATTTAAAGCAAATCCATTACAAAGGCAAAAGGTAAATCAGAAGAACAGCACACTGCAATTCTTGCACTCTTTTCCTAAAGGCCTGTTGGAATGGGAAGGGGGAGGCACCTGCCAACTGAAGAACAGGAAGGAGAAGGACATTCTAACCTTCCTAGAGAAATAATTTCAAAGTCTGGGAACAGACACTGAGAAGGCCCTCTTCTGAGTTTTTCCAGAGGAGAAAGTGAAGATGTCAAGACCATGAAAAGAGCTTCGAGTCCTGGTCCAAGTCATCAAGGGCTCTATACATCATAGTCAGTATTTTGAACTGTGCTCAGAAATGGAACAACAGCCAGATGAAGTGGTGTAGCATGTCATCTCATGGTCGAGTTAACTTGAAACTCAGCAGACTTCATATGCAGCAGGACATCTGCTGTTCTTCTTCCTCCTGAGCCCATTAAGGGTGGCTCTGCCAATAACTGAGAGCACAGTGGAATCTATGCATGTTTGCTCAGAAATAAATCTCATGGTGTTCAATAGCATTTCCTTATAGATATTTTTGTCTAGGATTCCAGTCTATCAGCATTAGCAAAATGGCAATCTTGGAATGCATCCAAGAGAGGGTAACCATGAAGGTGACACATCATGAAATCAAGTCCTAATGAGGAATGTTCTGAGCAGCTGGATGCAGAAAATTAAGGTGAGACATGAAAGTTGTATTTCAATATTTGAAGGCTTGTCATACTAGTCTAAAAACAATGTGTAGACTGGAAAGTGCAGAGAGCAGATATTTGCTTCACCCTGGGAGAAATTTCTTAACACTAAGACTGACTTCCTTGGGAGCTAGCTCTTACTGTGCTATCTCATTAGTTATCATTTACTGCAGGGATTTACACATAAGCTAGAAAGTGATCTGTCAGAGATGGTATAGTTGTGTCCTGCACTGAATATTATCTGGTGAACAGAGTTGGTCTAGATGTTCTTCAAGGTATCTTCCTGTTCTAAAAACCTGTGATTCAATTCCTAGTATGCATCCCTCAGTACAGAAAAAAGAAAATACACACTTGGTGTGAGCATAAGGTGAACTTTGATTTACATCAAGTGCAATTATTACATCTGTGAATATTTATTTATTTGGCTATAGAAGTGATTTAGATCAGGGTCTCAACATAAGGAGAGGAATAACTCTTTCCTCATTTCATTTTAATATTGATTGTATTTATTTAAGTTGCATCCCATCATTCTCCCAGTATGGGGCTCAAGGCAGCTCACAATAAAAATTAAAACAAAATACAGTTTAAACAATGGATAATAGAAAGTTTTTTTAAAAAAACAACAACAACAACCGTGTGAAAGCTGTTTAAAACTGTTTCTTTTAAAACCATTTATAAGGCAGTAAGTCATAATAATGATGGTAAAAATACAGCCTGCTCCAGTTTAAAAACCCTTCTGCAATGAACAGAAGGGGTGGTTTTTCCAACTCTTTGTCTTTGCAAGAAAAAGAGAAAAGATATGTGGACTAGCATTATTAAATTGTACAGAACAGAAATAAATATTTGACTTGCTAAAGAGCTTGTATAATGCATTTATATGCTAATGGTTCTATTGAAAAAAAATCTTGTTCTCAGGTCATGGGCCCATTTTATTGCCAAATTCAGTGGCACAATATGCACAAAACTTCGTCCTTTACAACTCCATATAGAGACAGACCGGAAATACATATTTAAACTATCTCTGAGATTAAAGCAAGTGATGAGTTTCCGTACATAAAGAAGTTCATATGTGCATGCGGGGAGGGAAAATTCATTTTCTTAAACCTCAAATTCTTTCTGTTCAAAAATTTGAGAAGTTTGATACATTCTTCAAAAAGGAACTGAAAATTCTCCATTTGCACTGGCCATATTAACTGATCATACCCTTCAAGAAGGGCACCAAGTTGTACTTCCATGCCTGGTAGATGTTAAAGATGAGGAACCTGTAATAAAAAAGACATGATAACCCCCATTAAACACTAATGTGAGAGATCCAGACTCAGACTTTGAAGAGCTAAGTTCTTAAAACTATAGGCACTGGATGCAAATTTGCTTATTTCAGATTCTGTTGCATTCATTAAAAATTGCAAGGTCTTTCCCTTCTGAATATGAAGAACTTTAAAAATATTCATGAATTCTTATTTTATCTGTAGGCTGCTAAAAGCAGAGGCAATAGTGGAAGCTATATCAAACAACCCATCTTGCATGTCCTTTCAATCAAGCTTAGTAGCAAGTACATAGAAAGAATACGTTTTTATTTTAGTTTTTATTTTAGGTTTAAAGAGGCATCAGAAAGGCAGCCTGATGAGGAGCTTTCATAAGTGGCTGCTGGATGAACTTCTGAGGTCACAGGTAAGTGGTTTGATGAAGTTAACTGTTTGAGGAAATAAAAAGTTGTTGCAGGATAGTCAGGAGCTAGTAGATGATTAGAGAATGATCACTTTACTAGGCAACAGGTAAATGAGTGCAAAGTTAGAAACTATAGAGAGGAATAGATTGAGGGAATTGGAATTCCAGAGAACAAACACACAATTGAATAGAAAATAAAGTAGAAGAGTAAAATGAGTGTTTGGCCATTTCTGCACTGCACTGTTATAGTGCTATTATTCCACTTTCAACATCCTGTGGAATTCTGGGGTTTGTAGTTCACTGAGGCCAAAGAACTCTCTGGCTGAGAATTCTAAATGCCCCT
This sequence comes from Ctenosaura bakeri, assembly GCA_948474755.1. Classification (NCBI taxonomy): domain Eukaryota; kingdom Metazoa; phylum Chordata; class Lepidosauria; order Squamata; family Iguanidae; genus Ctenosaura; species Ctenosaura bakeri. Next base: position 82,801 of record CAOLHI010003461.1, on the reverse strand, counting down.
CTCTAAACTGCAAACCCCAGGATTCCATAAGAAGTTGAAAGTGGAATAATAGCACTATAACAGCATAGTGCAGAAATGACCTTGGTATCAGGTGTCTAATGCCTGACGACTCAGCCAGCTTTCATTTTAATAGGGAGACTCTTCTCCCAGCTCCCTATGAGTTTATTTCAGCTTAAGGATCTCCTAGGTGTAATCTTCTAGGTCTGGAAGACAGGCAAGGCTTCAGGCAAGCTGTTGTGTGAGTTGTGGGTAATAGCATTCCATTTCTTTCTAACTCAAGTCCAGAGAAGAAGCTGGCACCTGCTGCATCACTTTTGCCATCTTGCAGCCTCCACCTTTCAAGCCCCCCCCCACTCCACTTTAGAGTTGGTCTGTAGTCTTTTATTGCTCTCTCTCAGAGCCCAAAGGCTTTAACTAACCCTTTAAAGAACCCAGTTGGTTCTCATCTACTACTGAGGCTGGGTATGGTAAACAGGGAAGGTGGGGCTTTTGGTGAGTCCTACCTTTTTGTGACAAAACAGAATCTATCAAAGAGAAATGATGGGTGGTTTTTTTTAAAATAAAATCTGTGATAGATGGACATTTTCTAAGGATAGGGGTCCTCTTTCAGAATCAGTATGGCAGAATCATACCTTGTTTACAGATCATTGCTGCCACTGTTTCACTGTTGCTTGAAACATTCCAAAATACATTGATAGGCAATGTTGGAATGAAAAGTGCATCATTTTCAACAGACAACATCTATGGCTTACTACTACTACTACTACTACTACTACTACTATTATTATTATTAATATTATTATCATTATCATTATCATTGTTATTATTAATCTGCATATTAATCAAGTCCATTTTTAAGTATGCTAGTCCATATAGTGATTTGTGTGGCTTTTCCAGTCAGCATATTTCTAAATGGAGATCAGTTATAGTCTAACAACCCCAAGCAGTTTTATGGTTTCATTTTAGCCCTGGAACACTAACTCTTGCATATATTAGTGATAATATGCAAAATCTATGGTCGTTCATCATATTTAGGCAACTGCTGAGCAAAGGGTTCTTATCTCTAACTCATTGCTACTGTCCATTATATTGAGAGGTTTGACCAATGACTCCTCAACTGTATGATCTTCTTGAATCCTATTAACCCAGATTGTCTCCTCAGTGACCCTGACATTGTAGCTCAATTAAATTGTTCCTTTAAAGTGCATCACGATGAGTCCTGTTTTGATATCTTCAGCCCTTCGATCACTGAACCTCATAGCATTGTGGTTTTGGAATAAAAGCTTATGTAACAGAAGTAGTGACTCTATTAGATGTCATCAGTCTATCCCTTTGCAGTCACTGCTTCCGAGAGTCCTCCCTGTGGAGGGCATAAAAAACAACACAATATTTCAATCCAGGGAGCATGAGGGAAGAGAAGAAATGATGGGAGGAAACTAATGTAACAGCTGAAAGAAGGTTTTATTTGTTGACTTCTGAGTATATTGGCAACTTATGGGGTGTACATGGCTCCATGGTTTTAATTCTCTTGATTAATTTCCCATTGAAGTTTATTATATTAATTCCTTAATTCCAATAGGAACCTTTCCCTCTCTCCCTCCCTTTCTCCTTCCATCTCTCCCTCCCCCCATATGTGTATGCGTGTGTGTGTGTGTATGTTTGTATATATGTGTGTGTGTATGCATGTATACACACACACATGCGCATGCACACATACACAAAATGTGGGTGACTCAGGGGTCCACCTAGAATGCCAGTACCTCCATGTGACAATGGGGAATTAATTAGCTCAAAAATAGGAGGCCTGTGGGAGGGAAAGAACCAGAAAAGAATCAGCCAGAGATTCAAATCTAAAATAAAATGTAGAGATGACTGAATCCATGAATCCTTGACAAGGATTTAAGATTTGTGGATCTGAATCCAGCCATCGAAATAGGCAAGTGGAATCTTTTGAATCCACTGCCAATCAGGCCTGCAGGGGCATGTATGGTGTGCGATCGCTGCTACCTGCATGCCCCGGGGCCTGAGCAATCATGATCATGGGGGGGGAGCAGCAGGGGAAGAGAGCAGGGAGTGTGAGATCATGCTCCTCCATCTTCCCCCTCCCACCCTGAGCACGATCGTGCCAGGACAGGCTGGGAGAAAAGCAGTGAGTGCGAGATCACGCTCCCCCCATCTTCCCCCACCTGCCCTGGGCACGATCATGCTCAAACCAGAATGTGGAAGGAGAATTTGTGCCTCCCGGGCCTGCTAAAGGCCTGATTGGGCAGCGAGCCCCTGGGCACATGAAAATTGCGGCATAAAGCCACATGCATGCACCTGAGGCTGCCTGTTCTCCCTTGTGCTGCCTGTGTTCTTTGTCTTCCTGTGCCTGCCAGGCTGCCTGTGCTTCTTCGTGCTGCCTATGCCCTTTTGCTGCCTGTGTCCACAGGGCTGCACGTCCTCCCTCATGCTGTCTGTGCCCGCTGGGTTGTCTGTGCCTGCTGGGTTGCCTGTGCCCACTGGGCTACCTGTGCCTGCTTGTGCTGCTTGTTCCTGCAGCTGCCTCCCTCTGCAAGGTAATAATAATCTCTATTCTTTTAACTTAAGACTGGAAGGTAGGAATTGGTAATTATTGAGACTGGACTAGAGACTTGACTTGAATGTCCCTTGCAGAACTTGAGACCGGATTTCAGGGCAGAGAATTGACTGGACTAAAGGTTTGTGTTTGTGTTTTGTTTTCTAAAATGCCTTCCTTGCTGCAGGACTTGAGACATGCCAAATTTTGCTTCAAAAACATTTTTCAGTAAGTGTTTTGTTTCCTTTGCTTTTTAAACCCTTTTTAAAAAAAAGTATTTAAAAGATTTGAGATTTGTGATATTCGTGGATTCCCAGAACCTTCCAGGAATTCAGATCCAGATTCAGATTCAGAAAATTCTGGATTCATCCCATCCCTAATTAAATGTGTTTTATTGAGAGAAATTCACACAAGCACAAAAAGATTCAAAGACTCACACACTTATGCAACAGCTAACTGAAGATAAAGGGAAGAAGGTATGCATAGAGGATTTTCAGGGTTGAGACAATATTTACCAGTCTGGAGAGCAGCAAGGAAAGCAGCAACGTGGCTTAGGTAGGCACCTAAGAACCGTTCTGGTTTGGAAATCAAACAGACACTGTGGTGCTCAGAAAGGTGAGAGACTGTATTCAGCTGCTCAAAATCAGGGGTTCTTATACCTAAAAAGTATCCTGTGGATATGGGTGTGAATTGCTTTCCCAGCCAAGTGGACAACGGGAGTTGCAACACAAACGGTGAAGCCTGGATAGAATTAACAGTGTTAGTGTTTAGGTGACAAAAAGATAATAGCTGTCGTAATAGCCCAGTATTGTGCAGAAGTTGGGAAGAAAATAAGGGAATGTCCAGGTGTGCAGGATCACAGTTAAGACAATCACAATTTGGTTGGAATTTCCCCTTTTAGCTCTGAGATGTCCAGTTTGTTAGCTTAATCCTATTGTCTTAATAGTAGATGCGGTGTTACCCTGACAATGACCTAGGAGGTGAGTGTGGCTGACCTGCTCTGCTGTCTCATGTTTACAGTCAGTAATCTGCCTCTTCTAGCTTGATCTTTGTGTCACCTCAGGTATCATTTATATCAACACCAATGAATAGTGCCAATTAAATAATAGTTGCCAGTTAAACCATGCCAATCTTTGGGGATGGGGTGCATAGGGCCATAACTGGGGGCTATGACTAAGTGTCGCTTCATCAGTGGGATATCCACTCACTGCTGATGCTACTCTTAACCCTGGTCTTTAAAAAAAAAATATTTAGCCTTTAAAAATATTGATGCTTCAGCATTGAATTATTATTATTATTATTATTATTATTATTATTATTATTATTATTATTATTATTATTTATTTGTACCCGCCTCTCCATATGGATCAAGGCGGCGAACAACTTACAAATAGCATGTATTTCAATACATTTCTTATACATGCCCCCAACAAGCTGGGTACTCATTTTACCGACCTGCGAAAGGATGGAAGGCTAAGTCAACCTTGGAGCCCGGCAGGATTGAACTCACAACTTTGTGGTTTGCAGTACTGGCATTTTTTATTATTATTATTTATTTGTATCCCGCCTCTCCATATGGATCGAGGCGGCGAACAACTTACAAATAGCATGTATTTCGAAACATTTCTATACATGCCCCCAACAAGCTGGGTACTCATTTTACCGACCTGCGAAAGGATGGAAGGCTGAGTCAACCTTGGAGCCCAGCAGGATCGAACTTACAACCTTGTGGCTTGCAGTACTGGCATTTAAACACTGCACCACCAGGGCTCCCTGGATTTGAGTTCTTCCTGAGCAATGAGCAGCAAACAAGGAAATCTGCCACTGCAAAAATCTTTTAGGAGCAGAGGACATACTCCCCCTGCCCAAAACCCAGCATGGAAGCCACTGTATTTTTGTGAGGCTGCCATATTATCACTCCACTGTGTCCCAAGATGACTGCAGGAAAATGCTGTTCAGATCTTCAGATAAGTAGCAATATTCATCCACCATTCACAATACTGTATGATTATGATCATGAAGAAATGTGCAAAAATTCACTTTATTCATAGCAAGGAATTAATAGTATTGAAAGAAGTAATATCAAATCAGAATCTCCTGATAACTTGAGTTTCTGTGGGGAAAAATGTGATATAGAACCTGGTTTATATCTGGTTCAGTATGAGTATGATGGGAAGAAGAAGGGTATTGAGATCTTCCACATGAAAGAGTTATCTTGATTGGGCGACGGCCCCTTTCTTCACCCAGACTACTGGTGTGTTTGTGAGAGGACAGAATATGTGGCTGACAAAGGGTATAAACAATTTTTATGGCTGATGGCACACCCACTAAGCATAAAGCTCTTCTCCCATCAATGTGCAAGGAATGTTCATATGAGAACTCCTGTGGTATTTCAATATCTCTGCTTTGTTGTAGCAGTTTTATTAACCAAAGAATTATCAGTTCATAGGAGCTGTAGGTCAGTACTTAGCGGAGACTGGTCTGGATCCAGAGACACTTCTTTAGCTGTAGGGAAATATTCTAGTGTTCTTCTAAATGTAGTTTTCTAATTTAGCTATTTTAACACCTGTTTTTTTCCTCTTAAGGACAACACTTTTTCCACAGAACTTGATTTAATAGACTGTGCATTTTAATTCAAATTAACATAGACATATGGGAAATTAATAAAATATATTTCCCTGCTAAAATGTCCACTCATTTTAAAAAGACAACGCAGTGCTGGAGACTCATTATTGTCTAGATGCTATTTGGTTCATTTATTCATTGCAGACTAATGGACACAGCAGGACTGTTAATGTTGCATGTGTCATTCCTTCTGACAGCTCCAATTAGGTGAAGGTTACCACCTGCATAAAACTGGAGGATGGGTCACACTGGGTGGCAACTGGGACAGACATTTTGTACTGCTCTGCATGTAAAAAGTGCTGTGAAGAGATGAAGAACCAAGATGAATCAATTGGTTTGAAAACACAATATAAAGAACACTTCATAACAGAAGAACAATTGCAAGCAGTTTATGTAGATATAAACTACAAGATGATCTCTATTTTATTATACTTGAGTTTAGAAAATAATTCCTATATATCTTAATAGTGAAAGGACGATAGTGGTGCCCATAACTGGGATTTTATGGTGGAGCATGCATAATTAGTTCAAAATGTCCCATATGTAAGGTGAAACATACATACGGCTTGTTTGGATTTTTTTTTTTTTTGAGCTTAAGGGAACAGAGGTACTGATATGTAAATATAATACAATACAGGGCAAATATAGGTGTGATTATGCCAAAACTAAACTATTTTGAAAGCCATTGATTCCAGTGAGAGTCCTGTTGTGCTAGGTCCCATTGTACTTTGGTCTCATTGCACAATGGGACTGATGTACAATGGGACAGGAACAACAGGACTGATCCACATTAGTCACCATTGTGCATCAGTCATTTTCCCAGCTGACCAACATAGTAATGTAGAAGCATCCTTCTACTGGATATGGAACACCTGCCATAAATCCACTTACAAAAATGTAACTTCCATACATGATACCAGACTATGTTTTTATTCCAGTCAGAGAAAATGGATACAATGTAATATGGAAGTGCACTAACTAGAAGCTATAAATGTCAGCTGATGAATCAAAAACAAAGAATTCTTAATCAGAAACGTTTTGACTGGCTTTGAGCATATGTAGAATTGTATTTATCCTCTTCTGTATAACTGCATCCTCTGCTTCTGCATCTTCTGCTTCTCTCCAATCCAGAATCCAATTGATAGCATACATGTGCATACATGTGGCTTAGGCATGCCCATGCCTTTCTGGATAGAGCACAAAGTGTTATCCTGTAACCCTCTGCATAACATCCAGCACCACCTCCCTCTCCTAGTTGTGAAGCCTCTGGAGAGACCATTACCACTGCTCCTTACTGGTGGGGAGAGGAAAGAGTTGGAAGGCTATTCAACCTTTGTAGTTCAAGAGGAAAGGTGTCCTCCAAGCACATTCACATTTTGTTCTCCTTCCAACCTGAGACAAGCCATGTCATCAACATCTGAATTGCCTACCTATCTTCTTCCCTTACTACCAGAAGCATCAGCAGTAGCTGCTACTACCACTGCTGCCCCTCCCAGTGCTTGACAGTGAGGAAGGGAAGGTTTTAGATGGGGTACAAAGGGTCACAAAAAGTGTAGGGTCCTGTGATAGACTAGAGAGCCATATTAGCCCTCCAGAAGACTTCCACACCTGCTCCTGCAAAATAGTAATAGTCCTCCTCCTCATCATCATATTTTTTGTGTGTTGGGGAACATCCTATTCGGAACATGGAAGAAGCTTAGGCATTGCAATAGTTGGAATGCAGGAAGTATGGAACTGTGAAAGGAGATATTCCAGTGCCAGCCCAGATTACAAAATGCCTTAAGAGAGATCAGGAGGATTGTCAGGGGGATCTCACAAGCTGGACTGCTGGCAAAGCATCTTCTGATCACCTTATCAACTTCTTTATGTTGCCTCACTGAATGTCCTCAGGAGGACATAGAATAGACCAAAACACCATCTTCTCAAATAAACTGTTATACTGTTATTATCATTATCGTAGCTGATATTGTTGGTCTTGTTTTATTTCAAGTGATTTCCATCTTATGGCAACCCTAAGAGAAACTTATCAAAAGAATTTCTGGGGATGAGAGTGTGATGTGACCAAGATCACCCCATGGGCTTCCATGGCTAAGCAGGGAATGGAATCCTGGTTTCTAGGGTTGTAGTCCAATGCTCAAACCAATACACCACACTGGCTGATATTAAACATATAAATGGTTAATGTTTGGCTGGATGGTGCTTCCTGCTTGCCGTGAAGACTTAAGGAAAGAAAAGCATCTGAAGACTGATTCTCTGCCAAGCACTGTTTGCTATCCTGGTCATCTTTAGGGCAACTGTTCAATTATTGAGGTTATAGATCTTCTAGGTGTCCTATGACAGTGTTCCAATATTAGAAGACAATGCAATTACCAGTGAGTGAGAGGAGGACTGGTTATTTGCATTTCTGGATCTTAATCCAAAATGTCTAGCCTGAGTTGACTGATCCAGACTGAATTAGTCTCAGATCTAAAGTGGGGGAGGGGAGATGTTTAGTCCTATTTATTATGCATGTGCATGTCTTCTTCTTCTTCCAATTGCTACAGTGATAACCATGTTGGTCTGTATAAGTATAAAAGTAAAGAAAGAAGTCCTGCAGCTCTTTTAAGACTAACTGATTTATATATTTTATCATTTTTTTGGGGGGGGGATTAAAGTCTACATTCTCAGGTGTATTGATGAAGCACATATTCAAGTCTCAGATATGCAGACAGCCATATCATTGTAGGATGAGTGCTTTTTCTGTCTAATGTTCCTAAACACTGGGTGGCTTGATGGACAAACTGATATCTCAAAGAGCTACAAATTTGTCTGTTGGATAAGCTGGAAGAACAGGTTTATTGGAACTTAAGGTTGTAATCCTATACCTCCTTGCTTAGGAGGAAGCTTCATTACATTCAATGGGACTAACTTCTGAGTAGATGTATATTTAACTGTGCTGCATTTTCACAATGGGTGGCTTTGCAATGAAATAAATAGACAGGCACAGGACATGTGTTGCACCTTTTAATTTTTTCTCTCCTCCATCTAGTCATATAAACCACTGGAATGGCAGTGGGCATTGCATTTAAAAGAAACTGAATAAGGAGCTAAAAGTTACTTTGTCATTAGCAGCTGGAAAGATTTTTGGTACCTTAATATGTTAATACTATAAGTGTCCTTGACATAAGAAGCCCCATTTCCAACTGTGACAATGAAATTAAAAAAAAAAAGGCAGTAGCAAAAGAAGAAGTATCTAAAATGTACAACATAGACACAAGTATTGTGTGATGGATCAAGATATAGTGCAAACCAAATCAGAGCTGAGTGCAATTTCAGTCAAGCTCTCCATGTATCCATGATACTAACTTTTAAAGCCTGATTCCTGAATGATCTTTTCCAGCCTAGGTTGGGACAACCCATTCCAAACACTCTTTCAGTAAAAAATCAGAGGAAGTAGTATATCCAACAAAATGTTAGCATGGAGAATACACAGCTTGAGGCCTTCCAGGCAGTGATTACAGTGAATTAATAACAAAATAGGACCTTGTAAGCATTATGTCAATCTGTCATCTTGTGCTAAACTGTTAGACAAATGATGTTATGCACCTGTCAAACAAAAAAATAACCAATTTAATGCAGCAAGTTATTTCTACTGATTTTTCCCAATGTTTGTGAAGAACATGTGAAGAACATGTTGTGAAGGACATATGGACAGTCTTCGTAGCGTGGTAGCCACTTTTGCATTTTCCTTGGCAATGTAAGCCCACCCCACCCCACCATGTTCTTTCAAACTGAATTTGTAGGTGTTGTGGGGGGTGTTTTTTTTTGTTTTTTGTTTTTGTTTTGCTTTGCTTTTGTAACCTTTGCATCCTCTCTTTTCCTCTAACAATGCAGAATTTTATTTTATTTTGTTGTTTTGTTTTATTTTGCTTGTAATTAATCACACCATGTCATGTAAGAGGATGCTGACTCCAAGCTCTTCTAGATTGGTCTAAAGAAATCTAAGTTCTCTTCTATTTTTGAAAGCTGTTTGTAGCAATTTCTTGGATCTATGCTCGGGCTCTTCAAGAATTTTTTTTTTTTATGGTTTGCTGGGCAATTTTTCTCCTTTCTCTCTCTCTCTTTCTGCTTATTGTGCAAGAGAGAGATTTCACTAGTGCCCTGAAGCACTGTAACTCCAAAGAAATAATTAAAATTAAAAATTAAAAATTAAAAATTATTTTTTTAAAAAAGAAAGAGAACACAATGGAATATATATTTCCAGTGTGTCTAAAAAATTAAAAATGAAATCACTTGAGAATGGAAATAAAATGTTGCTGCTGGTACCAGAAAATTACATGTCTCCATCAGTTTTAAAAAAATCTCTGGTCTTTTTAAGTCGCACAGAAACATGCATTGTACCAAAACTTTATCAGCTATACTGGCTTGCAAACTTTTTTTTTTCTTTTTCTTTTTTTGGTCTGATTAGCAGGGAGAGGTTTTTAGTTTTTAACACATAAGTGGATTAGATCCTGAGTATCTGAGTGTCTTTCTGTACCAAAGCCAGCCCAAGGCATTCCATTGTTTGAAGCAGAACAGCAAATGGTACCCACACTTACTCACCAGAGTTGAGGTACATGGCATCCATAGCCAGCCAAGTACATAAGGCAGAAAAGTGGTTTAGGAACTGGTTTAGCTACAAAAGACAGAAATTAACATATTAAAAACGGGGGGAAAGGGTGAGAGATATTCTGGCAAGAATAAGATATGGAAATCTTCACAATATCAGCAGCATTGTAAAAATATGGTTATGTGATACAAGGTTTGGATAACAGTTGTTACACACATGACAACTAATGCACATGAAGGGATTGTCAAGAGCTAGGCACTGTTGTGTGATTATTACATTTAAAATGAATACTAAGAACCAAAGGTTTGTATGCCTTCTTTAAGGATAATTCCATTTGTGGTCAGGGCTTCTCTTAAAGGTTGTGCCCTTCCAAAATTCTCAGTGACTCCAGACTGGTAGTAAAACTTGACCAAAATTCAGTATTAGCAAAACATTATGTTAGAGAGCTGTTGCTCAGGGATGGCATAAATATATATTTTGAGAGAAAGAAAAATAATTTTGAATAGTCAATCTTTTCATTAAGGTTCTATAAATTTCAAGATTATCATTGGACATTTAAAAAAAAAAGTAAAGGCAAAGTAAATGACACTTCTGTGGGAATGGCATTCATGAGGTAAAACTTCTCCTTCTTGCTTAGTGACAGAAGATCTCACTGTTAGAGCTCAAACTGGATTACCAAAAAAGCACGACAGACTTAAATACAGACTTTCTGGGGCATGTACAAACATTCTGGCAAAGATCTTGTTTCTCTCTGTGTGGTGTTGAGATACTAATTGCTGTAGCCTCAAACCAGCAAAGCCAGTGTTGTGAGATGTGACCCACACTTCTAATCTATCAGTGTTTGATTTATGCTGAGACCATTATATTGCATTTTCTGACTTTGTAACTGCATGACTTAAGACGCATTATATTTTCTTCTTGTAATGCATTCTGAGAATTCACACAAGGGTCTGTACACTGCTCAAAAGTGCCTCCGGGTTCTCATGCTGCCCACCCTTGTTCTAAACAGAAGAAGTATGAAGAACCCTAAGGCTAAGGAACAAGTAAGAAGCTAATGATCTCATCTGTTTAATCAAGCTCTGACATTTTAATAATAGATTATGAATAAGTAATGATTCTTCAACATAGCTGGAGAGAAGAAAACAAAGATGAAGCAATGTGGTCATTAGAAGGAATATGGATCAAACTGCATAAGAGAAGGTAGCAAACAAATGAGGTGTGTGACAAGGAATAGAGATGTTAGAAAAAGATATTGCTTGTGCTGGGCAGTATAATGATTTCTGTATAATCCAAACCCTAATATAAGCTCAGTTTCCTGTAAATGAAAAAGAATACCCACCCAGACCCATTTTCTTCACATAGCAAAAAGTGACCTTTAAACTACCTTGACAAATAGCAGCTGACTAGAAAATTACAGTCATTAGCAGGATATCTCTAGAGTAGACTATTGTAAAAAATGATACTAAGAGACAGATGTTAACAATTTTCAACCCCAAAAGACAGCTACAATAAAACCCTACATTTTTAGCCTTCTAAAGTCTTGCCATTGAGATTCAGTCTAAAATATAAAATTCATATATCCCCCTCCTTTTTTTCCCCTTTCAAGGAGGGAATTATACAGGCAATGCAAGGAAAGCATTCTGCTGCATAGATTAATCAGATTTCCTTTTTTAAAAATGTGTTTAAAATACAGACAGCCCATCAGTGTTTGACAAAGAAGGTTCTAAACTGAGATCACTTACATTTGCTCCAGGTCCAGCAGTACTGGGAAAGACACATATTATAAATTTACACTCTGATTATAGAGTGTTGCTTTTAAGATATTCTGCAGATAGAGGGAATACACAAAAGTGTTTTCAATTGTAATGAAGGGAGAGCACACAGGCCTCTTTTCTGAAGGTGATCTATGCTTTGCAAAATTATAGAATGTGGTGTGATAAGAATGCATTCTCCTTGGGGAATGGTATGTTGATAAGCTTGGTGAGACATGAGGAAATGTCATAAAACAGTAACACAAAACATAAAACTGTAGGACACCTGGTGAAAACATGAGGAAATGTCATAAAACAGTAAGTCACCTGGAATAAAACACTGAAGTATGTAACATTCTTTATTCAGCAGAGCTAGATTGAATGTGGAGGCAGAACATCCAGCATGCCAAATGCATCCCAAAACAGTCCTCCAAACCAGAGTATATATACAGGTGAGTATATATTTCTGTGTCAGCTATATATTATCACAAAGTATTTCCATCCCAGTGTTGGTATATGGATTCAAAGAAAGAAGATATACTTGGCCAACTTGATATTTGATTAAATGCAGGATGATACTTACACAAGGGTACAAAAATTGTTTAAGACTAAGAGATGGTATCTTGATAGATTCAGACAGGCTGTTTAGCGGTCGACAACTCCCTTCCATTTTTCCTTTTTCCTATATTAGAGTGAAACAACAGAGGGTTTTTTTAAATTCTCTTTAATTTTTTGTCCCAAACTTTGACAATATGAACAAGACATCTTGGTATTAGAGTTGTCTTTTTTCTCCTTTGTGAAGCAAAATGCACACATGAATAGCAAGCACAGAAAGACTTACTGATATAGCAATAGCAAGCTCTTCACTCCTTATATTTTTAATAATTTCATGTGACAGGGCAGCAGTGATCATTGCATGTACCTCATGGACAAAAAAGAAAATTCTCACAAGTGAAAACACACTCATTTTTTTTAAAAAAAAAAAGTCTCCTCACCTCACTGGCAAAGAGAACAATTTTGAGGTCTTATGCTCTCATACACAAGAAGGAAGGACACGAGGATTTATATCTTCAATGTGTAAATGAAATCTTCCACCAAAAATCCATCCATGTGACCATCTCCACCCAGTCAAAATTTCAGCTAAAAGGTTCAACCTTTCTGTAAAAAGAGAATATAAAAATAAAAAGGATTTGTGCCTTTTTTTTCTTCAAGTCTGGGGTGGGGGTCATTAAAGCCTACAATGAACTTTCTCTAAAAAAAATCAACCAAAACAAAAATAAAACTTATTGTAAGCTTAGAAATAATTGTGTGATGTCTTGGGATGAACAAATCTATTTTAGCTTTCCCCTGTGTGTGTTTTTTAAAAACAACAACAACAACAAAAACAGACTTTAAATTCTTCTCTTTGTGAATTTTGGGAATTAATTAGAAACAAGTTAAAATGAAATTTGCTTCAATTTGAATGGCCAAATTACCCAACTACTGCTATTCTCGGCAAGGAGAGTAGACTACTAAACATGTTTATCAAAGAGAAAGGAATGGGAAAAAATTAGGGAAAAAATGATAATTTTTTTAAAAAGTCACTCAAGTGTTCAGAAATCCTAACAAGAAGCACAGTAAATGGGCAGGAATCTTCCCTGTTAAGGATCCAGCTATAGTTTATCACAAGTAGTACTCCCTTCCCTTTCCATCCCACAACAGCTCCTCCAGTTCTTTGAAAATGCTGCACAGTTGTTTGGGATATTATGCTGAAGGGAATAAGCTGTGGTGTACTGGGAAGGAGAATTGGGAGGGGAAAATTGAGTAGAAGTATCTCCCAGAAACAGAGGCTGTCCAGCTTTTGGTCCTAATCCAATGGGAATTACTTTTGTGTAGACATGCACAGAGTGCATTATAAATCCAGATTTAAGAAGATTTATAGGGCAATCCTAATCCAGGGCATAGGCCCTTTTTGCCAGCTGAACTAACTTTCTGCCCAGGTACATGAATAATTGTAATTACAAAGATTCTTAAACTGGGGGGGGGGAGTGAGGTTTATCAAAGCTTCCTTTGACCTAGTGTCAGCTCAGCTGGCACTCTGATATATTGGTGAGTTAAGGGTGTATTCTTTGTCCATCCGAATTGTTACAACAAACTCAAGAACCTGCAGGTTGCTACAGAGCAGAATAATCTCCTCAGAATTATGGAAATGTTACATATTTCAGCTAGTATAAATAACAACCTAAATAAAAACATTGAATTGAGTACCTAAATGATTTACCTGTGACTAAGAAAAGTATTAAATACTTCCTGCAGCAAATTCAATTTTTCAAGGTTGTGAAGAAATCTTTCTGATTAGTTCTTTCATTCTGTCCAGCCTCTGCTTTTCTTGGAGGTAGGGAAGTAAACGTGTGTGTGTGCGTTCTCATAAAAAATCTAAAATTAATTTTTATTATTCAGTATATATTATTTTCCACAAATGATTAAAATGTTGTGACTCTATGTTAACAAAAGTTAATGTTAATACCATGCTATACAAAAGTCATGTCATAAAGAATGTGTAGTCTTTGCTGTCCTACCATCTGCAATTCACCTTCATTGGAGACCATTCCAGATGTTCAAGGAACATGAGGATCGTGTACTTCAGGGAATGTAGTCATTTTAAAATCACTGATTACTTTTTTTTTTTTTTTTTTTTAGATATATGGCTAAATGTTAAATGATTTGGAGGATGTGACTCAGAGGCCACGTTAAATTAGTGCTAGCTGGGGTGTGTGCTCAGACCATAACTCATGTCTATATTTGTGATCAGTGACCCTCAGCTTCCTTCAAGCTATTTTCAACAAATGATGACTCTATTTAAAAAAAAGCAAAAACAAAATATAATTGTTTTAATGACATGTGATTATTCTTTCTGACTGCCTTGTATCCAAAATATTTCAGAGCTAAAGCTGAATTATTTTAGCTTTATATACCTATGCTGTTATTTCTCTCGGAGCAATTGCTTCTACTTGAATGCTTGGACAAATTTTCAGGTGTGCTAGAAAGTGAAAGAAATATTTAGTTTTGTTTTGAATGTTGACTTTCTATATGATTTTAACTGTGGTTTTTTGTAAAATATATATATATATATGGTTAAAGTGCTTTGAGTCTTTATCCTGGGAAAAAGTTGGGCTATAGATAAAGGTAATAAGAATAATAACGGTGACTGTGTTCATTTCAGCACCAGCCTGTGCAAGTTTGTAAGTTGCAAGTCTTAGTGAGTTCAAGACCTGGATGTGTTATTTTTTTCCCTTACTTTGTAATGTATTTGTTGCTTTGAACAGAAATCAACATTATTCACACTTAGAATAGGCTCAATGAAAAGAATGGGACTTATTAGAGGACTTATTTGCCATCACTAACTTAGATACAATTGATTTTATTGGTTTTCAATAGATTGTTTTCAATGAACTGATCTCTCTAATTTGTAGGGAGAACTAATTTGTTGTTGTTATCATCATCATTTTATAATAATAAAATATATTTTCCCCCAATAATGGTCTTTTTCCTCAAAATGCGACTCACGGCAGCTTACAAATTACTAAAATTGCAAAATCTCTCAGATAGGGGCCAAAATGAGTGGTGAGCACCTGCCACCATTCCTGAACACTGCCAGTTCCTAAAAGCCCAATGGCACAGGGAAGTTTTTACTTGCTGACAGAAGGATAGCAAAGAGGGAGCCAACCTAGCCTTCCTAGAGAAGCAGTCACTGAGAAGACCCTCTCCCTTGTTTCCCATTAAATGAGACTGAGAAGATGATGGGACAGATAGAAGTGCCTTTTCTAAATATCTTAGAGTTCACACAGGCTCTGATTGGAAGACAGGATCTATCAAACAATCTTGACACAAACTATATAGGGCTTTATAAGTGATAACCAGCACCCTGAATTGTGCCCAGAAATGGATCAGCAACTAGTGGAGCTGCTGCAACAAGTGAATTGTGTGCTTCATGTAGCCAGTGCCTGTCAACCAAATGGCTACAGCTCTGTGGATCAGTTGAAGTTCCTAAGTACTTTTCAATGGCAGCCCCATGCAGAGCATATAAGAGTAATTCAGGTGGGATGTAACCAAAACATGTTTTACTGTGGCCAAATCAGCCATCTCCAGGAACAGAAGAAGCTGCCACACTTGCTTTATAAATAAATGTATACTTACTTTCTCTTTGGCATGCAAATGTGGAAATGGGACATGTAAAACTTAACTTGAAGCATAAACATAATTTTTAAAGACTTTAGAGTCCCTTTGAATTAAAGCATTCTCTGACTCATTATTTTTCATACTCTGAGTAAGATTTAGAATAACAAGTGATTTACATGACAACAGCTGAAGCACTAGACAGTGCTGACTGTTTAGACCATTTATGCCTCTCTCTTTTTCAGTCAAAAAGATTTTCAGAGGAAGATGGTGACATGCAAAAATCTAAATGAGGTAAAGGGAGAGCCAGTGATTCTCATGGTGAATCTGCTCAGTACTGCAAGCCAAAAGGTTGTGAGTTCGATCCTGCCGGGCTCCAAGGTTGACTCAGCCTTCCATCCTTCCGCAGGTCGGTAAAATGAGGACCCAGCTTGTTGGGGGCATGTATAGAAATGTTTCGAAATACATGCTATTTGTAAGTTGTTCGCCGCCTTGATCCATATGGAGAGGCGGGATACAAATAAATAATAATAAAAAAAAATACTTTAAAGGAACTATCCAAGCTGCTATCCAAAAATTATGTTTGGCATCTTGGACAGTTCATTTAAAGTCTAGAATTAAACTCAGAACTGATTCTCTATATCTGTTATGGGAAAGCCCCTGATCATCCCTGCTTGGTTTATGAATGTTGCAAAGCATACACTTAAGGAACTTAAAGAACACTCTTTCTTATTATGAACGTATCCAAATATAAAGGTCTTCAGGAGAAATCCTCCAGAGCAGAGATGGGTAACTGTGGGAAGCCAGAGGGACACATTAGCCCCCAGGAGATCTTGAAAGGTCTTCCTGCACTCTCACTCACACTGGGGAAAAAAAGTCTCCAGACGCCCAACAATGACCTCTTTGACCTTCCTGAACCCTACTGCCAGAAACTAAAACTTTTTCTTTTGTTGCTCCCATGGGATGCATTATCATCACAGGTGCACAAAGCTCCCTCAGGCCATTTTAGGTGCAGGAGAGGGCTTTTTAAGCAACAGAAAATGATGGGAAGTTACTTTCAGTTAACTTTCAAAAAAGCTCAACAGGTCATCTGGGGAGGAAGAAACATGGCAAAAATGCCATAAAACTCCCTAGAGTGTATTTTGAAGCAAAAAAAAAAAAAAAATCCCCCTGGGAGGCACAAAACAGTCCTGGGGGCCACATGTACACCATGAGCTACTCTTTGCCCACCTGTGCTCAAGAGAATGCTAGGTTTGCTTGATGGGAAAAGGAGAGGACTTTCTTTGTGTTGCTCCCATGGGATGCAATTTCCTCACAGGGCCAATCAATGCCCACCCTTGTTGCTTTTAAGAAGTTTGAAGACTTATCAACTCTAAGTAGACTTATGAATGTTTATTGATTCCTGAATGTAATATTTTTATTGCTTAAATTGTTTTGTAGTGATATTTTTATGGTTCAGTTTGTTTCTAATAACACTCTTATAACTGCCTTGAATGCTATTTTTTTCTTCTAGTAGAAAGGTGTGAGAAAAAATGTAATAAGGAAATAAATGAATACAGCTCTCCTTTTCCACATTATTATTTTTTTTTGGCTTTGCCACTAATAATAGTGGATACCTCTAGTTTATATAAATAAAAACAAGGATATGACATACTTGAATTTTCCCCTGACTATTACACATTGCTAATGGTCCTCAAGGTTTTAAATAAGCATACTCATAAAGGCCAAAGGGTTAGGGCACTGTATTACTAAGATCAAGAAAGCTGCCACTTGGGAGCTTTCCCTACTGGAACATTAGCAATTAATGCTATGTTCTGAAATAAATAAGGCCAGCCTGGAATGAATGTGTCACCCATCTTCTAGGTTGGAGACTAGTGTTTTGCTTCAAAGGAAGGACAAAAATAACAGTTTTGAATGAATGCACTAACAACATCTTGAAACCATGGTGCTAACTATGAAGAAACAAACTGAGTAGCTGTTAATCATTGAGGGATTTGAAAACAGAAGAATGCTATCAGATCAGATCTTGGTAGATGAGTTTAACAGAGGATTTAAAACAGAGGAATTTGGCTGGATCAGACCAGTGGGTCATTTAGTAGACCATTCTGTTTGCTATAATGGCCAATCAGATCTTCCACTGCAGAGCTCCCTCTTATCATTGTCCACCACTAACTAGTACTGAAAGGTACATATCCTTTAAACCTTGAGATTCCATATAATCATCATGGCCAATTGTCAAAAAATAGACATGCATCTGTTACCCTGATTTCTGGGGGTCCCGTGAGGGACACCTAAGTGTGCTCCAAATTACAAGGTGGGAATTAGTCAAAAGAGCACAAGCTAGCAATACGAGAGGCAGGGCAATAGAGCGAGATCTTTTACCCAATGTCTACGGGGTCAGGCTTAGTCAAGGAGCAAACAGAAGTAAAATAATAATTGTTGTTTTTATTAAAATACAATCAAACAAGTGTATGCAACACACTCACACAGATAACTACAGAAATAAAGGTTGGAGTTAGATAGAGGGATTTTTAGAGGAGGTTTTTGGTATGGGTAATACTACACCTGTCCTGAAGCCTGGGTAGTCTGAAGCAGAAGTTCATAGATATGAAGTTCTCAGTACGTGGGACTGAGGGGAAGGCTCGCCAAGCAAAGTGGCAGCAAGGCGGGATGGAAGTTGGGAGCGATCTGAGGAAGATCTCAAAGTCAGGGGTTCTTATAGGGAAAAATGTGGCCGTAGGCTAGTCCGTACTTGGGGAAAACAATGAGTTTTGGGCTGGAGACAAAGCCTCCGAAAGGTCAGAATTTTACATGATTGAGTTAGGTCCGAATTATCAATAGAGTAGCCAGTATGCAAACACGGAGTGCTTGACAGATTAGTATTTGGTTCATCAAGCTACCTGCTCGGGGCAGGGAGTTCTTTGTAAGTAGCATGCATACATAATGTGGTATTTGCCTTGAGGTCTCCTGAAGCGGCGGGGTGGCTATTTCTGGCCTGCCTGTATTTGTGTGGAATATTACAGTGATTAGCGGCTGTGCCTGTATGCGAGATTGTCCAGGGGGCCTGCAAGCACGTGGAGAACAGAGCGGTATAGTAGGCCAAATTATTGATATCAAAATGATATCTAATATCCCACAAGTCCAGGCTAGAAACTACAGTGTATCATCTCTCTATCTACTTACCTGCCTATCTACCATCTACCTACCTACCTACCTCTCAGTTTATCTCTCTGTCTAGCTAGCTAGCTAGCTATCTTGTTTTTCTGTGAAATAAATTCTGGTGAGCTAACAGTCACTGCTGATATGCTTCTAATTCACTTAACTTTTCAACTGTAGCTATTTTTTTTAAAAAAAGGAAAATATTTCTTCCCACTGTACTATCTGCCAGGATTGCTGTGGGAGTAAATTAATATTGGTGAAGAACATGATACATCAGTAAAAGAGTGCATTAAAACAGAACATTATTATTGCTAGAAATTAAATTAGCTACACTGTTGTTCATGAAATAGTTGGACCTTGAGATCTGTCTGTGGTGAAGACGTGGTCATGCAACTCAGGAAGGGAAGAGTTCAAAGGTGACTCTTCGAGTCCTAGAGCTGTCTGACTTTCATATGGCAGAAATGGACCAATAAAGCCTTATGAATGACAGCAGGCTCACATGAACTCTTCACTACTTTGGTATGGTTTCTGCCAGAAATAGCATGTGAAAAATACTTTTAAAAAACGGTTTCATACTACTACTGTCACTTATAACTCATTCAATAGATACAAATTCCTACTGAAGAAAATTTGGTCTGTAACAGAATTTGCCTCGTGGATGCACTGAAAGAAAGAAAATATTGTGAGCTATGCAGACCACTATTTTAAAAAAAAAAAAACACTCCTAATTTAGTGATATATTTTCTAGAAAAAATCTATAGGTTAAAGCTAGACAGCTTGTGGCCCTCCTAGCGGTGTTAGATTATGAATACTGTGAGACCCAACTGGCGTGACCAGTAGTCAGGAGTGATAGGATTTGTAACCCAGCAATATATAGAGGGCAACAGGTTCCCCACTCCTGCCACAGTGTACAGTGGAGATATAGTAGATCGAGAGAGAACGAGAGAGAGAGAGAGAGAGAGCATATAGTGGTCTGAGCATTGGGCTAGAGTCCTGGAGACCAGAGTTCAAATCTCTGCTCATCTATGGAAACCCATTCAGTAACTTTGGACAAATCACACTCTCTTAGTCTTAGAGGAAGGCAGTTGCAAACTTCCTCAGAACAAATCTTGCCTCATGATAGGTTCACTTTAGGAGTGCCATAAGTCAGAAATTACTTGAAGACACGCAACAACAAGTAGGTGAGAACTACTTGTTGAGTAATATGGGTAGTATGGGTAATATACATCTGATAATCAGTCACTATTTACTGGTGCTCTGTGTAGTTGCAGAGATAGGTAGAACACAATAGTTTCAAATAAAAAGAGAATCAAGAAGAGCACGCTCCCATGCACAATGGTTACTCTTACTCTACAATAAAAGACAATGGAATGACTTTCCATTATCTCTTAGGAAGTTTTAACAATGTAGCTGGAAAAAAAAAGTGTCACTATAATTGTGAGACGCTCTAATGCAGGGTGGTCAACATGTGGTGCACTTGATGATGGTGAACTACAAGTCCTATCATACCCAACAGCTATAGGCATTGGTCAAAAATCATGGGACTTGTAGCCTAGTAATATTAGGAGGGGCACAGATTCCCCATCCTTGCTATAGAATATATTATTTTTCAAGATTTCTGTGGGAGAGAGATGAGAAAGAGCTAGAGAGAGTGAAGGAATGGAGAAGATGGGTGAAAAGTGGAGTTAGCAGAAGTGGGAGTAAAAAGAGAATGAAAGTGAACAACAGAAACAGAGGCATAGGGAAAAGAAAGAAGGCAATGTGGCCAGGAGAATTAGAGAGGGAGAGAAAGAGGAAGAAGATAACAGAGAGAAGGGGGACTAGGAGATATGGAGAGGGGCAGAAGGAAGACATGTGGTTAGGAGGCTGGGGAAAAGGAGAAAGAAAATTGCGGGGGGAGGGATAAAGAAAGATGGAGAATACCAGAATAGGCAGAAGTTGTGAGGACACAATGAGGGAGAGAGAGCGAGAAAAAGAGAAGAGGAGATGCTTTACCAGGTGTTATTGGATAGGGCAGAATGGAAGAGAAATGAAACTAAGCATTAAAAATTAATTGAATTCTTAAGCACATCTAAAAGAGAAAGACATTTCTGCCAGGCAATTAGATAGCTGAGGCTCAACCCATGAGCACTTCAGACCAAGAAATGAAACTGGACTGGACTGTGACTTCTAATAATTTAGCACAAAGTAAGAAAAGTGAGAACATAACTGGCAAGGTCAACAATAAAATAGAAAAACTCATCCAGCCACAATCCTCTAGCATATTAAGTAGCTCCTAAGGCAGCAAATACTGAGGCATCTTGGTATTTCACCATGTGGACTTCTTCCTACTCAGTGCTGGTGCTCATCACTGTTTGACAGACTTTGAGAGAGCAAGGAGGGAAAGGAGAAGATGTCCAGGCAGACCCCATGCAGGCTATAGAAGTGGTGATGGCCACGTACAGTAAATAAATTTTTTTCAAGACAGCACTGTTATCCTAAGAACTCATTCAAGTGAGAAGAACCATCTTTTGAGATTAAGGCCATTTTTGCACTGTACTGTTATAGTGCTATTATTCCATTTTCAACATGCTGTGGAATTCTGGGATTTGTAGTTTACTAAGACCAAAGAGCTCTCTGGCTGAGAATTCTAAATGCCCCTCCCTAGACTGCAAACCCCAGGATTCCATAGGATGTTGAAAGTGAAATAATAGCACTATAACAGTGTAGTACTGAAATGGCCTTAGTTTAGAGACCTTTTACATGAGCATAACTAAGGAGAAATTTGTCTGTTAATAATATTTGTGAGGGATTGATATTATTTTTCTTTTGATCATTCCAGTTATTTGAGGGACTTGAGATCCCTTCAGTCTTTTCTAGATTTTTTTTTTTACAACAGAGATGAACGTTTCCCCTAATAAAATAACTGTGTTTAACTTTTTACTCATAGTTGTTGGATTATAATGTATTGAACTTTATATACAAGCTTCCAATGCATTCAACAGAAACTTTTCATCCATTTGAATAATTCTTGAGATTTAACTACCATTGCCATGGTGACATAAGATGATGCTATATTTTTGATTTAGTCAGTCAAAGATTCTAAAAGATTCTATTTTCACCCAACAATGTTGAAGTGGTTATATTTTGCTATGTAATATATTTGTGAAAAAAAATTAAAAAGCAAAGGAAGAATCGCTAAAATTACAATAGTTCAGACTCGCCTGAGATTTCATAGGCTTTGCAATAACGCAGCTGTTTTCCTCAGGGTATTCTCACAAGTTTGTAAAGAAATCTATTTGTTATGAGCATTCTGGAACCCCAAGGAAGGCAGCTGTGTTTTTGATAAACCGGGCCACATTTTCAACACCTCAAGCTACAGAGACACTTACACAGGAATTCTGGGCAGTATATATTATCCATAAGGAATGCATTTTTTTAACAGTAACAACACAGTGCTGTTAGCAGAAGTTTATGCAGAAAACCAAAGTGAGCATCAAACAGAGCAGTGATATGAAATTAAAAACCTGACCTCTAGCACTTGATCTGCCCTAAACTTAAAACATGCCACCCAGAGTGAACTTAACAGCCACTGGGGAAATCATCGAATGGTATCAATATGCTCTGCATACGAATTTTATGTTGGTGTTGCTTATCCTCTTCCTAGTTTTGTTTGTTTTTCAGATGTTCACCAGGGAGAAAAATGCAATAAATCAGCAGAATTTTCTATGGATCTTTGCAAAATTGGTTTCTTGAGCTTGAGTCATTGCAATTTGGGACTTGGCCAAGTGGAAACTCTCATAGGTCTTCAGCAATGTCAGCTTTTTGTTTCTTTGTTTGTTTATGTCCCACCCACAACTGCATATATTTGGGGTAGGGTGGGGGTAGTAGCCTTACTAAGGGATTATTGTTTCTCATAGTATTGTGTGTGCAATTGGCTTTCTTAACACAGAAACAAGAACATAGCTATTGTGCTAACTGTGCCACAAAGAACAGAAAATTGCTTTCTTTTCAGTCGTTTTTGAAAGAACCTTATGTAACAAACTGATTAGGTAATTTTATTTTAGTTAGCCAGCTTCTGCTGGAGGAAAGATATCCATCCCTTTATTTCACACTCTTTTACAACAACGTGATCCTAGTAATCACATAACCTACCTTGTTTCGTGTGACAACAGCTATACCAAGGTAACTTGTATCCAGGCTAGATATCAGATATTCAAATATATTAGATATTCAAAGATTCTATCAAAGAAGCAATAGATTAAATGATT
Organism: Ctenosaura bakeri; assembly: GCA_948474755.1. Lineage (NCBI taxonomy): Eukaryota > Metazoa > Chordata > Lepidosauria > Squamata > Iguanidae > Ctenosaura > Ctenosaura bakeri. The sequence goes on along the minus strand of CAOLHI010003461.1, from coordinate 59,716 downwards.
TTTTTAAACTGTTTGTCACTGACCAATCCTTTAAACAACCCCTCAGCATAAAGATATGCACAGAACGCTTTAAAGCAGACACATGTGTAGGACATACATTTTTGTTCCTGAAAACTAAAAATCTGGCTGAATTGTCATCTGATATATAATTCACCTAAAGGTGAGTGATAATTTCAGTTCAGTTCATTTTTGATAAGAATTTATCTAAATTTGCATTGCCTAATATATATCAATTTTCAATATGGAAAGAACTTGAAATGTTTAAAAAGCCAAGATGTAGGAAAGAAACAACACCGATATATTTGTCTATCTAAGCCCTGAGCTTAGAGTGTTTGTGTTTGTATTTGAATGCACATGTATCACCCATGCCAGTACTTACACTATTTTTCCCTTTTTAATATCTATATGGCAGCAGGCATAACGTGGTCCTCTCTACACTGGCAATAGCTGTGCGTCTCAACTTTAGCCAGTCCAAATGACAGATAGTTTCTCTTCAGAACCTTTTTAAGCAGGTGCTGTGGGCTATATTGCAGAGAAAAACCACCTCTGAGTATTCCTTCCCTGAGAAAAACCCATCAAATTCATGGGGTCAGCATAAGTTGGCAGGCAACTTGAAGGACATGCATACACACACATTTTTATGACATTCTCAAAATTCACAGGCCAGAGACTTTTGAGTCACAATTAAGGATTGAGTTAGTGCCTGCATTACTTCCAAGTTTGTCTAAAGACGTGCCCAGTACTAGCTTATGGTGGTAGTGTTTTGCTTCTCAACACAACAGCCAGTGTTCTGGAATCCAGATGTTCAGGCTTCCTGCAGCATCATTTACTTTGCATTTGCCTTAACAACAACTGACGTGGTGATGATTTTCAACTTCTACCTCCTTTTTTCAGTTGCAAGGTTTGGACAAAGGAGTTGTTGGTGACCATTTCTCTCTTTGATAATGCTGTTTCTGCTTTACCCTGTGATGCACTGATTGGTCATATGCTGCACTGGTAAGCTTCCAGAGAGATGCTGGAATAGTTACCCCCCAGGCTGCCATGCACAGACTAGCAGAGCTATGAAGAAGATTTGGACAATATTTTTTTAAAAAAAATGAATATGGAAATATACTTATTCTTCAAAGCTAAACAGAGAAATATTCACCACCTATCATTTCATAGCCAGAAAATCTTACTGCTTTAGTTGTAATACATTCATATGTCTTGTACTGACACCAATTTCAAGAAAATCATTTTTGGAAATATGGCTGACTGATATAAACATAATTAATTAATTAATTAACATCCTGCCTTTCTCCTTGCATGGAATTCAAGGCAGAAAGGGTAGCTGCACCCAGCCATTTTTACATCTTAATTGCTTCCCACTTCCTTTTTCTTCTCCCACTCCTTTCTTTTCTTTTTATCTTTTTGGAATCATCTCCAAGGTTCCTTAATGGGATCCTACAAAATATGTTTGATGCCTCCACAAGCTCATTTCCTCAACTGGATCTGGTTTCATGCAAAAACCACAATGAGAGTTGGCCCCAGCCTACCTCCTGCCAAATTACTGTAGCTGCAACTAAGATCTCTTTCACAATACACAGTGGTAGCACTATGATACCATATAATTGTCACAGCTCCATCCTATGAATGTTGGAATTTGTATTTTTGTGAAGTATTTAGACTTGCTTACTGGATCTCTCCAAAGCCCCAATGTCTAAACAAACCCCAGGACTCCAAAGCTCCAGTTCCTCCACAAATTCCAGAATTCCAAAGTGACATCAAAATATCATACTTTTATAGTACTAAAGAGGCTCAAGTCCCCTGTTAGTAATGGATTGCATATAATCAAGTATTTGCCCCACATCTGAGATGTGAATGCTGTCCAGATGACCAACACAATGACAAGATGGGCTTTATGCTCTCCCAGTAGGCCTGTATGAAGGTTTCTGTTCACTTAGAGCTGCTCATCATCCAGCTTATCTGATCCCTCTAGCTTATCAAGAGGCCATGAAAACTGAAACACCTACCAAGAAGGCATTCTGCCAATGTCTGGAAAGTATTTCGTTCATACCTTTTTTTAAAAAAATGTGATAGCTCCATTGATACTGAGACATCAGAATAAAGTGTGCCACACATGTCCAAGGTGTTGGGAATGGCAACCTTTGCATATTTAATTAACTGGCTAGTTAGTTTGCATGTTTATTGTAGGCATAGAGAGATAGCCTAGAGAAAATTACCTGTTTGTTTTGGTTAACACCTCTTCCTCCAGCACATACACTTTCTTTGTTCTTAGAAAGGTTCTCTTACCATTTCCATCTCTCTCTTTTGTCTTCACCTCTTGTTCTGAAAGCTTGCTCTGAGATCTCCTAACAGGGATTATTTTCAGCAGGCATGTGAGTGCTTAATTTCTTACCTTTCTTCAAGAATTGAACCTGTGTAAACTACACACAAGATTTTGTGAGTAAACTCTTTTATATTTTTAACCAAACTGTTTTTGTGTTTATTTTAAGCTAGATTAAGTGTGTTTGGGGTGGAGTGATAGAAGTGGGGCTGGTAATCTGTTCAACTTCCATTTTTGTGCATTTACTAGATACTCTTCTGATTGAGAGACTTATTACCGAAATCTCTCAATTCCCCAACACAAGGCACAATCCTATTTAAGTTAGCAGCAAAAGTTGTCTCCATCTCTATAGACATGCCTCCAAAGGGAAAACCAAAACAGAACACAAAGAAATATGCAATCCCTTGAATACTGAAACTTTGGAAGAGTTGTTGTTGGATGCATTCAGGGCACAATCCTGTATATCAAGAACAAAGCCCAGTATAACTGTCACTATCATCTTCAGGATATCAGCAAATATGTAAAACATAAAGCAATGTTACACTTGCCTTGATGACCCACATCTTGGCATGAAAATTGGTATGCACATTTAAGATACAATTATATATCTGATGTTCAAACCCACAATCTTATTTTGAAAAGGGACATTTTTTTCTTAAAACACTGAAGCTGGTATTTACATTTTTAAAACACAGTCAAATCATTTTAACTAGTATATTCCACAATAAATGAAAGTATGAGAATTAACGGAGCAGTCTAATTACAAGCTTATAAAATAGATTAGACTGGTCTGTATCCATTATTAATTTCACATATTACCTAATAAGCAAAGGAGATGATAGTAAATGCTTGTCCCAGACATAAGAGATTAAGGAAACTGTCTGAAAGACTAGTCAAAAATTGACCCCAACAAAAAGCTTTTATTAGCTAAAACAGATTTTCCATCAGGAAGCAAATATATCATTGTAACTTGAAGCAGTTCAGACAGCTTAGTTAGTAACCTTGTTTCTTGTATTAAAGCTCCATCCTTTATCTTACATTCACTGCCTGTGGATCCCATACTAAAATGTCCCAAATACTGAAAAATTTTCCTTACAACTGGATTAAATTAAGAAAGAAAGGCATGCTGTACATCTGTTCAGATCATTAGCTCATGATATATTACTTTGATCAGGGATTCTTTATTTTATTTTGTATTATTTTTCAGAGGCTGGCAATAGCCATATGAGTAAAGCTAAATGAGTAAATACACTGAAAATACAGAGAACTAAGAGGGGAAGGATGGAAGTGAAGCTGGTTGTTGTAAATTACTCCTGCTTCTCCCAGTATTTTTACTCAATGAGGCCTTGACCAGAGGACAATTTTCCATGCTCCTTTGCTGGATTCTGAAGGGTTCTTTTCCTGTAGTGCAAAATGACTTATAACTGCACTCATACAGAGATGAAAAAGTTATACCTACCAAAGTAGCATCTTCTGCACAACTCCTGAAGAGAGATGAACTGTTTCCTTTGACTCTCATCACTATCTTTCCTTTCTGTCTTTCTCCTCTTTAATAGAAACCAAAGGAACACAGAGAAAATAGGCTTGGGTTATTACTTTTCTGAGAGCACTGAAATATTATTTAAAATACAAGCTTTTAAGCCCATCAGGGCATGAAGATGGTCATGGTGGCTGGACATGTTGAGGACAGAAAGGTTCAAAAATTGTCCCAACTACATGTTAAAGCCGCAAGGCCTGTAAATTAGATTGATGTCTTAAGACAGAGTTTGCAAGTTTGTTGGATATTTGGTGCCCCTGGCCTATACCAGGCTGATGAAGAATCCTATTTGAAAGTTTGTCTTTTAGACAATATTTAGCTGGTCTAAGAAAGGTGTTCCCAACCCTGTTTCAACATTTTGCTTACAGACTAAATGTGCTGCTGCCCCTCATCCTCTCTTCCTCCTTCTACATCTTGAAAAAAGAAAATAATGGCCTACTTGACTGAACACCAATGTTCCAGGGTTTTTACCCCTTTATACAAATGGAGTTGATCTTAATAAAATACAAGGGAAAATCCAGCCCTATTAAGATACTCACTCACGCATTTTACAATTACATGGAAGGGAGAAGTGGCCCCACACACTTTATCCATAGAACTGTGATCACTTATAACTGTTCATATGTCTTTTTTGAGAATATTCTAAGTGGTCTTCTGTGTGACAAATATTTAGAGGGAATTCTCAAAGCCTTAGGTAGGAGGTGAAGAATGAACTGTCTCGCAAGATTTCTTAAAAATTTCAGAAAACAGCTGAGAGCTAAAAATCTGTCTTGGTTCTAAGGTCAAGGACAAGCCAATCAATAGCCCTCTTATGCCTGGATGAGCATGAGGGACATAGAGCTGTGTGTACTGGCACCATACCCAACATCCATGCACATGTTCACACCACTCTCTCAGATGCTTATCACCCTAGTTTTGGGTCATTTTTTTTGGAATCTCTTTATTGTGTGCTTGAAAATGTAATAGAATGATTCTTTCACACCATCACTCCATTTGTGTTTCAACAGCATGTGTTCTCATGTTTGCTTTCTCACACTTGAATACAGCAAAGTTATTTATACCCCTTTATTTACCCCACCTCCTGCTCCATGACTTTTTAAAATGGAAATTGTAATTGCAGAATTATATAATGATGCTACTACAGAATCACTTCACGCTTTTTTGGGGAAATGAACATAACACCACTTCCAGCATTTTTTGTGCTTTTTCACTTAAACCAGCACTTGCCAGGTTCTGTTTTTGCATATTTTTCTTTATTTACTCTTTATTTACTCTTTAAACTTTTCCTGAACCCTATGATTTCTCCGGGATTTAATCATAATAAGATTACATTGGAATTGTGCTATTTTTCTACTTTCCATGTATATATATACATACACACACACACACACAGATATATACACATACACACGCACACACACACAGATATATATATACACACACATACATATACAAACTCACAAAAGTCAAAGTTAGTGAGTTTGTCTATGTCAGGCAGGCAAGGACCTTATTTGATTGGCTGTGTCAGGTGAGAAGACCTTATATGACTGGCTGTCTGTGAAGATTCTATGGAATCCTGAGGTTGGCAGTTTAGGAAGGGGCATTAAGAATTCTCAGCCAGAGAGTTCTTCGGCCTGGCTGGTTGCTATGGAGATGAGGCCTAACAGCAAGAATGAGGAGGATAGTGTATTCCTTCAGAAACCAAACCTCTGTATGTTAACAACTCTGAGTACAGATTGGATTGGGGAACGGGGAAAAGTTACAGGTACTGGACAAGATAGTTTGGGGAATTAGAGACACAGGATCTCTAACCTTTCTAACAAGTGTTACCTGTGAGAAAATAAATTTTATATATTAGATAGCTAGAAAATGGAGAACAAATATCCAATGTTTTTTATGGACACTCAAGGGAATCTCAGTGTCAGCTCAGTCTGACGACCAAAAGTAGTGTGGGATTTCCCTGCTGGAGATCTCCAGGGAAATCTCAAGAAAGGAGCAATGAGACCACATCCACAACACATTCATTATGCTCCCAATATCACAATGAAGTATCCAAAGTGGTTACTACAGGTTAGTGGTTCATTAATGGCTTATTTCAAGTGGGAAAAGAATTGAATTCCAACTCACCCAACACTAGTACAGCATGGTAGAGCACCAGGAAAGCCAGGATGTTGTGCAATAAACGCTGTGAAAAGACATGACTAACCCAATGTAATTGCAGTATAAAATCACATCGTCATGTGATAGGTCTCCAACTCTTCAGTAGTAGAGGAAGAATCTGAAGGATGCTTCTGCTGATACTTACTTGCATCTGAGCAGAAACTCCCATATGAGTGGGAGGCCTGATAAAACAAGGCTTCCTCCCAATCTCAAAAGCTTTTATTTTGATTCAAATTTTAATGGCAGGTCCCATCAGATATCTTCACTTCATGCAGGAAGTTTGGGGACTAGGGCGAGAGAGTAAGGGAAATACTTGCACATGCATGCCAATGTGCAATGGGATCTTGTAGCATCTTTGAGACTAACTGAAAAAAGTTGGTAGCATAAGCTTTCATAGACTTAAATCTAATTCATCAGATAGTTAAAGTACCAAAAGTGTATTGAAACTCTCTTGAAATAAAAACTAGCTCATGCAGTTTTATCTTCTATTGATTTTTGAAAGGGCTGACCCTTTTAAACCTTACCAATATCAGCACATCAGTATGACACACTTTGCTAATTTGAGCCACTGCAAAAGCTCACAATGCAATATTCAACTTTAACATCTAACTGTGTTTGAGCATTCAGAATGTGTACATTTGACCAGTGAATAAAGATATATTTGTTCTGAGGGGATAGGTTATGTTATATGAAACAAGAGAAGAATTTGTGGTTACTGCAAACGGAATGCAGTGCTGAAGAGATTCCGGTCACCAAGTCTGTTCTGCTCATCTGCTAATAAATCTAACATTTTCCAATTGCCTTTAGGAATGAAGTACAATTGTGGGTCAAGGCTAACAAAGAACAGCCACTGGATGGTATTTAGTGTAGTCACAAATCATTTCGTTTTCAGTCCTGCAATAAAATTGGAAGGGAGATTTCATACCCTCAAATCCAGGAAGTTATAGGCACTTAGAATCCCAAATGCATAGCATCAAGAATAATGTATCCACAACATAGTCCATATTGTCATGTAGAGACTTATAATACAGCAATCCTAACCACAGCTCTTCTGGCTGCAAAGGGTTAGGATTGCAACAGATGTTTTCTTTGCTTACACAGAGAAGAGCTCAGTCCCTGCTTCCATGCCTATAGATGTACTCCACAAGAGTACATTTGCTGTCAGCATTGTTTTCTGTTGGTACCGGGTCCCACAATAAGGCATTTGGGGTCATGGATATGATACGGGTATTTTCCTTCCCACTGAATTCAGCAGGAGCAAAAAAGAGCTTAAAAGAAATAACAGAAAAAGGTAAGTTATTCCCTCTACTTAGAACAAACTGGATTTGGAAGTAGCAAATTATTTACCACTTTTCTATACTCCCCCCACAGACATTATTAGGTTTGCTCTGTAACTCTGAAAAAGAGTTTCCTCATTTTAAGGCTTCTCCAAAAGAGAGATAACTCTTTGAATTTTCGTTCATTCTGCAATTTCTTTTGTTTGATTTGCTTTAAAGACTACACTAAGTCCTGAATGAATGTACATAAATATTAAGATCATAGTCCTCAAAACACCAGGAATTAAGCCCCATTTAACACATAGTTCAGAGTAAATATACACAGAATTACATAGTCAAACATTACCTCTGTTTTCTGAACTCTGTTTTTCTGTTTGTTTGTTTTGCTGGTGACTTTAAAGAAAGAAAAGAAGCACAATTACCTGTTATCCACTACATTGGTAGACCCTTCATCTCCTTTTTCAGAACCAAATGCTGTTCAAGGAACAGCCACAATTTTCATCCTTTGTCTAGTTCTTCAGCTACTAGAACTGAGGCAAAACTTACTTAGAATATATTTTTCTGAGATAATTTAGGAGTTGTTTTTTTTTAAATGAAAATAAAAATAAATCCTTAACATCCCTAGAAGATGGTGGCCAGTTTGCACATTTTTCTCTACTCTCTCTCTGTGGATGTGTGTGTGTTTGTTTTTCTGTCTGTCTGTGTTAGCCACAATCCTCTAAAGAGTCTTTGCATGATGTGAAGTCCAAGGATTGTGGAGAATGCAACATAGGGGCCAAGTTGTTGGTACAGTTGTTTCACGACTGAAGAAAAATAAAGGCAAGATGGGAACTTTAAGAAAAGAAGCAAAAGCTGCTGCTGCTAATGGTAATCTCTTTTTTGCTTGTAGTGAAATTCAGTCCCATTCTTCATTTCTCTGCCCACAAATAGACTTGAAGAATTTCAAGTGGCCATTTGCATCCTTAACGCTATCATCTACTAGCCTTAGTGGTCCTTGATAGGCTTTCGGTATGCAGATTTATATATGCATGAGCCATTGTGTATGATCTACTCTGTGTAAATATGTCTAAAATATGTCCAAAGTGTCAGGGCCACAAGTATCTATAACTCATTGGGTGCATTATCCTTTGCCTCTGGCATATAGAAGCTCAGAAATACATAGAGGAAATCCAAGAAAAGGAAAAGATGTTCCAATTTCACTTCCACCAACAGAAGCCAAGTGGACTGAGACATGACTCTTGCTGCAACTCTGCTAAGCTACTATCTTCCTCTTTCACTTGAGGCCAGGAAGCTAGGTGAGGCTATGAGAGGAAGTTTGTATGGAATTTCCTTCCCTGATGTCCAATACATTGAAATGACCCCACGTTGTCTACACTAGCCAGCACCTGTTGTTTGATTTGACTTCTTCACGGTTCCTCAAACTATGAAAATTTACTATTTTCAAAATAATTCAACCCAGTTACTTGCTGCAGTGTTTGATAAATAACCTCTTTGTTGTTACTCATATAAATGTAAGGGAAATAACTTTTTGTGCTGCTTGTGACTTTTTCACTCTTTTAGAGGAGGAAAAACTTGATAAGATAACAACATAAAATCTCAGTCAAAATGTTTCTCAAAATGCTATTAAAAATATTTTAAAAGTCATTAGTTCCTACACCAATAAAGTAACTTTGACCTTGTTTGTTAAATTATTTTGAAAAGTGACTTAGTTCCACTCTTGTTGCCATCAAAACCAGCTACTTCACTACTTCACTACTTCCAGGTTCATTACTGCCTAATGACATAGCCAGCCCTGGGTATAAACAAGCTCAAACAAGGTTATCTTTCCTTTTTGTCTTTCTGCCTCCTTGCTGTCTCCCATAAAGATACCGAGTGCAGTTATTTTTGTGACAGAAAGTCTTTGTAGTATTCAGCTGGGAAAACTAAGAAGATGTTTAGGAGCAATTTTATTAGGAAAGCTTTCCCATAAACAAATCACTTTGATTAAAAGAAACACATCCAGCTTGAGTGGTCTCTCAAGACAAACTTTCCACTGAATTTATTTCATGGTTCAGATATAATAAATGAACATGGGTTCTTTTGATAAAGACACTAAATTAATGTGACATTTATACTGCATAGAGTAGGAGGTCACCAATATTTATATTATAGCAAAATAGCCAATTAATCTTTCAAGCAGGGAGAAATACAAAGTATTCACTTCTAAGATAGTATTCTAATATAATCTTTATCCCTAATGGGACTGCATAAGTAGTCAAAACATGAACAGGAAAGATACTTGTCATGCCCTACCTCACACAGAACTAGACTTTGTGAGTCTTTTCCTACCATTAAACATGATTGTTGGTTTTATGTGTCATCAAGTAGGCTTTGACTTATGCAAATCATAAGAATGAGAGAACTTCCCCCTACAGAACTCTGTTATTAACAGCCCTGCTCAATTCTTGCAAGCTCAGAGCTGTGGCTTCTTTGATTGATTCAATGCATCTCTAATACAGTCACAGGCTCTTTTTGCATGGCATTTGCCATGCGAACAGGCCTCTGGAGCATTGTGTGATTACGAGGAGTGTTTCAGATGATGTCCTCGCAATTGTGCAATGCTGCCAGGGCTGGCAGGCACTGATCATGCACTATTTCATTTTGTCACAATTGCACATTGCTCCGGGGCCCCACATGCACTTACTTTGCATGTGGAGCTCCGAAGATGCAGCCCTCGTGCTTCCTCCCCCAGCACAGCCTGAGAAAATACCCAGCTGCGCTGTGGAAGGAAGAGGTGGCGCCAGCTGGCAGGCAGCTCCTGAGGAGCCGAAGCAGTGGGGAAACAAGAGCCTCTTGCAAGAGGCTGCTCATGTGATCCCTGACAAAGGTAAGGTGCAGAAAGGGCCTTACTCTTTACACCTGCTTTCAACTTTGTTACTGTGTATCTTCAAGCTTCTGCCAACTTATAGTGACCCTATCCTTATAGTGACCCTATCCTGTGAACCTTTCACAGGGTTTTCTGGGACTGAAAGTGTGACATGCTCAAGGTCATCCAGTAAGTTTCCATGGCCCAGCAGGGAATTGAACCATAGTCTCCAGGTGTCAAGGTCAGAGACCTGGGTGATGAGCCAGCCCAGAGAAGGGAGTGTGAGAGCCAGCAAAGTCCAGCCAGGAGGAGACAAGCAAGCACTTTACACAAGGGAGTTCATTTACCAGCGCATCAAGCAAAAGCCATAGTCAGAGTTCCAAAAGCCGAGGGTCAAGAGATCAATTCAAGGTAGCAGGAACCAGGTGCTGGGAGCAAGGACCAGGCAAGAGGAGGGCTTGAAAGAAGTTTGCCACAAGCAAAGGAAAGCTTCCAGGCAGGCAGTTACATAGCCTGAGACACAGGTGTGGCTAGTCACTGCTTCTTGAACTTAATCAAGGAAGCTTCCTTTTGCTCAGCTCTCTTGAGTCTCCGCCTTGTTTGTGGGCTGATTGGCACAGGCTCCAAACCATCTTCAGAATTGGATCCCTGTTGCCCTAAAGGAGCAGGCAGAGGAACGTCCACGCCTGCTTGGTCCATGGCAGCAGGGGGAGCTCTCGAGCTGCAGGACTCATCTCCAGCCAGAGCCACAGGGACCAACAGCTGCTGCTTGTCATCAGCAGCTCTGACAGGGGCTTCAGTTATCACACCAGGGTCATAGTCCCGGGTTCAAACCACCACACCACCCTGGCTTTCAACATTACCAAATGTTATAATCTTTTCCTGTGAGCATCCAAAGTACCATAGCTTCATTTAAGTTGCCTTGCTGCTAGTAAGAATTCAGGCCTGATTTGGTCTAGTACACAATCAAATGAGTTCTTTTCCTGTCAGCTTTCTGCACTTTACAGCTTTCACAACCCTACATAGAAATCAGAAATACTACAGCGTAGATGATCCTGACTTTGATATTTCATTACATATCTCTATATGGAAGAATTGTAATTCCTTCATAGATGCCTTTTGAAGTATTAGCCTTCTGATTTCTTGACTACGTTTTCCATTTTCATTAATGACTGAGCCAAGTTATAGACAATTATTAACGATGTTGATGTTTTCACCATCCGCTTTGTAAAGTTATACAAATCTTCAATGGTCATTATTTTTATTTTCTTAATATTCAGTTCTAACCATGCTTTTGCAGTTTCTTCCTTAATTCTGATCAGTCGTCATTCTAAGTCTTTCCTAACACCATTTTTCTGGTGAAAAATGTATGTGTGCATTCTAATTGAACTTTAATTTTTTTTTAAAGAATGCTGAAAATAGGATGCTCGGTAGGTAAAAGTGTCAAGCACAGGTTGCTGGTCATGGACAGCTAGATGTTGCTAGCTGATGTGTAGACACAATGCTGAGGCTGTGTCTTTTGTGTGCTATTAAATATTTTGTCTTGTAATTTTTTGCTGGCTTGTTGTAAGTCTAGCTTTAATTAAGTATATGTAATTAAAAAGGGGGAAACTAACTGCAATACAGAAATATTAGCACTGATCAGTTGCTTGCCTCAGGTAGCTTCTTTGGGCCACAATCCTGTATGATATTTGTGGGATTTAATACTCTGCAAGAGTATTTCCGAGGCTTCTCTTCCACTCTCCCCTGCATTAGGTTACTTCTCAGTGCTTGTGTGTGTTCACATAGCCATTATATCACCAAGGAAGAGTTAGGGGCATCCAAAGAAGTATCTAGCTGCAGTTTTAGCATCAGGAGAAAAAAAGCAGATATTGCCCTTCTGTATCTCCACTAAGTGAATTAGAGATACAGGATAAGAAAAGCTCCACTTTTTTGTATAAAAATATTTGCCTGCCAATGGAGGGGACTGTTTAAACCTTCCTAGGAAGGAAGCTGCAAAGCCATGAAGACTCTCCTGTACGTTCCTGTGAAGGTGAAAGGACTGAGAGAAGGACCTCTGTGAGGGTCTCAGGGCCTGGACAGGCTTATATGTGGAGATACAGTCTGTCAGATGAACTGGCCCTGAACTTCAATCTAAGATGGTAGTTAGAGTATCCTGGTGTTCATAGGCAGTATTCCCTCTTGTCTGGTCTAGCCTGGTATGCTGCATCCTTGGCTGCAGACTGATATTCTCAGTTTAAAATTCACTTCCATTCCTCTTCTGTAATTTTTTTGTCTTAGTCCACACGTGCCAAGATGTATATTTATAAGACTGTTTAACCAACATAGAAGAGTTATTGAGTTTCAGAACTCTACTGTAGGTTGTTTTCTTTCTTTTCTCTAACTTTATAAGTTGAACTTCAAGAAACAGAAATTTTAGAACATCATTTTACCTATGTATATTGCAAACTTTACAATCCCATGGAGCTTTACTGTGAAGCTGAACTTAGTAACATTGCTACTTTTGGAACTACAACTTCCAGAATCCCTCAGTCACTAAACATCCTACCCAGTAGTCCAGAAAATGGCCATAACAAGCTCTGCTCAGAAATACATCTTGTTAAATGAGGTTGACTGACTAAAGTGTGTTAAGGACTGTAGCCTAAAGATCTTATTTTTCATTTCCTAATCATCTAGATTAATCTGGATTATGCAAAAAAAAAAAAAACTTCTCAAGGAAATCCAGAATAGATCTGCTCTGCAGAAACAGGATTTTTAGGACACTGTGAAAGAAAATTAAATTAGTCATCCCAGGCATGCTTTTGTGCCATGCTTATTGATTAGTTGATGATCAAGACGAGAAATCTAAAATTATTTTAAATAAATTTGTATGTATTTGTACTTTGGAAATGAGCAACAGTGAAAGAAAGTCATTAATTTTCAAAAGTTAATCATATTGTTAACCCAGTTTGTTTATTATAAAAAGAATAAAGAGAGAATAACTGTAAGATTGAGCACATAAAGTAAGTCAGAACTGGAGGGAATATGTAATTTCAATTATCCAGAGAGCCGGTTTGTTTTCGATTGAGAAATCAGAAGATTTATTAACATGCTAACAGGAAAACTGTGTAATGCACATAAACAGAAGACCAAGCACTTCTGAAATCAAATATGAGGAATGATCAGAGCTGAATGACAGTGGAGATATTTCATCTTTTCAAGGGAGAAGAAATTGACAACAGCACCTGAAAAGTTATCAGTGATTTTTTTTATTGTTGTTGTGGGTTTTTAACCCTCCAGACACATTATTCAAGTAGAAATCTGAGAAATCTCAAACACATTATTCAAGCAGGAATCTCTGTCCAGAGTGAAGTTCGTGCAGAAAAGTTGGGCATAACATCTTGACATAAATAATAAATTTAGAATTGTTTTATATGAATGCTGATTTAAATTATAGATAGGAAATGATTCATTATTTGAATAAGTTACCACAAGGTTTTGGTAGGGTTGAGGGAGAAGAAATTACAGCTAAGGAAAGCACTATGCACACTATATTTGATCTTTGTCAAAAGAGAGTTTTTTTAGAAAAGAAAATGCAAGAAGAAAAGGAGGTGATTGAACAGGTGAGACTATCTTGTTGATTGAGACTAATACCAAAACAACACCTCCTCTTTATCCAAGATTGATTCTTAATCATTATTTCCCATTATATATAACAAAATGTGGATTCAAAAGTGTCAGAGAGTAATTGCCTTGGCAAGAAAAAATAGTTTTCCTTCAGCAGTAAGTAACAGTAGGTTACTTCCTTGGGAGGAGGGCTGTAGCAATATGGACAACCAACTGTGGAAACCCTGGAACAAGTAATGGTGCAATATAGGCCCTTTCCACACCACCCTCTCAAATCACCATAGGGATGAGAGAAGGATGGGACTGCAACATTGGTTCTTCATGACATCATCATGGTCCCATCCTTCTCCTGTCCCCAGGTGGTGTAATCACAGAGTAAATCATCGACAGGCTTTCTCCATCAGTGACTTCATCGTGCCACCATCATAGACTTCCCCGGTCTATGGATGGTCCAGAAGTGTTCTGACTGTGCTTCCTGCCCCAGTGCAGCCTGGGAAAGTACTTGGCTGCACTACAGAAGGAAGAGGCAGAGTCATCACACTTCTTTCATCTTGGAGGCATCCAGTGTGCAAGAGAGAGCTCCCATCATGCTTCCCTTTCTGTAGAGCCACTGCTGGGATCCCCACGGGAGGACGTTGGAAGAAGGTACAGTACGGAAAGTGCCATAGTCCCTAAACAAGGCAAGGCAAAATTTATAGTACAGTGTGTGCAGAACAAAAGTGACTGTAGAAAACAGAATATATTGATTTTCCTGTTGGCAAGTCAGACCCATCAAGTAGTATTAGATTTAGCCAGATAGACTGCCATCATGAATAAAAACAATGAAAGTGGAGAGGAAAGGAGAGTTGGGTTACATACATACAATTTAGGTTTGCTTTTATGAACTTATTGTGCTTATTTGTAAATTCACTCCATTTTGCCTATCCATTTTGTCATTTTGGTTAGTCTTTGGCTAACCAATAAATGTTACAGCTGTTGACATTCTGAAGCCTTCCTTGAGTGATCAGCAGTGAGATGGTACCATGGAGTTCAAAGATGTCATTCTACTTTTGTTATGTTATGGATGGCTTTACAATCTCCAGCCTTAGACTCAGTGTGAATTGTAGCAGGGAAGCAGATGCAGATGACAACAAGCCAATACAGAAGACCAACCTTGTAGTATTTCTATAGGACCAATCCAGCTGATCAGCCTCATAATTGAGATAATCCTTGGCAAAAGTATCCTTTGGCAGGTCTCATCCCATGTCCTGCACAGGTAAGTCCATCCTGGCAGGTGCCCAATTGTGTTGCTGGTGGTGGTTCTACCACCAACAATGAACAGTAACACTGTATGTTCCATTTTGACTTCTTACAATGCTTCCAATGTATCATAGTTTTGGGAGCACTAAAGGAAATGTAAACATTACCCCCCCAGTCCCAGCTCCATTTTCAGCATTGATTAAAGCACCAGTGCATGAAAGGATATCATAATTGGCCCACTTTTGGGATGTTGGAGCCACAGCAGCTGCCTGAAGATGTTTCATGCTGACATTAGACCTGTTGCTCATCTGCAAACTCCAAATTCTGATTTTCCATTTATCTCAGTGACCAAAGAAACACTAAGTTCCATGGTGGATTCTTTGACTTTGCAGAACACAATTTTCTCAGTTGTTGCTAAAGTCCCAGGTACTTACTCCATGTTTACTTCGCTAGATTGTATGATCAGTTTTTAAAAATCTGTCATCAGGATCACACAATAAGGTTAGGATAAAAAGACCACATTTAGATGTATGTATGGTCTTATTTAAGTTAGGCCTCGTTGTGTATCAAGTCTTGATACACTTGAAAAGATGTTTCAGTATTTGCATATTTCATGTGAAATGAGAATCAGATAGTATACCTCTGGTGGGAAAAAAAATCAGGATCCTATGTTTTACAATTCTTTGCATTAATATTTTTTTTTAAAAAGTACATCAATTATAATATTTTGGCTTCCAGTCATCATGACTGTGGAAAACAATATAAAACCATAATGAAATTATGAAAGCCTAAGAATTAAATGGAGGTTGTACTTTGATTTCCAAAAACAAATCTTCTAAGGAATTCTAGCTGCCTTTTACTGCTTCTATATTCGTTATCCTCCTATTTTCAAAATATAAGTCAGAAATGATAAAAGAGAAATTAGGTGAGGGTTACAAATAGGAGATAGTCAATACAAATAAATCCATGCAAATACTGTAATCCTCTTTTTAAAATCTGCATTGATTTGTTAAACTTTTCTAAACAGCAGAAGAGGGAAACTCTGTCTCAATCCACTGTTATGAACAACACATACATAATTCACTCAGTTGCACTTCATAACGCAGCAGTATGTAATACGTGGTTTGAATTTTTCCCTCTATTGATCTACTGTTCCCATTTTGTCACATGGAATCATAAATCAGAGAAGTAAACTTTGGATAATAAAAACTACTATGAAAAAGAGTTTGAATCTTCATTCTACACACATAAACATGCATTGAATGAGGAAAAATAAAGATATCTTTTTAAAAAATAAATAACTACCATAGCTGAAAATTGGAAAGGATGAACATAAAACAAACCTTACTGGATCAGATCAATTTTCCATCTAGTTTACTGTTCTGTCCCAGTAGTGGACAGCCATAAGCCTATAGGAAGTTCACAAGCAGAACAGGAGTGCAACAGCACCGTCTCATATTCCACCAACTGATATAAGAGGAATGCTGCATCCTATGGCAGACATAATATAGAGGCATCATGACCAATAGCCCATTGATAAAGGATTGTTGAAGTATGTTAAGACCTGCCTATTGACTGCTGAATATGTACCACTATAGTCAATGAGCTTGAACGTACATGATCTCACCCAGTTTTGGAAACTTAGCAGGATTAAGTAAAATTTTGGATGGGTGTCAGAAATATCAGAGATTGCCAGCTGGAGCCAGAAAAAAGGACTACTTAAAACTACTTAAAACCTTGATAAGAAAGTCAGTAGATGGACCAATGACCTCACATGATATAGGTAGTTTTCTATGTTCCACTGAGAGATCATCTTGAGGGTGACTATTTATTTTACACAGTAGCATACGGTGGATGAATGATTGCTGTCTGCTTTTCCTTAGCTGTACATTTGTTCTTATTATGCAGGACCAGTATACAACATCTTGTTGGGGTCTCCTATGGATAGTTTGAAATCTAAGGGGGCAATTTCAGTGACAGAATGTGTGGTTCCATATTTCAGATGACTGCGGAATATACAAAGTATTTGTGAAATTAAATAGGTGCAGTACGGTCAATAACCAATCAGCAGGTTGCAGTATGTCATTTGAACATGAAGAGTCTGGGATATAGAGGGAAATTACTACTTCAGTCATTTTTGTCCAGAGAATGTGAAGGTGCAATAAACATCACAGTTTCCTAGTAGCACTGCACACTTCTGTGCCAACCTATGTGTACTGAAATACTTATGCCCACCTTACACAATGTCACTGATAAGCAATTCAGATAATTGAATTATGTCTTACATGAACTTCATTTCTTCAAGAAATGCAACCAGGATTATGGTACTGTACTGTATGGTACTGTACTGTATTGTACTGCACTGGTACTATAAAATTCAACATAGCATTTGTGGTGAAGTGGATGACATTTTTTATTGGTTGCAAATTGAATATGTCCACCCGCTTGGGAATTCCAAAGAGACCATGCATCATGATACATACAATTTTGAAAGTATACAAATATTTTTGATTCCCTCATCCAACTGCAGATGGGATAACACTGCTATTCAAAGAAGTGAAAGATCAAATTTGTCTGTCCCATTCCTAGCCCACATGTTTTATTCTCACACTAACACTTGCTGAAATGATAACTGAAAAAAAAAACATTTTTAGCATTGCATAACCGCATAAATTTTTTTATGGTTGTTCCTTCTCATGCAGCATGAAAGCAGAGAGAAAATGAAAATGAATGAATGAAAGAAAATCAGTTTGCAGTGACTTTAATAGGAGACAAATAATTTTGGAATAAGCCGACAGATTAATGTAAACAATCTACGACCAGTATTCTGTTGGTGAACTAAACAAGCATAACTGGGAGTTATCCTTTCACACATACTTTTTCAGATCTTGCAGAAGAAAATATCCAATACTTCCTTCCATGAGGCCCCTACCCTGGTATGCTACAATAGCCAGGGTGGCTGCACATCATATCTCCAGTCATTGGCCATTTCTGCACTAACCTGTTATAGTGCTATTATTCCACTTTCAACATCCTATGGAATCCTGGGGTTTGCAGTTTAGGGAGGGGCCTTTGAGGATTCCATAGGATGTTGAAAGTGGAATAACAGCACTATAACAGGCTATTGCGGAATAGCTATTGATTGGCTGTGGGTAGTTCCTGGGCTCATTCTGATGAGCAATGTGGGAGAACTGCAGAAGAAAGGAGCAACCTTATATTGCAGGTGAATGCTGCTGTATGTTCAAGAGCAGCTGGAATGGGCCAAGGCCTACTCCCCACAGTTGCTGGGGAGACAGAGGAACTTCTAACAGATCCCTTCTCCTAGTGGTTGTTGTGCACTGAGGGAAGCAGCTGGGCAGAGGGAGAAGCCTCCACTATCTCCCATAAGTAAAGTAGTGGTTATTTATTAAATTGATGTAGGATCTTGGTTCAGTTGTCCAGAAAAGCATCTAAGTGAAATAGATGGTTACAGGACTATAGGATACACAGTCAAACAGACATCATGCTACTTCTTGCTGTTGTTCTACAAACAGAAATCTATGCTCTTTACCTAGGTTATGAAATATGTTGGCTAGGTTATGAAATATGATATGTGAATGCTACTTGATTTGTATTTCACTGATAAGAAACCTCCCCCCCCATTAGTGCATCATTACACCTGTAGAGGCAAATGCCTGCTTTTTCTTAGCTTTACGTTTATTTTTATTATGTAAGACCAGTATAGACCATTTTGTTGGCATCTGTTATGGATATTTGAGCCTATTTAAGATGTGTTTTAGATATTTAAGATTTTTACAAGGGTGTAAGGCATAACAATCCTTGTCCTCTTCACCAGAACCATCATTATCACCACTGTCATCCCCAGCATCCTGACTTTATCACTCAATTTGTCACAACATATTCTCAGTCAAGCATAATTAACACTCATATAGTTTTTTTGTGATACTGATACAGAATTACTAGGGGAAAAACAATGATCTCAGTTGTATGGTATTTGAAGTTTGAGCCCATAGGGACACCCCCTCTCTGGCACCACAAATTCCTATGTCTTTGCATAAGCCTCCGCCAGTGGTCTTCAACAAATGTCTCTCTGTTGCTATGATTGTTCTCCCACTCCTTGCACAGCCTTATGTTAACTAAATGGCAAATTCATCATCAGAAATTGCGTCAATCAACCAGACAGCAAGTCAAAAGCTTATATCCTAAGGTAGTAGAATCTGTGAATGGCCATTAAGGATATTACTGTTTGTATAGCTATATTACATCACCAGGCTGCAGCAGGGGATCGCATAAAAATCTCATCTTTCAGAAATTAAATCTAAAGGAGTAGAAAGGAAAATATGAATTAAGTCAAAGCACGAAGACAAACTGATCAGGAATCACACACTAGTTTGAAGGAATAATGGATGAGACATTTGCTTCACCAAGGTTTTGTTTATTTCTCCTTAAGCGTATTTATCCAGTTTGCGCTCCTTGGGATCAAAAGCCTTTTGTGATGGGAAATCTGTACATTTGAGAGACTACCAAAAGGGACAAAAAGTTTTATTTAAAATGCACAGCAACATATCCTAGGCAAATAATTCATGTATAACAAAATGCATGCATTTGAAAAAAAAAGAAAAGAAAGAACACAGAGAAATATCTTTATTTGAAAAGTACATGTAACAGTATATGCAAAATTTAGCAGCTGGTAGCTTATATGGAATCTGAACAGCAACAGTGAGATGATGGGAAACAAGGACCCCACCAATAATGAGCTTAATAGATTCTTCCATACCTAGTCCAGGGTGCCCTCTAATTGACAAAATAACTTGCCTCGTGCTTATTTCAGCAGATTTGTTACTGGCATGTTACTTTTTTTTTTTTTATGCAAGTCTTTCAAGGGCAAAAACTGGAATGCTATGAATTCTATGAAAGTCAGAGCTGGAGTTTTATGAATTAAAGTAAATGCTGATACCTTGGGCAATCTACTACTCATTTGGAGATCAGTTTTGTGTGTCTTTCCTCTGAACTGCTTTGGAGTCTTTTCCTCCTCCTTAATAGCATTAGGAGCAACCTCAAGGCTATGTACATCAGAATAGAAGGATTAAGGCTTTCAAGCCAACCATCTTGTTCTGTTTTGTCACCAGATGTGCTTATTTAAGACACAGCAGACTGATCTAAATATACTGTAATAATGGAGCTTGAAAGACGATAGCTTTATTGAAACAATGCTCTCCTTCTCATAGCTATTTAAAAGTCACTCCCATTGAATTCAATTAGACCTACTCTCAGGTAAGCTTATGCAGAAGGATTCTAATTTCATTTTGGTTCATTTAATAATTTATTTGATTTGTATGTGGCCTTTCTCTTGGAATTGGATGACAGGTGGCTCACATAAAGAAGCACAAGCAAGGGGTCAGAAGAACTTATCTTCATTATACACAACACATAAGAATTTAAGCAGACTCTGCTCAGGTACTGTCAGGGCATAAGTAACAGAAGGGCTCATGAGTTACAGTGTTGGTGCCCAGCTCCTTTGTCTTACTCCACAAAGCAATACCATATTTGCTGGAGTATAAAACACACCAGCATATAAGACATACCTCGTTTACACATGGGCAAATACTATTTGCTGGCATAGAAGTTGCAATGGCATATAAGACTCACCTCATTTTTAAACAGTATTTTTCAGGAAAAAAGTGAGGCTTATACACCAGCAAATACAGTAAGTTGAAATGAATGCACCTACTGGCTTTTTCCCCAGTCCCTTATATTGAGTCCTGTCAGGGAGCCATTTTAAGACAAAAAATGTCTGAATTTAAAAAAAAAAAAAAAAAAAAGGAAGGGAAGTTGAGTAAAGGGAAGTTGTGGGGAAGTTGTGTAAAGGCAGGGGCATGAAAAAGTCTTTGGGGGACCACATGCTGCCTGCTGGCCACATGATTCATATCCCTGTATTAGACATTGATAGTTTTAAAGTTTGTTTCTGATTAGACTTCCCAATTTATGAGGGAAGCAGTTTGTAATACATTTGTACCAGCCAGACCACTTTTTGAAGTATGAAATGAAATAATAATAGTAATAAAAATATGAACCCTATACAGGAGCAAACTATGCAGTCCTTTTTTCCATAGAGAAATAATGTTTCTCAAGGCTCAAAGCATGATTGAATGGCCAGGTTCCTTCTCACACCACTGGGATTTCTCTCTCCTGTCCTGAAAGCTCTCTGTGCCCCCAAATCTGTTTTCTATTTTTCTATTTTATATAAAAATAAGCAAGACTGTAGACCATAAAGAAACTTTTCCTCTTTCTTTTTCTTTCAGTGGTGGTGAGAATTTAACCAAATCATTAGGATTGTCAGGAATCCTAGGAGTCCTGCTGTCTTCAGATGAAGAAATAGGACACTTTCTAACTTTGAATTTCTCAGTGGTGTCCAACTTTTTTTTGTCCTTATAAACTATATTTAATTAGGTTTGCTTTATCTTAAAAGCTTTCAGCTTTAAACAAAGATAATTCTTATGAATGAAGACCTCCAGGCTTAAATAATATTTTCAAAAGGGAAAATCCAGAATATTTTTTCTTGTCAAAGGTAGAAGGATGATATAGGAAGCTGCCCTCATTTCTTAAAACAGGGGATGACACCTAGTAGAAGAGATACATTCAGCTCCTCTTAGGGAAATAATGAAATGATCATTTTCATTCCTTAAAATCCTCAGTTTCTTCAAAGAAAGCAGATGACATACATGATATTATATTACAGAGTGAATGGACTCTATAGAACTGAGGTAGTCACCAAAACATGAATCATCACTTACTAACTTCTCTGTTACAAACACATAGCTGGTTGTGTGGTTGATTCATAAGCCTTATTTAGGATGGCCAAAGTCAATTGTGATGGGTGTTAGAGGACCTCTCTTGCTAAGAAAAGGTATGAGTTAGGCCATTTCTGTACTACACATTTATAGTACTATTATTCCACTTTCGCTGTGGAATTCTGGGGTTTGTAGTTTACTGAGACCAAAGAGGTCACTGACTGAGAATTCTAGATGCCCCTCCCTGAACTGCAAACCCCAGGATTCCATAGCATATTGAAAGTGGAATAATAGCAGTATAACAGTGTAGTGTGGAAATGGCCTTAGAATTAAACCTGTTTAATTTCTGTTTTGTTATGTACACTTAGATGGCTACTTTCTCTGGGATCCCCTGCAATTGTATGCCACCATGCATTACTGCTGGGTAGTGTGTTCCTTAGCAAAGCGGAACAAAATGTGGTGGTAACACTTCTACCAGGACCTGCAAGCCAAGTCCATGAACCTGCTAATCTCACCCTCTTAACCATGCAGCTTGTTACAGTCCCGTGTGATATGATTACCACCAATTCTTCTTAATGCAATTAATACAAGTAACTCAAATCCTATCTTATTCTCAAATGGATAGCCAGCTGGCACATGGTAGCTTAAATTCTGTTTGTAGTCCTGACTAGAGTAGGGCCATTGAATCAGTTGGATTTATCTATATGTTAACTCATAATTCAACAATTGAGTCAATGGGTCTACTTTAATTGGGGCTAACCAGAAAGATCCCAGCCCTTATGTGAAGCTTTATATTTCAAGTAATAGAAAGAGAACTCCATTTTAGGGGTGGGGGTAAGCAAGAGTTGCAAATGCAAAACTTGACCCCTTCCAAAATCATTTTATTTTAAGTGTATTCTTAAAAATACAATAGTTCAGTTGTGATGTATGTGTCACAGATAACTAAGATCCTGTTTAAAAAGAAGGCAGACTTTCATGTTTTCATTTGTGATAAGAGGTAAATAGTTTGAGGGGAGAAATAAATACTTTACATGTAATGATTAGGCATTGCGTGTGACTAATAAGAATACTCTCCCTGAAGGGAAAAAAAAAGAATAATCTTCTGTACAAGTGCACTCAATTAGAGTTTTAAGTTAAGAATGTGATTGTGTTTTTTTTTTAAGAAAAAGGTTTAATCTTGTAGGTGGCCTCATTCTAGTGAAAAGACAAATTTGAGATATATTTTGGCTAAGCAGATGCTCTACATGCCACATAAATCTGGAATAAATACAGCCCCTTGCAGGTTCAATTTGATTATTGCTTTAGGGATGCCTGCCTTTTCCAAACACCACATTTTGCTGTTAATGCCCAAATAAACAACAAAGCATCTGCATAACATTCAAAAAGAAAAGACATTGCCATTTTTTCCTCCTGAAATATGAGTAAAGGTCCTGCTTAGAAAAACATCAAGGTTTATCCTGGCAACGAGTAATTAGGTATTTGCACAACACGGCCCTAGACCATATTGTTCAGCTGTTACACTGAAAATGGCCAAGTATGGATCAGACCAAAGGCCTATTTAGTCCAGCTTTTTGTCCAGACATTGCCCAACCAGCTTTACCTTTCCACTTACATTTCTCAGCAACTTAGATAAATACTGATGTCAGAGGTAAATACAGTACTCTCCCTTATCTCCAGTTTCTAATTTCACAGATTCAGTTATCCTTGATCAACCTCTTTCCTTACAGACTCACTTTCTTCCCTCCCACCCTTTGTAGCATTGGGTAGGTGGGTGGGAAAATGCAGCATAAGTCTTGGCTGCTACTCTGCTTTGCTTTCCCCTGGGTGATGAGCATTGCCTACTATATGTACTCATGGGGAAGCACCACATTTGACAGAAGCAGTAGGAAGGTGAGGAATGAGAGGGAGAGAATGAGCAAGCAGGACAGGCAGAGAAGGTGAAGAGGAACAGAAACAGACACTAGGCACTGTGTCTAGGAATAGCAGTGGTGACTGTCCTTCCATCTGTCCCTTTTAGTCCTCCGCTTTCCCTAATTCCCTCCATTTGCAAGTACTAATCCTTATCTCTCTGTGCTTCTATCCAGCTGGTGCTTCTCTCACCAACTGTGTTCTTCCTGAGGATATTCCAATGTGGTTTACCTCAACTAGCCACCTTGCTTATCCCACTACCCATGGAATTGCCCTACTATTCTCAAAGCTCCATGGTTTCAGGGTCCCATGGAGGGTCATGGAAAATATCCCTTTTGGATGAAAGGGGACCACTTTATAGGCATCATGACTAGTAGCCACCAGAAGTCTTTCCCTCCCTAAATGTATTTAATCCCCTCTTAAAGCTAACCAGCTAGTGACCAGCTTGTGGGTAGAGAATGCCCCATTTAAATTATTTGCTATCTGTTATGATTTCATGCTACTCTAAGTTGTAATTCAACAAAGTAATTTTACTAACCTCTGAGTGCAGTGATAAATCCATTCAGAGTAAACTCACAGGAAATATTCTGTTCCCCTTTGAGATTTATTTTTCCACACCTATCTATTCCTTAAAGACTTTGGTTTGGCAGTTATATAAGTACAGTGTTTGAGTTGGCAGTTATACCTGTCAGTACTCAACCACACCAAAGCCTTTCTTCCTATTCAAAGAACGAGTAACTCTGAAGGA
Source organism: Ctenosaura bakeri (assembly GCA_948474755.1). Taxonomy (NCBI): domain Eukaryota; kingdom Metazoa; phylum Chordata; class Lepidosauria; order Squamata; family Iguanidae; genus Ctenosaura; species Ctenosaura bakeri. The sequence goes on along the minus strand of CAOLHI010003461.1, from coordinate 35,279 downwards.
AGGTAAATACTGTATATATTGGGATGGGCAATCTCCTAAGAACTCAATGTAAGTTGCACCACCACCACCCAGTTTGCTCTTAATGGTGTCACCACCACTCAAATTTGACTCTGTCTGTGTGATTTGTTGCACTAATTGTCTATGATGCAAGTTGATGCCAACACATCCTCCCACACCATAGAACCAATCAATCAGTCCAGCAATCAGTTCATTTATATCCTAACCTTTCCCCATAAGTCCTCTCAGACCATGAAACAGAGCATTCCACAAGATTCTGTGAATCTACAGATGGTCTGTTCCCTGATATTGGCAGTGAGTTTGTTGTGTGGGGTTGTTGGAAGCAGAGGGTGCCTAAAAAGGATTGGGGGAAGGCACATGTTGCCTATCATGATAAAAGAATTGTTAGAATAGGTGACAAGCCAATGGCACACACGCACGCGCACGCACACACACACAAACCCCCTGCAATTCAAGTAAATCCATAGTGTTAAATTTATTCAGGTAATCCATCTCTATCATGAGAAGAAGATTTCCTATTTCCAAGTATCTGTGCACCAATTTTATTTTTTTAAAAAAATCAGAAATAACTACAGATGAGCTGGGAAAACAAATCTTGCTGGCTTTTGTGCTTCTTAATATCTGAAGGTGAAGGTATGAAATAGAAGGAAGCTCTGGAGGCAATTTGGCTGGTCTTGGTGGTAAGTCTCTGAGTCAGGGTGTGATGAGCCATCCTCCATCACTCTTCTGCCAAATGCAGGGTGTGCTTGACATATTTGACTAGAGAAGAGATGGGATTCTTCCCCCTTCCTTGAAGAGAATTTAAAGTGGACTTTGAACCGCCTTTGTGGATTTGGATAGTGTATAGGGGAGGAGTCCTTTTGCATTCTTTATGGAACAATCTGGTTTCCTGAGGGTAGATTCCAGCTCTTTCACAAGGTTTTAATTGCAAGGCTTATGGCACAGACCACAAACTGTATTTTGATTTCTGCAATAGCAAAAATATTCTTTCCTTGCTTCTGTCCTATGAAGCAGGAACCTGGCACAAATTTGAGGGAGCACTTACATCTTGGCAGAATTTTGATCCTGGCTTTTCCCCTCTGTGTTCTTGAAATGTCCATTTCATACCAAAGTTGCTGGCCTGTCTAAATGCATTGGCATCATTTAAGATGGAGGTACTTTGATTATTGAGGCAGAATTGATGCTCAGACTAATGAATCCATGCTATCATGTTTTCCCCACCTGGCCAAAGACTCAGACTGTTCTGTTGCCATGTTTGTGGATGAGGGGTTGGCTAAAGATCTCTTTCAAAATGATCCATTCTCAATGGATTTGTTGTGGGAATAATATCGTTGAGGAATATGCTTTGAATATATTAGGCAGAAACTGAAAATCTACTCAAACTATAGAAGAAAGTTCCATATGTAGAAGCCAGTACAATTTTTTTCATCCACTAGAACAAATGGTTGCCAAGGTTTGTGGGATGTGCTATTCAAAGTATTAGATACAATCACCTCCAGACTGTACTAATGTATATACAGGTATGGTCTTTCTGTCAGGACACTCTCCTTTGTTATCAGATGAATATGTCATGGAAACTTACAGTGTGCACAGAATGCTATAACACAGCCCCAAAACAAATATGTAAGGACATTCTATTCCCTGTGCTAAAACATCATGGCTTGGTTTCAGTACTGTGCACTTAAGGAACACATATAGACTCTGCTAGATTAAACCACAAGCCTATCCAGACCAACATTCTGGCCCTTTCCACATGATGCACCCAATCCACCATGGACATGGGAGAAGGATGGGTCTGGGACAACACTTATGCATGATGTTGTCCTGAACTCATCCTTCTCTCATCCCCAGGTGGTGCAATCACACTGCAAATCATTGACGGGTTTCCACATCAATAACCAGCAATCTCACTACTTGTCCACTCTCAGTCTGGGCAGTTGGCCAGCTGATAAGGATTAGAGAAACACAGCAAGCAGCTCTTTCAACAAAGTGATTTCTTATTTTACTCTAGTAAAGAAATAGACTCAAAACAATTATGAAGCAAACAGTCCCAGAAATATGTATAAATCAAGACAGTCAATACAATCCTAAATCAGAGACACAGCAAGATAAACGATCAGTTAATTACCAACAAGTTCTGGAGGGGAATGGCTCAACTTTTATAGGTTTAGAGATCAGTGCAGCTGATGCTTGATTAACTGTTGTTTGTTATGAATTCACTGAGATCTGAGTAGATGTTCCCTTTGCTGCCTATGCAGGGCAAAGGTGGGTATCAGTAAGTTATCTTCCATGTCAGAAGGAGCAGGGCTCTCTGGTAGGGCTGACACTGCCCTCTGTTCTGTCTCTGGGGTGTATAGTACTGTCTCCTCCTGTTCAGCTGGTTCTACTGAGTCAGAATCTATGTCTAGGTCCTGGAAGCAGGGCATGACACCATCCTCCTACCTCATGCCGTCACTTCTTTTGCTTGTGGAGGTCCTGGAAGTACAATAGCTGTGCTTTCTGCCCCGGTACAGCTTGGGACTGTACCCACGTGCACTACGGCAGGAAGAGGCATGGCCATCACACTTCCTGGATCCCACAACCAGCTGTTGTGGAAGGGAACACTCCATCACACTCCCTTCCCAGGAAAGCCACTACCACAATCATCACTGGACATCACTGGGACAGAGGTAAGCTGTAGAAAGGGCCTAAGCTTGTGCTGTGGCCTAGGGAAGCCCACCAGCCAGACATGAGTGTTGTACAGTATTCAGCAACTCACATATGTATATACGCGCACTTCCTCTGATACTAAAGATGATAAGCTTTCTAGGAAGTAGTCAGTGATGGATATCCAATCCTCTTTTAAAGCTGTCCAGCTGGTAGCTTCCCTCCATCTAGTGGTAGTGATTTTTTTTCTCCAGTTTAACTACACACCTTGACTTGTGTGGCTGGGGCACATTATTTTCTATATAGACCAAAGTCTTTGGGTAGCACTGTGTATTGGTGTAAAAATCTCCCACATCTATATCTTGGTTTTGTTTTTTCTTTGATAATTTTATTTTTGAATGAACCAACAAGTAATTTTAGTAGTTTTCTTTTCTTTTTTCTTTTCTTTCTTTCTTTCTTTCTTTCTTTCTTTCTTTCTTTCTTTCTTTCTTTTTTGTATATCTGCCACTAGGATTGGAAGAACATCACTTCTTTTTAAAGACAATTCACAGTTCTTGATTTATTCTGTACAAAATTTGTGTATGGTTATTTTGCACAGAAAACAGCTTCTTGTGTCATAGTCAAGTCTAGTGCTTCTACCTGTCCAGCAGGATAATCCCAGCTCTACGTTTTAAAACTGTGATGACACAGGAAAACAATAAGTCCCCACCAACAGTAGATTCCTTTTTTCTATAAGAAAGGGTTCATTCATGAAATTCAGTGAAAAATTCTTTCATAGGAAGCAGTTTGCTTAAAAATCAAATGGAAGAAGCGTATTTGAATTTTATGTTATTTATAAAGATATGACATTAGATGAAAAGTTTTCTTTAAAAAAAATCTGGAATAAAGAGGGTTGATTGTACATTTTGCATGAATGCAAAGAGATTGCATCATAATAGTTTTGTTATTATTATGCAAATAAGACAATAATGTTTGAAGCAGAGTCTGATAAGACTAGAATTGCTGCCCATAAGAAAGTCTGTGAAGGAATTCAATAAAATTTAGCAACCTTAGCTCCTTAGGAATTTTTTTAAAAACCTAAAAATATATATCAGATTATGCTTTCCTACTCCCAGTTGCATGGGGATCAATATCTCATTTCCAAGTAACACTTTAGAAATGAATATTTATATTTTTGTTTATGTCATGCACACATACAGAACATCAGGGAACTAAGAATGAATAGAATGTGCATTTAAGAAAGAGAAAGAAAGAAAGAAAGAATTGATTGTCTCTGTCCAGTTCAAGAGTTATATAAACAAGTAAGTGACTACATTTTTAACAAGCATTGGACTGGAAAAAAAACCGTGTAGGACAGATGGTGAAAGCAAAAATACACATTGGTGATTATTTAGTAAGATTATTAGACTGGACTATTTTATAAGATCACACGGGAAAGGAAATTTATTCAGTACAATGAATCACTTACCTCAATTGCTTCAGTTACTTTTGTGTCTATAATAGACTTGGCTCCTGCTGTTTTTACCTGATGCCTCCATCTCCTAACCGTATTTCTCTCCAGGTAAAAAAATATTTTCTTTTTATACTAATAGCTTTATTATGAAACCCTTTTGGTTATGATTTGAGTGGTTTTTCTTTCTTTAAATGAAAGCAATATAATTCATGCAATAGATATGAATATACTCATGTATGCAAACTCATCTGCCCTTCACTGAATAATTAATAGCATTAAACTCAAAAGTAAGGTTGGTTGTAGACAACTTACTCATTAAATGCTTGAATTTCTTTTTCCTTGGTGGCAATGCCACAAGTTTTAAAGGCTGTGGCTGTCATTGGATGGCATCCTATTAGGGAAATACATATACATAAATTGTGCTATGCAGGCAGGGCCAAATAACCTCAGTTGCGCAGCAGACAAACCAGCAGAAACAGAGTTGTACAGACAGCATGTTCATCTCTGCCTTGTCTTTGAAAGTTCTACATTGTGCATTTTGGTTGTGCATCCTTTAATTTGCACTATGGTTATGCAACATGTATTGTGCATTGTGAAATGGTACCTACTCATTGACATGTCTAAGACAATGTTGCTGGTCAGCGTGGGGGTTAGGTAGCACTCCTGTAGCATATCTCTGTTACACTTGACTGACATCCATGTATGCAGCATCAACTTGAGAGAATGTTAGATTGCAGCCACAGAGTCATTATGCAGCTCTAGGATTTGCAACAGCATAATAAAATAGTGCATTGTGCCTTTAGATCCATTAAATCTTCTGCAAATATTAGAAACTTCCCCTGCATAGTTTGTAACCCACCTGTCTCCCATCCCCAGAACCTATTTTCAGGCTCTTGTACTCAGTAGGGACTCTCCATGTAACTTCTTTACTAAATTATAGGAAAGATGGAAGTTTATTACTCTGAGCAAGGTTTGAGTCTCCTTAGTTTAGGGAGTTAAAAAAGAAGATTTAAAAGGAGACATGGTAAAAATATATGCACTGTGAAGAAAGTGGTCTAGGAGAATTTCTCCTCATACCACCACTCAGCCACTGAAAAGGAACAGTATGAATATCATGATGGATAATGCAGGTAACTTCACACAGCACAAAGATGCACTTTGGAATTTGTTACAACAAGATGGCTTGGATTATTTTTAAAAGGTGTTATTCAAATTCACAGAGAATAAGAATACCTATACCTTAAAGAAGAAGATATTCAGTGTCATGAGAGGCGTATTACCAGGAAAAGCATATTATTTTTTTGTATCATGGCAGGCATATTCTTAGTACTGTAATTTACTGTTGCATTATTATCGTCAGAGATGGGAAGAGGCACTTGTGGGATTTTTTGCTTATACAACAAAAAAATCTATACACTTTGAATTGGATGTTTAGCACCTTAGCTTTGATAGATGGAGACCACCATTTGCTACTGTGCTTCTGGGAGCAAAGTGTCTTGGGCTGGTCCTGATATTAACTCTAGAGTTAACTCTAGAGTTAAATAGTATATGCCTCCATATACTGATAGGAAGACCATTTCCACACTACACTGTTATAGTACTATTATTCCACTTTCAACATACTATGGAATCTCGGGTTTGTGGTTTAGGGAAGGGCATTTAGAATTCTCAGCCAGAGAGCTCTTTGGTCTCAGTAAACTGCAAACCTCAGAATTCCACAGGATGTTGAAAGTGGAATAATAGCACTATAAAATAGTAGTGCAGAAAGACCCTTACTATCTTATTTGAGTTTGTTCTGTAGATCCAATCCAAATGGGTGTTTTATCAGACACATCTATGCAGCCTTCATTACTTGGCATTATCTACTTAGAATACATCACAGAAGATAGGGAATAGAGATGGAGAATAGAACAAGCAAATAAAAATGAATTGAATGTACCCCTTAGTTAAACTGAATAATGATTTTAAAAGAGAATCCTCCCAAAAAAGAGATTAGGTCGTCAGCAGGCTACATTCCACGGCTGTGATTTCTGAATCACCAATAACTTCTTCTGTGCAGTTGGATCACAAACTATGCAGGGTGATAGTGAATGGACACAGATGGTGCAGCCTACTTCCAGTATTATACCACGTGTTCACTCATCAACATTTCTGCATGTGTCAGAGTGTCTTGATCTTTTAGCAACCTGCTCAGAAGAAAGAAAAAGTGGGAATGATTAGTAGGCTTTCAATTTGACAAGAGTGACTAAACAGATGAACATTTTTACTGGCATTGATAGTTTTCTTTCTTTATAAAATTTTGTGTGTTACTTTATTACATTTGTAAAATCCACCACCTCTCCCCTTTGTTCTAAAAAAGCAACCTATTCATTTTGCATGATCATCACATAGCTTAGAAATGCTACCTTTTTGGACTACTCCTCTCAGAATCTCCTGGCTAGCATGACCAATGGTCATAATGGCTGTGGAATTTGGGAATTAGTGATCCAAAAAAGTAAATTTTCCAAACTCTGCCAGTACCCATATAGACAAATAAATTACCCTAATTGCGCTTTCTTATATGCATCATTGTTTTAAGTAGTGAATAAAGCTGTTATTAGGAACTGTATGGAGATATGTGACAACATGGTGTATCTGCACAGAACAGACAACGTAGTAAATATAGTACTCATGAATATATCTAAGACACCTTTGGCTGCTAAAATAGTTCTATGTGGAACTGTAGTCCCACAACACTGGTTGTCATGGCAGATCTTATCCTAAGTCACCAAACTCACGTTCACCTAGAACAATGAAAAGGATTTTTAGGGATTATATCAAAGAATTTTCATCTTGCCAGCCTGAGAGTCTCAGACCATTTCTGCACTAGATGCCATTAGCATGTTGTACCATTCTAATCATGTCATTGCCACTCACGCAATGGTAGCAAGTTAGGAAAGCTGTTTTCCACACCCTTCCACTTTCAGTGGATGAATAGTGGTACTGCCACTGGTGTTCCTTCTGCATTACAGCAGCCTTGGCTACTCCCTGTCCCTGCCTTCATCTCACCACACTGGCCCTTGTTTGTTTGTTTGTTTTCTTTTTTTGGAGGCTGTACTAGTACAGCACTGTTGTAACCTCACTATAACCCTATTGCATTTTCCCGCTATAATGCTTAAAAATTTATTTTAAAAATTAATGCAAAAAAGAACTTTAAAATAAACACAGAGAGGTGATAGATTTCAAAGTTACCACACCATGGGAGTCAGGGAGGGAGGGACAAACTGAGCATGCCCACTCCTCAACTACTGCTCAATCCACAACAACAGGAAGCACTATTAAGCACTATTAGAGTACCACACAGAGCCAGCTGATGGGATTGAAGCATTAAAGGAGATGCTGAATGGATTTTTTTTTTCTGGAAATAGTATAAAGTGTTTCAGCAATGGTTGGGGATGGGATAGCAACTGGATAGTGATGACATCAGGTGGTAACATGACTCATGAACCAGAAACAACGAGCTGCTGTTGCACTATAGTGATGTCGTGGGGAAATGGCCTCAGTTGCTAATCATGTCCTGGAACATTCATAAAAACATGCATCTCAGCCACCCATTTCATTATTTCACCTTTACAAAATATTTTGTCATCTTGCTTCTGTTTCTTAATGAATGTTTTTAAAATGTACACTACTGGAGGTTATATACAACTTGACACAAGTGGATGCCATAACAACCAAACCACATGCTACCTTTGATATTCAACAAGCAAAAATACAATACAAATAAGGCTGACAGATTTTCCAGTGAAGATGCATCAATGCTCAGATCTGATGATCAAAGAAGAAATTCCAGAAAGCAACAGAAACCTCTAGAGAAACACTGTAGTGGGCCAAAAACTGAGACAATCCTCAGCAGTTATACTTGTACATGTCAAAATTTTAAGAACAAAGCAACACAGATCCTGCTTCAATCTATTTCCTGTGAATTCCAGGGACTAACTGTGATATTTTAAACCCAGGGCTGGAAGTGTTTTATTTTCTGCTTCTGGGAACTTCCAGTACTGTCAGTGGTTGTTAATCATTTCTGGCTCCATTGTCTTAGTTCCTCCTGTACCCCTGGGCAGCCCCACTGATAACATTATGAATGGAGGGGGTCAATCACTACAGAAGCTTTTCTTTATTACAGTTCCAGGAAAGAGGGGAAATCCCTCCTTCCCCCCATCACTCTTGAAGTGAAAAAAGAGAAAAGGACAAAACCTCAGAAAGAAATGTGCCTGACTGCATGTGAGACAAGACCAATTGCCATGAGGAGAAACAAAACAGCCTAACATTTACCAGGAATATTGGCCATCTGGAAGAGCCCATAGACCATTATCAGGAAGACTGAGAAAAATCAGAAAGTATGGTGAGCCCACTTATTCTAGCAACTAGCAATCACAGCAGAAAAGAGAAAAGTCAAATAGATGAAAGGCATATAAATAGTCTGGAGTATTCCATGGGCTATCTTGACAAGCCTCACAGCCATATTAGATCCACAGGTCAGAGGTTAGTCATTCCTGCTTTAGATCTATTGGTCTACCTTAAAATTGTGTTGGGCTCATTCCTATCTTTTCAGTCATCTCCCTAACTCAAACTCACATGAACCTATTGATGGGCAGCAATAAGTTTTACTTCCATACTCTGGTAGTCCTCCTGCTGAGTGAGATGGCTAGAAGATGTGGGGACAGGAGGTTAAAAGTGAAGCCCAAGGGATGATGAAGAAAGAGGTCATGACTAGGTCTTAACTACCAATAAAAAGAACAACAACTTTTTAAAAGAAATAGTCTCCTTTACCTGAAGAAGGAGAAACTGAATTCTTTTAACAATCTATAGAAATCTGTGTTCCAGGAAACAGAAGGAGCTTATAAACACTGTGGCCTCAATTGATGGTCAAGGTCCTAAGGTATCGTACCCCAGTTTCTTGTCCCACACGAAGCACAAGTATAACATAATATGTTAGCAGCCTTTTTAGGAATGTGATCAGAATGAATAAAAAAAACATTAAAATGCTTGACCTAGTTTCATTGACTTTGTTTCCAGCATAAATGAGGGGGCAGAAAGTGTGACAGAAATAAAGGGGATAAATTTAGGTCAGGGAGAAAACATAAAATTCCATATATTTATTTCTCTCATTGGGATTTTTAAACAATGACAGATAAAAAGTTTTAGCACCAAAGTTCACACTTCACATTTTCCACAAAATTTAGTTAAAAGCTGTATAGCTATTTTTCAAAGGAAACAAATTGTACTTTTTGAGGTTTCTTCCCTCTACTTATACCCCTGCAGCATTTTTCCCCTTCTCCATTCATACCACTTATAGTTATGCTTGTAGTATAGCAGGAAAAAAAAATCCCTAGATTTTCTAACTTTACTGCCTGCTGTTCTTTTGCTGTGGTGATATTTATACTTTAGATGCTTGATTATGACTATAGATTGCTGCTTCTTCTTCTTTGTTTCTCCCCACACCCCCTACACACATTATGTGGGTTTTATGTTTTAGATTGCAGGGGGTTTTTAAAGGAGGGTTTGCCCTTTACTGGATGTGTTCGTTATTTATTATGAATGGTTTTAAAGCATTTTCCCTCTCCCTCACCCCACTCTCCCTCTATTGTGAGAAGGAGAACTGCTGTGATAAGGTGAGTAAGATCCAACCCACAAAAATACGATTCAGTAGTGAGTGGAACTTACCCTTTGCCTGTCAGCTTATAGTATATTAAAAAAAAAAGTGTCAGTAAAAGCTGCTAATTTTTTTCCTCATTGTAGCTTTTCATAAATCCCAACAGAAAGAAAAAAATATGTGACAGTTTAGCTTGAGGTGTAAAATGTACTGCAGCAGCTACAATAACAAAATGCATTAAGATGTATCCTGCTTAGCAGCCTAATGAACACGAAGGAAAGAACCTTAGCTTCCCTGACACAATCAATATGGTGGGGTGACATCTGCTGAAACAAAATAATGCTTTTGCCAAAGCTGACTTGATTAATTTATTAAAGAGTCATTTCTCAAATTTGTAATAGCTCTAAGGAGAAAATGCACAGGGGGAAAAAAAAGCCTGAACTTTCGCTTGACTGGCCATACTAGATAGGGAACCCTTGAAGCTGTAATCCAAACAATTTTCCCCCCGAGATCTGAAGCAGATTATATCATCATTGTGTGACCTATTAAATCTAGAGCAATTGTGGGATCCATTGGTATATCTATTTTATTTACTTTGGAAACACTAGTGGTCTTCTTCACATCAGGCTTCAGTCTCTTTCTTGGCAGCTATGGAGTAAAAGATCTCTGAATGGGAAATCATTTACCATAATAGCATCTCCTTTGCTAGTCTACCTTAAATCAAGCAATCAGAACCTTCTTGTTCCAAGATAGCTTTCACTGAATATTCACCCACACATTTTGAATGTATATAGAATGTTCCTTTTGTAACTGGTCCCTAAAAAGAAGTCAACAACTGATGCTTCACTGGACCAGATGGCCTTTGATTGTGGACACATGAGATTCATGACAATGAGGTAACCATCAAGTGAGTCTTATGGTATCCCTTGCAGGTCAACTAATTAGATGAGTTCATCAATTCTATTCAACTGCATGAATCCCAGAAGTTCTATGTCTTTTATGTCCTAGAGCATGGGATGGCCTAAGCATCAGGACACTGTAGCACCATGACTCCACTTCTCTGCCATGACAGATCTAGTGCATGACTGATGCACTAGACCTGTCTGATACAGAATTCTAAATATGACTCCCTAAACTGTCAATCTCAGGATTCTCTATGATGTTGCCAGGGCAATTAAAGTAGAACCATAGTACTGTAATTACATACATGAAAAGGTCCCAGTAGTAGTGTTTCTCTCCCATTATCTTTGAGTATGGGGTGGTTCAGAACAAACACAATGTACTTGTTTATGTGTTCGATAGGAGTTTTAATCTCAACTCAGTCATGAATGCTTGCTGGATGATCTTGGGCAGGTCACACCCTCTCAGTCTCAGAAGAAGGCAACAGCAATCCATTTCTGAACAAACCTTGCCATGAAAATTTCCTAATAGGCTCACCTAAACTGGAAATGACTTGAAGGCGCGTGCGCGCGCGCGCACACACACACAGAGTTATAACTAATCTTCCTTAAGGCCAGAAATGAACAGTAAAAAAGATGTTTTCAGTGCTTGCTTTAATATATAAAAACATAGACTGTCAAACAGGACCAGGAACACAACCATGCTATTCCTTTTCTGCACAAGGGAGCTGCACCTCTGTGGGGCCAGGATGACAGCAGTTGGCTGATCATGCTTCTGCATTATATCATCATCGATCCACCACCATCTTGCCCCCAAGTAGCTCGTGTGTACAGTATTTGAAAAACAGGAAAAATCCATTTTACACCTACAATCACGTGGCACTGGACTCCTTCTCAGCTGTGCAGAAGAGTGGAAGCATGCTGGTGATCCTCCCTACCCAGCACAGCAACAGCAAGTGTCTGGCTGTGCTGTGGAAGGAAGAGGCAGTGTCAGAGGGCTCCCCTCCACAGTGATCCAGCTAGATGCAGAGGGGAGTATTCCTGATGTGCTCCCCCCACTGCCAGGGCTTGTGTGTGGAGTTCCTGGAAGTGCAATGGCTGTGCTTCCTGCCCCAGCATGGCCTGGGACAGTACCCAGGTGCCATCGAGTTTCCTCCATTTGTGGAGAGAGCCAGTGTGGAGGGAAGTGCTCCTGTCGCACTCCCCTCCCAGCAGAGACAATGCTGGGACCCACACCATATGTCTCCAGAATTAGGTAAGCTATGGAAAGGGGCAGAGAGAGTGGTGAGTGCAGTAATTGTTTCAAAAAATATAATGATAGTCCTCATTGCACTTTTAAGGTATTAGCTTGCACTATTAACAAGTCTCCATGTGTGTATTTTTGCTTGTAGCAAATCAGTTACAGAAATAAAAGTTCATCAGAACAGAAGATTTATTTATCGGGTCAATGATGCCATTAGGGGACATCACCAATTTGGTCTTTAAACCCACTCCTCTGTTTATGAGAGGGAAACTGCCTTGAAGATAGGACATAAGACATAACAATCACCCAAAGTCTGCTAAATAATTTCAAAAGACTCAGTCTAAGATAACAGGAGCAGATCTGAAGGGATTTAGATGCTGTAACCCCCAAGCAAATCCATCACTGTTTTCCTGCTTCCTCTGGAATCCTTTAAATTAGATTAATAGTCTGTTTCTGTCTTATTTCCAACTCTTCATCACTCTTTCCTTTTGACCAGTCATTGACTTGAATATGATTCATGTTTTTTCTTTGATAATCTCTAGTATTTTCAGCAACACCAGCTTTGTGTAAATAGTACCAGCTTCAGATCTTTGACCTGAATTTGGACTAATTGTAAGAAATATCTGTTTAGTCTATCTATTTTCACTAGGCTAGTAATCTTGCAAGATTTAGGGATTTGCATACATATTAAAATAGTATGAATTGATATAAGCCTTTCCTGTGGATAAGTTATATCAAATTACAGAACCCTGGGGTTTCTTCTACATTCTCTGCAAGTTAAATACATTTCAGTCCACAGAATGATCTCCAGCAACTCCCTATTGTCCCCTGCCTTACAGAAGCTTGTTCAGTTCATCAAGACTTACCATCCTTTCCCTTCTCCTACAAGCCTTTATCTAAATTGTTTCCTTCCTCCTTAAAATCATAGAATCATAGAGTTGGAAAAGACCACATGGGCCATCAAATCCAACCCCCCGCCATGCAGAAACAAACATCGAAGTACTCCCAACAAGCCATCCAGCTTCTGTTTAAAAACCTCCAAAGAAAGAGGCTCCACCATACTCCAAGGCAGCATGTTCCACTACCAAACAGCTCTGATCATCAGGAAGTTCTTCCTGAGGTTCAGGTGGAATCTCTTTTCCTGTAGTTCTCTCTCAGTCTTTTTCTGAATGTGGCACTGCCTTTCCATGGTGGTAGGACGGTGTGCTTCCATGAGTTAAGAGGCTATACTGATGGTAGTAGCATTGTTACTAGTAGGGTCCCCCCAGCCAGATGACCTCTTGCTGAGGATCCAGCTTAAATATGCCAAACAGCTATGGGCAACAGTGGCAATAGTAACGGTTGACATTAGCGGAGGATCTGTCAGAGACAACAACAGTGCCATCATAGCTCACTTCAGAGAAGCTGGTACAGCTCAAAAAAGGCAATGATGAACCACTCCTGAAGCCTTTTACAATTTGAGACAATTTTAAATCAAACAAAAAATACTGCCAGAAGATGAGACACCGACCAAACCATCTACTGAAGAAGAACAGGGGGGAAATATAAGTACCATTGTGTCAAAAGTCACAGCCAGACTCAAGCTGAAAGTACACTCAGCTGCTGACATGCTCAGAGATGAAACAAAATCTCAAGCTGCACAAAGAATTTAGCAGCAACATGGAATGTGAGAAGCAGGAATCAGGGAATGCTAGAAATAAAACAAGAAATGAGATACATAAACATACCCATAGCTGATGTGAGTGAGCTAAGGTGACAGAAGAAATTGGACTTTTTCAATAATTACAGTGTTTTACTCTGGAAATGGCCATTTAATAAGAAATATAGTAGCATGAATAGTGAAGCAAAATGTAGCAAAGACAGTTAGGGGATACAGTGCAAAGTCTGACATAATAATACGAATAAGACTTAATGGAAAACTTGTGATATAACCATCAGTCAAATCATGCTCCCACCATAGAGGTGGAAGTGAAAGAAATCAAATATTCTATTTGGGCATCCAAAAGAAAACTGATGACACAAAAGGAGGACATATTGATAACCATAGGCAATCAGAATCCCAAAGTAGAAGACAGAGCAGAACTAAAAACTGTGGAAGAATTTGATGTATGATCAAGAAACAAAGATAAAGAAATACATTAAATTAACAATAATGCCAAAATATAACATGAAGAATATTTCTGGAGAGTTTAAATGCCATGTAAATAATGGATTTGAAAAATGAAGCACAATTGATAGGGAACCAGAAGAACTCTAAAACAAAACCAGAGACTTCACAGAATCATAGAATCTGAGAGCTGGAAGGGCCTGCTAAGGCTATCTGCTCCAACAGCCTGCCATTCTGGAATGCATAACTAAAGAGGCTCATCTAACATCCAAAGATGTCCATCCACCCATGGACATCTGTTCCACTGTCAAATAGTTCTTACAGTAAATATGTAATGTTTAGGTAGAATTTCTTTCCTTCTAATTTGAGTCTATTGATTTGTGCTGTAGTCTCTCCATCGGCTGAAAACAAGTTTGCTCCATCTTCCACATGACATCCCTTCAGGTATTCAAAGATTGCTATCATGTCACTTCTCAGTCTTCTTTTCTCTAAACTAAAAATACCCAACTTCCTAAGTTGTTTCTAGACCTTTGGTCGCCCTTCTTTGAACATGTTGTGGCTTGTCAATGTCCCTCCTGGACTATGGTGCTCAGAACTGGATACAGTATTCCGGGTTAGGCCTAGCTGAAGCAGAAAAGAGTGGTAGTACTATTTATTTTTATCTGGACACTATAGTTCCATTGATGCAGGCTAGAATTATAGTGAGTTTTTTGGCGACAACTTCATACTCTTGACTCATGTTTAGACTGTGGTCTTTTAAGAACCTTAGTTCCTTTTCATGTTGGCTGTTTTCAGGCCAGGGAAGAATGCAAAAAGATATTATATGTGGCCAAAAGAACCAAAAGCCTAATAGGATAACAGCTGGAACTCTTCAAAGATTTAAGGAAACATTGGGAATAAAAGAGAATAGAAACAAGGTCAGAATACTGAACACAACTGTTTGGCTACTTGCGTGTAGAGACAAAGAGAACTATTATAATAATCAATCCAAAAAACAGGAGGAGTCAACAAAAAAGGAAGAACAGAAGACTTTTTCCACAAGAAGTATGATACTAAATAGAAATTCATACCAAGAGTAGGGATTCTAGACCAAATTACCTGAACTCTCACTTGAAACCAAGATGACTAAGGCCCTTTCCACAAGTGGAAAAAAAATGCCCAGAAACACGCTAGGACGGACCTTACCTTCCAGTGGGTAAGTCCGTCACTACGTGGAGCAGCGCGAGTTCGCTGCTCCACACTCATCGGCGTCCTGCGGGGTCCTGCAGCATCTAAAATGGCGGCTGCCAGCTGGAGAAGCTCACCAGCCGGAAAGCCCACCCCCGGCAGATCTGCAGGCACGCCCTTGCGCGCGCCTGCAAATCCACACCGGGCGCTGCGACGTGGCTGGACGCGGCTGCACGCCCCGTGCCTTTTAAAAACCACATAAAAGTGGTTGTTAAAAAGCACGTGGCACCACCACTTCCAGTCGCCCTAGCGTGGATTGGGGTGTGGAATTACAGTAAAGTAATCCGCCCCAATCCATTTTACGGTGTAGACAACCTCCGTCAGAGGTCGCGCTACACTGTTTTAATACCCCCGTGTGGAAAGGGCCTAAATAGAAGGTATTATACCTTGGACATATCATGAGAGAATGGGACTCATTAGGGGAAAAAACAACAACAATAATATTTGATCATGTTTAAGGCAATAGGAAAACTGGAAACCCATATTATAGGTGGATTGATTAAATCAAGAAAGTCATAGCCCTCAACATGAAAGATTTGAGTAAGATTGTTGATGATTTCATGACACATAAGGACAAACAAGAACTATTGGTTTTTGTTAAGTCATAATTAACATCATTCTACTGCTTCACAGAATATGTGAGTATCTACAGGCAGAGAGGTACTGCCCCTCTCCCTATCATTCTGCCACTGAAACTCCTACCTGCTTTGGCTATGGCAGATCGTGTGGATACTGGGTATTGGTGGGCCATTTGCTGAGACTATGGAACACTGGGTCCTGATAGAGAGTATGAGGCAGGTAGAATGACTGCTCAGTGGTGGGATGCAAAATAGGCAAAAGACTGATGAGCAAGAGGAAAAGGCATGTAAATATTGTATTTAGCCAAGCCTTTCCAGACTGAGGCTAGGGAATGCAGGACTGGCCAAGACATGTCACTGCCTGAGGGAGAGCAGCAAATGGGAATGTCCCATTCATACAAATCAAAGAGTATAGTTCCACAGCTTGGAAATAATTTGTTCCAATTTGTTTCAACATTTAACTTGCTAACAGTTTTTGAAATGAGAGTGTCACAATACTATATTTCAAAGCTAACATAGTGCTCTTCAGATAATTTTTTTAAAACTGTATGTTTTCGTGTTACTCTTTGGTTACTTTCAAATAGAATTTTTGATATTTTAGACATATTTTTGAAGGTTTATGTCATTTTCTTCTCAATTCCAAAGTATCCACTTCTTCTCTCACCCCAAGTTTTTTTTATATGTCCATAGCAGAAAATTATTTGTCTGTATAATGGTTTACATAACAAATTATTTTTAAAAAGTAATTTCCAAGATCAGTATCTCCTGTTTGCTTTAATGGCAGTATATTGACTTATAGATGCTGAAAGAAAGACAGAAATCTACGCCTTACTTGTCCAGTGGCTAAGTAATTTAGGGTTCCAGGAAGACAGAGGGCCAACCACCGGAAACAATGTCTGCATTCTTCACTGTTATTACACTGGGAAGTTCACATTTATTCTGGAGGACTGTGTACTACTAAATCAAACATTAAGATTGCAGTATTATCGACTTATATCTCCAGGATTCTTCTGTTATACCAAGGTACCTTGTCCACGATAAAATAAAGTTCATATATTTTCAATACAATGATCATATTTGTATTTTACCAACCCTCAATCCTACTGCATTTATTTAGGATTATATCGCCCGTCTTTTCCATCATGGAATTCAGGGGGATTTAGATATAAGATTCCCAAGCAGTCTCATATCCAAGCACAAGCCAGATCTACTTAGTTTTACTGCAGCAAGGTTCCAGTATCATGTGCTATTAATTAATAGTTCTGGATAAATGTAGTTGTATGCTCTCTGGTCCATTACCCTGCATTCAGTGCTTAATATACTGTTTCACCATTACTTCGGTGCTAGGCAAGACTGTAGATGAATGTTGGTGGGAAGAGAGAAAATGTGAATTGATGAGCTCATGTTACCACTCATCACAGCTTTGTAATCTCAGTGTGTCAGACTGCTGGGTAGCAATAAACTCTCTATCAAGCTGATTGATATCCATTAATTGACACCCTATGATTGACTGACAACCGTTCCCAAAATTTGCAGTGTGGATTGCTCTTATTCCTAATTGCCATGTTAAGGACAAGGCCTCTCAGAGCAAATTCAAGCTCCAGTAATTTTCTCTCTCTCTCCAGGACTCAGGAGTTTGCTCATTTCCTCTTGGATCCCTCAAGTCTTTGTAGTGAGGGGAGTATAGACAGTCACTGGCACCAACAGCCAGCACCTGTTCCTCAGCCACCTGCTCAAATTTATTATTTGATCTGCATCCAGAGCTGGCTCCTCTTGACATCTCATGCCCCTTCCATGGCCAATATGGGCCAACCAGGAGATATTCAGGCATTTATCTCAGGAGGAAAGGAGCTGGTGAAGGATTGGGAGAGCTGCTCACTTTGGACATGGGGATAGAGAGAGTGCTTTTGCTGCTCCTCCTCCTCCTTTAGGTAACTCAGTCCAAAATGGGCTGATTGCATCCAGGTCTCAATTTCTAGCAGCTCTCATCATTGTCAGAGCTCCTCTGCTTTATCTTTGACTGCTTTTGGCATATCCTGCCACCCCGGTCTCTAATTCTCTTCTTCTCACTCATTTGTACTACTGGGTCCTTTTGGTCCCCCACAGCCTCCTTTTCTTCACATGGGTCATACTTTTTCTCTTTCTTACAGGAAAGGTGGACCAGCTAAAAACTTTTAATATTTTTGTAATACAGAACATTTATAATATTATTATTTTCTTTGGAATTCACCAATTTTGCAGTGGATATAAAAAACAATTGACAAATGATTATACTATCAGGAAAAATAAAAACATGGGTGACAGAGTTGAGTTCTAGGCCCCTTTCCAGATTTTGAGGCCCCAATAATTTCCATCAGCTTCCCTGACCAAAGAAAGAGTGCAATTGTCATAAATGTGGTAGTCAGTTACATATACTGCTGATGCATGAAAATCACTGCAGTGTGTGTGCGCA
The DNA here is from genome assembly GCA_948474755.1 of Ctenosaura bakeri. Lineage (NCBI taxonomy): Eukaryota > Metazoa > Chordata > Lepidosauria > Squamata > Iguanidae > Ctenosaura > Ctenosaura bakeri. Next base: position 17,021 of record CAOLHI010003461.1, on the reverse strand, counting down.
CCATTCAGGAGAATCTTTCGCATCTGATCAATACATCACCAGCATCTAATTTCTTCCAGTATTACATCCCAGACTGGCTTCCCAAGAAATAGCTATAGATAGCCTGCTGCAGCAATACAAAGAATCCTGTATCACATTATACACTAACAAATTTATTATGACAAACAAAATTACACTGAAAGCATTACACTGAAAGCTATTTTGAGTTCCATTTTGGAAGGAAGGTGGCATGTAAATCAAGCAAACAAACTGTGGATTAGAGCCCACTCCATCAAGTCTGTGATCTTTTGTGAGCACAAACATGGAAAGTATTCCACTATGTATACAGTGGCTATGCTATTCATTCCATAAGTGAGAACTGAAATGTTCACCTTATCTCCAATTTCTTCATAGAATGGTTAGACTAATATCTCTATGCTGTTAATCTTCTTTTCCTGTGCATTAGCAAGTGTCAGTAGGTGCCTCATCCTCAGTCCAGTTGGATATATATATATTTTAAATTTTATTTTATGAGGTTGTTGTGCTCAATTATCTGCTTAACTGTCAGATGAGTATGGAACATTATCCACTGAGTCCTTCAACTTGTCATGAAATTGGGCTTCATAGTTTGTTCTGTTCTCACACAAGCTCACTTTAGCATGCCAAGTCTGAGCTTCTAACACCTGGTATATCAAAGGTAGAAAGTATTCCTTACCATCTGATAATATGAAATTGCTTTGGCATGTATAACAAAATATTCTGAAGTTCATTAACAGTTTATAATACCATTCTAATTACATAGCAATGGAACAAGCCCTATGCAGAATTCAGCTATCAACATCTGTTACAACCTGCGTGGTATAGTTTTTGATTATTGAACTAGTATTCTGGGATACCAGAGTTCAAATTCCTGGTCAGCTACAGAAAGCCACTGGGTGACCTTGGGCAAGTCACACACTCTTATTCCTAGATAAAGGCAATGACAATCCTTCTCAGATAAAACTCATCAAGAAAACCCTAGGACAAAGTCACCGTAAATCAGAGATGATTTGAAAGTGCATAATAACAGTAATGCATGTGTTGGTACCTAATGCGTAAATACATAGCCTGTGGATCTAAAAGGCATCCCCTTGAGACAGGCAGTTCTGAACACTCATAGAGCAGATTTCACTGGATTAGAACTTGATCCATGAGCCTGTAAGTCTGCCCAGTAGCCTCAAGAGTTAAATAGGCACTTATTTCTTTTATCTCTGACTTAATAAAGTTTACCTTGAAGATTGTCACTTATCACTGTTTATGCAATCTACAAATTAAGTGCTTCACTACATCTGATTTAACAATTACCTTCACTACTTTGTTCATTATCTCTTAAATATGTTCATTAATCAGTGTTCATTTATATCTTAACCCATTTAGGACTGAAAGTTAGCAATTATATTTTATAATACTTTATGGTTGGAGTTTCCTAGCAACAAAATTATTTCTTTAGGGTGACCCTTGTTATCTTTCAGTCTGTATCAGTCACATTTCCTTTTATGCCTACTTTTCACAGCTTTAAATCAACTATTATATACATATACATATACATACATACATACATTCACACACACACACACACACAGAGCAGTTTTTGATTTTCCATAAATAGAGGCTAAGACTGTGGATCAGGACATATATGTCTGGCATGTAGCTACATGTCTATACCTACATCTCTGACTGCTACCGCCCCCCCCAACCCATCTTTGAAGCAACATAACCTCTCAAACATGATCATTTCCATGTGATTAGAGAGCAGGAGTATCCATGGAGATGTGTTTTAGCTGGATGTGCCACAACATGAATCTTCAGTGATGATCAGAGGTCTTTGGAAGGTCCCTGCAGATGACATTATTATAGCATGTCCAGCTATGGGAAAATACCAGGAAACATCTCCATTAATTCTCCTACTCTTGAACAACACAGAAATGACTACATTAAAGGGGCTGTTACTGCAGGTTAGGCCTCCTTGGAGATACCCCAAGATATCATTTTGATATCACAATTTGGCTCTCTTCTACCACCCCTCTCCACGTGTTTGTGAGGCCCCCAAACAAGCACAGACTAGGTGCGGCCACTAATTGCTGGATATTCCATTCTCCATCCAGGCAGGCCAGAAATAGCCAGATCCTTGCTTTAGGAGATCTCTCTGCAAACACCCTCATTATGTATGCACGCTGCTTTACGAAAGACTCCCTGCCCCGAGCAGGCAACCTGGCAAGCTGAATACTCAACTGCCAAGTACTGAGCATTTGCATACTGGCTAACTCTTTGTCAATTCGGACTTAACTCAATCATGCTAAATTCTGACCTTTCCAAAGCTTTGTCCCTCTCCTAAATTGCATTGTTTTCCCCAAGTACGACATAGGCTGCAGTCACATTTCTCCCTATAAAAACCCCTGATTCTGAGACCTTCCTCGGATCGCTCCCAAGTTCTATCCTGCCTTGCTGCCACTTTGCTTGGCGAGTCTTCCCCTCAGTTCCAGTAACTGAGACTGCTCAACCCGGGATCACTCCCGAGTTCCAGACCGTCTTGCTGCCGCATTGCCTGGTGAGCTTCCCCTCAGCCCCACGTGCTGAGCTACATCGCACCCCAGCATCACTCTCTATCTTCTTTCCAGGCTCCAGGAACAGGTTCCGTATCACCCGAATCAACTATCCCTCTGAAAATCCCGCTATCCCACTCAAACCTTTATTTTCCTTAGTTATCTGTGTGCGTGTGTTGCTTACATTGTGTGCCTGTATTTAATAAAGATCATTCATTATTTTCAACACGGTTTGCTTCTTGACTTGGCCTGACCCCGTAAACATTGGGTTACAAGATCCTGCTGCGTTACCCTGCCTCCCATTTTGCCAGCAGTGCTCTAAGCTAATTTTCCCCAAAGTGTGTTGTTGTTTGGTTATTTAGGTGTCCCTCCCGGGACCCCAGTAAACAGGGTAACAGGGCTGTGCAACTTAAAAGATGGGTTTGAGGGGATTTGAGTTGTTACATAGTTAGTAAAGAATTGTGACCTCCACAATGCTGAAACAGATTATGATAGTATTAAGTCTAGTTTATGCTATCATAACTCATTAACAAGACATCAGCTGTGTATGTTCTTTCCTTTAAAGAAAAATCTAAAAGAATGCAAGCAAATATTGTACAGTTCAGCCAGATAGTTGTAGTAAATGTGATTTTATTGAAAATAAAAAAGGGGAAGAAATCATATTTTGTCTGCTCACTGGGATTAGTGTAGTTTGGGGCAACCCCACACTGACACTAATGCTGATATGACAGAGACAAGAATGAGTGCAGACTGTTAATCTACTGAGGCGTAACTTAGTTGCGTGGTGTTCATGGGATCTATATAGATCTTCAAAGTGATGATGACTCATTACTCATCTCCCTTCCTGTATTTCTAAACAGAGGCTCAAATATGGTAAAACTGTCCTCAAGGCTAGGAAGAACGGTACAGATAGTGATCGTTTTAACCCAAGTGATCAGAGTGACACTTGAGAATCATCATTTATCTTCTTCAATGATATTGCATCTACATCCTTGTACTTACCAACCTGAACTGAAGGTTCCCTTGGCTGGTTGCCCAACATATTGGAGATCATGGAAATCAAGACATACCTATATGGTATCTTTCTCAGTTTCCAATTAAGTCTCTTTTTTATAGATGGATGTGTGGTAAGGAAAAGCTTCAAAGATTTTTTTAAAAAATCTAATTAGTCCCTTACATTTGCAAATGAAAATCTTCATTCTCTTTTCCATGTAAACTTTATGGTTTGTTCACAGTTTGCAGTTATTCATATAATTCAAGAGGTGACACCAAAGATACTTGGATTAGGGCTGCTTGTGGAGAAGCATCTGTAAGGTCCTGCTTTGTGGGTCCCTGAAATCAGTATGGTTTGGATGGGCACCATACCTGATTGGCAACTGTATTAATTGGCTCTGATATCAAAATCAAACCTAAAAGGTGACAGAGATGTCAATCTAAGCGAGGGAAGGAATTTGACTGTAAACATGAGAAAGAAGGATAGGTCAACTCAAAACTTCCTCCAGGTAAGACTGAGTCATTTGTAAGGCAAATATACACAATTTCTGTAGATAATAGGCTTAAGTAGAAGCTGGAATTTTCCAGGGAACCCAACTGTGAGAAGCCCACCAAGACACAGATTGACAGGTATCTGTCCCCTGTGCATCTGGACTCCTTCCTCTTTCCTCACAGCACCCACCATAGACAGCTATTAAAACATCCGTCATGTCTTTGTCAATCAAACACTAAGCCCATCAACAGGCAAAAGACCTATTGTCGACAACAGGTTCCCTTTGTCTTGCATCTGGAACCTTCACTGCCACAGGCCATTTTCAGGGCGCAAATACCCCTGATTTTAGTCTTGCAACTCACAGTCTCTTTCCTTTCTGAGTGTCACTCTGTCCTTTTGATTCCTGAACTGAGGACTACTTGAATCACTTCATCCCATTTCTCTGCTCCTCTTCAGATCCGATAAATATCGCCTGTAGCCTTCACAGTCACTATCTGCTTTTTTCAGTTAGCTTTTTGAGAATATCTGATTATGCGTATCTTGTGTGTATGATGAGTGAATTCCCCTCAATAAAGCACATTTTTGCTTTCTTTTGAATCTCTGGCTGGTTCTTTTCCTGCATGAGCCTCTAAACATTGGTAGCAAGATCTCGCTAAGTTGCCCTCCTCTTGTTAGCCTCCTGATTTTGAGCTAATTAATTCCCTACCTTTACAAGAAGGTACTGGCATTGCGGGTTGGCCCTTGTGGCACCCATGTTTTGGGGTAACACGTCCCTGTTGTAGAACTCCCACTCCAGAGAAATTAAGGTTGCTTCCTTATTACTTTTCTCTTTTGAAGATAATAATGTTTTGCCAACATGGGGTAGCTCACAAGACTTGGTGCTAGCCTCTGACTATTATTAATTATTATTAATCTTTGGTTTTATTGTAAATTGCAATCTTTGTGGTATATCTCATTCAGTTTATTTGTAGTTAGTGTATTTTGTTCTTTTTATCGCTACTATTATGTACTTTACTCAAATCTTGACTGAGAGGAGGAGCAATTTTTTAAAAATGACTGAATCAGGTGGGGAAAGCTAAACAGATTAGCAAGACTGCCATTACAGGATAGGAAAAATTCAATTACTGTATTATTTTATTGTAATGTGTTTAATGTATAATTATGTCATTGTGTTTTTGCCATAGTGGAAGGAGTCATTTTGATATTGTGCCCTAGAGATTAAAATGTCATGGGCTATCTTGATAATCAGTTGCCATTTTCTGAAGCAAGGTCTGGAGGAATAGAATGCTGGGGAAAATATTTTGACAGGTGGGAGATGCATAATGAAAACATTCTTTCAAAATATTCAAAACTCCAAAAAGAGAGAGAGAGAGAAGACAGACAGACAGACAGACAGACAGACAAGGCAAAACAAGGCAAAAGACAAGACGACAAGACAAGATAAGACAGAAGAAATAGCCTGTGTCTCATAGGTTTTAAGACAGAACTACACACAGTTCTAGGATTTTTGCAGAAAATGACCACCTGATCTTGGAATTCTGGGGTTTCTAGTTTACTGGGGCCAAAGCGTGCCCTGCCTGAGAATTCTAAATGCCCCTCCCTAAACTGCAAACCCCAGGATTCCTCAGAATGTTGAAAGTGGAAGAATAGCACTATAAGAGTGCTGTGCAGAAATGCCCTTGATATTGTCTTCTTGCCCTTTTGATGTCTTGCCAGTTGTATACCCTAAATCTCCTTCCTGCTCAGAACATACATGAATGAATGAATGAATGAATGAATGAATGAATGAATGAATGAACACATCTCCACATACAGATAGCTCCCAAGACCAATTGCCAGCCTTGTGGCATGAGGTTCCTGTTCCAGAGTTCACTCCCTGATAGAGGCAATGGCTATGTATGAGTTAGCTCAGTGCAATTCAGAGTGGTCTTCCATGGACTGGTGCAGGTCTGCAAGCCACTGGTTGCTAGTCAGTTTCCAGGAAAGCAAGAAACTTGTCCAGCCAATGGACATGAGATTCTGACCTTTTGCACGTTTGGTGAAAAAGTCAATCCCCCAATATCAGATAGCAGCATTGTTCTAGCTAACATTTTCCCAATAAGCATGCTTATTTCAATTCTTCTCCCATGAAACTGAAGTGTCTTGTAATATATTGCATTTTTGAGCCCCTAAGATCATTGCCAATTGGACTTGGGCAATCCAATTTACAGCGAGTCATTTCAGCCTGCAGTTCTTTTTCTCTCCCTTTTAGGTTTCTATTATATTTCTGGATCATTATTTTCTGCTGCTGTTTTCCATGTGTCATTGATGCTCTCTGCCCTCAGTCTTGTTTGATGGAGAGGGATATTAAAATGCTATGTAAGCATTGAGGGAAAATTCAATTAGTTATTGTCTTTAATTACAGATTTCTATATTTTATTTAAAAATAATTTTTATGCATGAAGTTTAATTAAGAGGACCCCATTGCCCATGGGCCTTAATTAACCATAACATAATAGCATGCAGTCTCAGTATGGTACCTAAGCATTTTGCTGTGGGGCACAGTGTATTCTTGATTAAATTATATTGCAATTAGGAAGTACATTGGCACAAATAATCTGATTGCCAAAAATACTTGTGAATGCTAAACTATAATAGTAACATGATTTTTTCGTAATCAAGACATCAAAAACAAATTCTCTCATCAAAGTCCATCATATATATCTGTATGTCCTCTATACTTTAAACCTGAGCTATTAATAAACAGTGCAGGAGTCAGCATGGTGTAGGTTTGAGCATTGAACTATGACTCTTGAAACCAGGACTTAGTTTCCAGCTCAACCATGGAAACCCACTGGGTGACCTTGGGTGTACCACATACTTTCAGTCCCAAAAAACCTTGTGATATGTTCACCTTAGGGTCTTCATAAGTCTGAAATGACTTGAAGGCACACAACAACAATTAATAAATAATAATCCATGTAAATGTAGGCTATCACTGTCAAATCACTACAAAAAGTATCTTTTTTATGGATGTAGGATGGCCAGAGTGAAATTGGAGAGAGCTCCTATACCTATACTAGCAAGCAATACCTGCTGAAATTCCTTTTTTTTTTTTAACACAACCATTGGAGGTACAGGAGCCCTCTTCAGTTTTCACTCTAGCAACCCTAGTGAGATATCAGCCCTAATCCATCTTCACTGTTTTTTAAAATATAATTTTACAAGCAGGATCTGCAACAATATTGTTCACCATGATTCTTCACATGCTTAAGATTCATACTTCCACCAGTACTGGCCCTGGAATCCAACTGGTACATTATGGTTTCTCGAACATTGTGCAGTAGTGGTGCGGAAAAGAGAAAAATCTGTACGCTCAAAAAAGTCTATATCCCAAATTCATTCATTCCTTTATAGCTTTTATGCTCATAGTGCTTGTCTTCCTTCCTGTCATGCCCCTGTCCCAGGACCTGGATAGGACTCTTCCCAACAGCCACACCCTAGAGACATGAGAGGGACAGCATTTATATGGCAGTGAATGTAGGTGGAAGAGGAAAACCCCAGGTTTCTGGCAGCATTTTTATAAAAAATATTAATTAGGCCCACAGCTGGGTAAGACTCTGAGCCGATGTAACAAGAGACCAGAATGGGAGGAAGCCAGTGTAGCCAATTGATCCTATTAGCGATAGCAGCCCAGCTTACTCCTGAATTCCTTGCTTGCTCTCCTAGAACCCTTGACCTTCACTTCAACTATGGATTTTGCCATTGGACTCTTTCTTTCTCTCAGAGACTCAGAGAGACACTATCTCTCTAAACCTACTGAGAACTTGGACTGCACAACATCTAAGGCCCTTTCCACATGGGGAAATAACACATGGTAGCGCGACCTCCATGGGAGGTCGTCTACACGGTAAAGTGGATTGGGGTAGATTACTTTAGAGTAGTTCCACACCCCAATCCGCACTAGGGCGCCCAGAAGTGGTGGCGCCACGTGCTTTTTAAAAACCACTATGTGGTTTTTAAAAGGCACCGGGCGTGCAGCCCCGTGCAGCCGCGTCGCAGCACCCGGTGTGGATTTGCAGGCGCACACAAGGGTGTGCCTGCAGATCTGCCGGGGGCGGGATTTCCGGCTGGCGAGGTTCTCCGGTTGGTGGAGAGCCTCTGCCAGTCATCAGCCACCATTTTGGGTGCTGCCAGACGCCGCGGGACGCTGACGAGTGTGGAGCAGTGAAACGCGCTGCTCCACACGATCACGGACTGAAGTAAGCTCCGTTTCAGCGTGGCTTACCCCGTTTCTCTGCCCACGTGTGGAAAGGGCTTAAGATGATTTTTGCTTGCTAGCTTCTATTTACAGTTTAATTAGGCAGCTGGAAGCCTTGGCTGGCTGTTGGCACAGGACAATTCCACCACTGTCTGTGCTAGTATAGTGATGCCAGGAGAGCGTCGCAACAGAATTCTTGCTTAACTTCCCCTGTCTTCTACCTGTATTCCCCTCTTGTGATACCACTGATGATATGAACAATGATATAGCCTGAATAGTAACCCAACATGCTTTAGTGGTTTGAGTGTTGGACTATGACTCTGGAGACCAGACCTAGAAACCCCACTCAGCTATGGAAAATGAGTAGGTGACTTGGGGAAGTCACAGGCCATTTCCACAGGGGGTTTTTTAAACGGGGCAGAGCGTCCTCCAGGGAGAACGTCTGCACCTGGGAGTGGACTGGGTCAGACCTACTTAATGTAGATCCGCATCTCAGCCCACTCTGGAATGACCCCAAGTGGTTGTCCAGTATGCTTTTGAAAGACTGCTAAAAACAGGTCTTTCAAAAACATGGAGCACACCACTGCGAGCCTGCTCCCTTATGCAGATTCACAGGCTTGCCCCAATGCGAGCCTGCGATCTGCTGGGGGCGGGCTTTAGGCTGGTGAGCTTCAGCGGTTGATCGAGACCCTCAACCAACTGGAAGCCACCATTTTCGACCCCGGAGCAGTGCGGAGTGACGAGCACGCATTGCTCCGGAGCAGCCTGGACTGGACCGGGGAGCCCAATGGTCTGGTAAGTAGCGGCACAGGGCAATTCCCTCACCCCGTGTGGAAATGGCCACAGTCTCTCAGTTTCAGAAGAAGGCAGGGGCAACCCCCGTCTGAACAAATCTTCTTAAGAAAACCTTGCACCAGGTTGATATTAGGGTTAACACAAGCTGGGAACGACTTGAAGGCACAAAACAACAACAACAACAACAACAACAACAACAACAACATAGCCTGAATATCAGAGATGTTTCATTTCTTAATCATTCATTCTAAAAACCTCAGGACAAGTACCCCAGGGCTATCTTTGAGGTGTAGGAGCTTAACATTTGCAGGCAGGTTTTTACTAATTTTCCCTGCTTCTCCCATACATTATCATTGAAACATCCTTAAATATAAAGACTCCTATAAACATAATGTCTTCTTAGAAGTGTCTTTAACTGTAGCTCATGGAGATGACAGATAAAATAGGTAAAATAGACAGATAGGGACAGGCAGATAGATTAATAACAAAAAGTCTTTTGGCATCTCCAAAACAAACAAGTTTTATTTGGCGTAAACATTCATGGACTGCAGCCCATTTGCTTCTGATGAAGCAGGCTGCAATCTATGAAAGCATATGCCAAATAAAGCTTGGTAGCCTTTAAGATGCCAAAACACTCTCTTTTTTTCCTGCAATGGTCTAATATGGCAAGCCACTGGTGTGTATCAATCACGTGTAAAACCAGGTGAATCATCATCAAGACCTAATTTAAATGATCCCATACAGCAAATCAAAGTTAACATATTACAAATGTCAAGCTTGAAAGAATAAAGGGTCTTTTACTTGGAACAGAACTGAATAAAGATAACTCTCTGGGGAGTGCTATTCCAGTTTCACTCCTAAGAAGCTTTTACCAGAAATCCATCAATCTGACTTTTCTAATAGATGAGACCAATAACATCTTTGCTCTTTCTTGGGTTTGTCAGACTTTCTGCCTTTACCATATCCATGGAAATTGGTTAGTGTAGTATGTACCTTCTTTGTTGCAGTCCTTCATTTCCTCATCAAAATAAATGTTGGCTGTACTGAATCATCTTTCAGTTGCATTCAGATGTCTTGTCCTGTCCTTGTGGAGCTCTATGGGATTAGAAAATAACATTTAAAATCTGAGTTTAGTTTGTCACCATCATTACAATCCCCAGACTATGTAGAAGTTCTGATTATTGAGCATCTCAGCTATACTGAAACCAAAGGTGTTCATTTAGTAGCATCTTGCTTAAGCAGAGAAATCTGATTTCAATTATGTCTTGGACAAAATCTTCACTGGCCTGAAAATGAAGAACATTGTAATTTCCAACATTTTAAATAAATAATTTAAATATTATGATGTTTTGAATATCTTTCATTTTTCCCTTTTGTCATGCAACTTTATGTCAAAGATCCCACATACTTCTTTGTTCATAAAAGGCCTGTTTCGGTAATGATTTCATTATGGTTAAAATACTCCAACATGCTCTGAGGCCCTTCAGTTTAACGATTAACATGTATGTGGGTGCTACACTTCTTTGAGAAAATGATCACTGAACCTTAAAGTAGGTTTTTGTGTCATTTCTCATATTATGACTCCCTTTTTAAAAGCACTAGATACAGTTGTGTTAAGAACTGAAAAGGCTGCAGGATTTTACTTTCACAAAAGCCACAGAGTTCCTTCCTTGCTGTTTTTGTTCTGCTATCTGATTATAAGAACATATTTAAGTTCCTATTTATTGCGATTTTATGAAAGTAACACAGATAGACAATAGTCTCTCCCCCCCACAAAGCACCACTGATAATATTTTTTCTGAGTGAAAACAAACTCCCAATGAAAAATGCTGCTAAAAGTGCTGGTGATTATATATCTGAAACAACAAAAGATCTTGTGGCACCTTAAAGGCTAATAAATATATTATTACCTAACTGGTGTAATGTAGATAAAATTAAGCCCACACTAACAATAGAGGAGGCCCAAGTATAGTTGTATGGTTAAACAAGCATACTGAGGGGTAAATCTAACAAAAAAGGTCCCAAGATTCAAACCCACATGAGACTGTTTTACTTTTCCATTTTTCACTGTTCCACTTTAATTGTCATGATTCCCTCCTATGGAATTCTTGATTTTGTAGTCTGGGCTCCCTTCACAGTACACAGTTATAGCACTATGATTCCATTTTAACTGCCGTGAGTCTGTCCCATGGAATCATGGTGTTTTTATTTTCATGAGATATTTAGAAATATTTGCCAGGTAGCCCCAGTGCCTCCTCAAATTACAAAGTCCACAGGGTTCAGCCATGGCAACTATGTCTGTTCCTGGAGATATCATATCTGACCACAGTGACACATACTTAGTTACATACATCTCATTTGGATTACCACAACGTGTTCTGTGTCTGTCCACATATGAAGAGTGCTGGGAAACTTCAACTTATCCAAGAAGCTGCAGACAGATTGCTAGCCAGGGCAGGTTACAGGCAGCGTGCAACTCCTTTATTACAAGAGCTCCAGCGGCTACTTATCCAGGTACAATTGAAAGTGCTAGTTATGAGCTATATAAAGCTTATACAGACAAGGTGCAGGACTGTATTTTCCCGTATGAGCCTGCCTATATTTTGACATTTTCTGGTGAGGCCTTTTCTCTACCCCACTCCCCACTCACAGATACACCTGGTGGCAACCTTCTTGGTGGTTGCTCCTAGACTCTGGAACTCCCTTCATAGAAAGGTTAGACTGGCATTCTCTTTACTATCTTTCCACAGGCTGGTGAAGACTTTTTGATTTTAGCAGGCCTCCCAAGACTGATTGCTCAAGAGAAAGTGTTTCACAATGTGCAGTATTGCCTATGGCTTTTTTTCTTTTCTTTTTAATTATTGTGCTCTTAACATCTTTTAATTCTACTGATGCTTTGATTATATTTTTAACTTTGGCATGAGTGAAATTTTCATTGTATCTATTTTAACTTTTGTAAGCCACCTTCAGTTCAGATCTAGTAAAAAGCAGGACATAAATATTAATAACGATAATGTACAAGTTGACCATGAAGTTTCTGTCTTGCCCATCTGTTCTGGGACTGTCAAGGTAGGTATAATCCAATCCAAGAAAAATCCCACAGGAACTGTGAAGTTGACCAGTGCCGTTTTGGGATATTGGAATGTCAGTGTCATGCCTTTGAGAAGAGGCTCCTCATGAAAGAAGGAGTAAGCCTTACCCTGAAAACATAAAATGGAGGAGACCCAAATGGAGGAGACCCAGCCACCCAGGCTCCTTTTCTGCAGTTCAAGACTTTCCAGGATCTGAACAAGCTGAAGAACAGCTACTCAGTCTCCAAGGCAGGCATAGGCCAAAGCAGCCAACCCAAATTCTCCTCCTCACACACATTGCAGAGCTACAGTCAAGGGCTTCTCGGATGGGATGCATCTAAGAACCTTTCTGCATAACATTGGTGTCCTGGCATGGGGAAGCGAGAGGAGCAGGACTGCGATAACACTTTCGCATGATATCATCATGGTCACACCCTTCTTGTGCCACCAGCCAGTGCAACTGTGGGCTATATCATTGACAGAAAAACTCCATCAATGACCCCTAATTTACGAGATTTCCATTGCAGCCAGACATGCAGAAAGCTGACTGCAGTCTGGAAGGACAGAATGTGTCCCTCATGCTCCCTTCTGCAGGCAGCTAGTCATGTGTGGAGAGGAGCATTGGGAACATGCTCCAATCCCAGCAGAGGCACTGCCAGGATTGTGACAGGACAACATGCAAGAGTATCATCATGTGGTAAAGGCCCAAAAATGCCTTGATTGATAATAGCTGTGAAGTTAAGTACTTCATAACCAGGGCACTCATTCTGACAAACACTGGAAGCAACAATATTCATGGCTGTAAATTCCTTGTGTATGTAGGACTAGGATCTTTCACTCCCATTTCTGTTTTATGACTGTGTATTGCTGGAATCTTTGAACCTTCTGACATTGATTGATTATCTGTTTCTGGACACTGGATTGCTTTAACACACAGTCTTCACCTTTCCTATGACAGCATTCCTAGCTTCCTAGAGGCTGACATGGTTCCCCTCGCTCAGTCCTGCTGTAACCAGATGGGCTCTATGTTGAAAGGAACCCCATATAAATTAGAACAGGGCAGTCAAGACTCTGTAGAAATAGTGGGTTCCTCAGGGTTGCTAGTGTTGTTATATGAGGTTTTCCTTAACCTTAGTTCTGCAAGGAGATTCCAGGTTTATAGTTTGGACATTGTTACCCCAAAAGGTGGGGGCCTTTGGGGTCTATCTGCAATGCCAGCGTATCCTTGGAATTTGGGCAAATTATAGTTCAAAGAAGGCCTGCAAGAAGAGAGTAATGGCAGGATTTTTTTGACCTGTGTATATGAGTACTAACTGCAGTATTGACTCCGGTTAAAATTTAAACAGAGTATTTTATTGGGAATTAACAAATGTACAGGAAATCAGACACTCTCAAGAACCATACAAGGCTATCAGAAAATGTGACAATTTGAGAGAGATAAATTGAGTGTTAAGGATGGTAGTTACCAATCCTGAAGTCGAAGTTGAAGCAGAATGACTCAGACAGCATGTCTGAGGGTAGCACAGAGAAATGAGAATGTGGGGTACCACATGCAGCTTAACATACCCAACATGCTACAAATTAGTGGGGTTGGAGCTAGGGTTTTTATCCCTTATTTCCTTCCCTGAACAAGGATGCATGGACAAAGCAGTAAAGGCTTTCTTACAAGATTGACAAAGGAGTCTGGAATGGACTGATTGTCTTCATTCTAGGTGACAAAACATTGGCCCTTTTCGCATGGCAGTTTACAAGAGAAAGGGCCCCTTGAGTAAATGTCAGGAGTGGTCTGCATGACGCACTCCCATTTCCACCACACTCAAGACCCGCAAGTGCAGCAAATACGCTTTTAGCCAAAAATAAGCTGCACTTGCGCAAGGCTCATGGGCCTGGGCCATACTCACCTGCAGTGCAGAGCCTCCGGAGCTGGGCCTGTCGCGCGTCCTCTCCTCAGTGCAGCCTACAACTCCCAGGCTGCACTGCAGAAGGAAGGGGTGGGGCAGGGCTCTTGCGCGAGCAGGAAGGAGCTGCACAGCCCAAGCAGCAGGGAAGCGGGAAGCTTGCGAGAGCCTGCCTGCCCAGGCTTTTCACACAAGGCCCACACTCAAGCAGCATGAGAAGGTACGCTGTGGAAAGGGCCATTGATAGGAATCCTGACAATTTATTAATGTTTTGGTCAGATAATGTGAATGAGAAAGCTCTCTGTAGAATATCTTAACAACAGGGGTCCTAATTACTTCACCTGGGCAGTTTCACCCACTATTTTTCTCAGGGGTGCTTTTGAAGGGATAATCCCAAATCCATCAGTGTTGGGCTTTCCTGCCTAATCCTCTGAGGTCATCCCGACCTGGCATATGCATATAGCCAGTGCACTTTCAAACATCTGGTCCAGCCATGAAATATATCCAATTATGACAGCAGCACATCCCACAGGGTGGGAGCATATTATGTGGTAGCAACACGGTTGGATCCTGATAGGATGAGCAGCATCTATATTCAAATACACATCTGGATGTTGATGGCAAGCAACCAGACTTCACTTTTTAAAATGGTGCTCCTGAATAGTCAAGCGTACCTGACAGGATCAAGTTGAGGGACAGTTAGCCTCAGCAAAGGAGATATATTTTCTCACCCTGCAACTTCCATCACCTAGATAACAGTCATGAACTCTGTCATACAGAGTGAAAGGAAAGTCTAATTTTGCTTGTGAATATATCAACATTATCTCTTATTAATCATTTGCACTATTAAGCACATAAAACTTATTGTTGAAATTCTAAAACTCCCTAAATCTAGATAGGTGTTGCATCATTATCACATAACTAACATAACAATATTGTTCTATCGCTCAGCCACTGGAGCATGTCTAGAAACCATAAAAAGGGCTAGTATGTCAGATGACAACTTAGAAGGCCATTTTTAGACCCTATGCAGTATAAGGACAAATACTGTGAATGTTCAGAAAGTGTTTCTTACCTATTTTTGTGTGTGACTAGACCTTTGTGATAATCTGCCTTTGCTTCAGCTTTCAAAATCAATTTTCTTTTCATCTTATCTCTTCATTTGATAAACTGCAATTGCTAGCAAAATAAATAAGATAAGAGCATAGAGACACTATAATGGCAAATTTTAATGTCAATTGCCCACAAAGTGAAAAGGAGCAAATAGATAAAACTACCCTCTCTATAGTTAATAAATGTTGAACTAGAAAGACTTGCCCTGGAAAAAGAATCATCATAGTAAAGTATTACTGTTATATTCTGTATATAATATGTGTATGCCATAAGAAAGTATATGAAACATCTGGAGAGAACATCTATTTCAGTCTCAAAATCATTTACTGAAAGATTAGAGATTACCTAATAGGGGAATTTTGCATGGTATTATCAATATACTATCAATATAAGTCTTGGAAGCAACGTGTAATGCAAATTTGTGTGTAAAGCATTATCTGCAATATATTACTTTTTAGGACAAAAGTGGGCAATTACACTAGGCCTCAGTGCCAATTCCCTTTTAGATACAGACTGCCACACTACAAACATGCAAAAACAAAACCAGAAGTGAAATTATGCCCCTTTTTTACAGTATTTCACCATTTTTAAAGCTTTTTAAGGAGATGGAGGTTGGTTAGACTAGGGTGAGGAAAACCACCATGTTTTCTTATAAGTTTGAATGTTTTTAAAGTTATTTGGGTGCCCAAAATAGCTGAAAAAAATAGATAGGGGAGCCTGGTGTTCCAAAAAGATGGGCTACATGAAATTGCAGGCCATATTTTCCCTATCTATTTTACAGTAAAGTAGGCATGACAATGTTTCCTTTTGCAAATGACAAAGTAATGAATAATGGATATCGTTAAAACATGAGTAGTTTGTACACGTTGCATTTTATTGTTACTTTTGGTAAATTTCCAGCCACAATCTTTCTTTTTTGCTTTTAGATTTTTTCCCTTAAAAGGAAGTTTCATGAATAACATAATGTGGAACTAATATTTTTCATAGCTTTAGTGCATTCTTGGGGGGAGCATTGTTAAAATTGTATAATTGTATAATCAGTAATGTTTTAAAAAGTAACTTTCCAAACTCTGGTCAATGCATGTTACAACATACATACATATATGTGTGTGTGTGTGTGTGTGTGTGTGTGTATATGATCTCACAAGATTTCAGGCGCCCAATAGAAGGATACAAGAAAAATAGTTTGTTAATGGTCTGTGTCAGCTAATCTATTAATTGATTATATCTGCATGTGTAGAAAGTCACTCTAAAGCATTCTTTTTACATGATGAATATTTGTTGCAGACGACACCTCATAAATATTTTGAAATATTTTGAAATTCCAAGTGGAGATGCATAACAGAATACACACAAATCTGCTTTAAAGTTAGGTGAATTATCTATACAAATGTAAGTTTAGAGCTAGTTAATTTGTCAGGTATGCACTAGATACTCTAAATTCATCGTAGTGCAAACAAAAGCATCTATAAAGCATAAGAATGGTTTGGAGAAGATGCAAGCAGCACTTACTGTTTCTCATATATGTTATTTTCAAGACTAGCTTATACAAACATTATGAATGGACTGCTCTCTCTCTCTCTTTCTTGCTCTCTCTACCTCAACACACATAGGATTAAATTCTCCTGACAACAAACTGAGCACAAATCACTACTTGGCACTCTCTGTAAAGATTTGCACCAATCTTCTCTACTGGCATCGGGGGGGGGGGTGAGGCTTGTAGCCCAGTTTCCCATCTGGAAACTGGATTTGTAAGAATTTATTCACATGAAAGGCTTTATTGTACGGCTCTATACACACAATCACAGCTGTCAGTACTAGAACAGAGACTGGAATACTTAACTGCTTCCCACATTT